>CAUJNA010000016.1:217500-360611 GCA_963377175.1 Effrenium voratum | reverse complement strand
AAAGAAAGAAAGAAAGAAAGAAAGAAAGAAAGAAAGAAAGAAAGAAAGAACGAAAGAAAGAAAGAAAGAAAGAAAGAAAGAAAGAAAGAAAGAAATACAGAAAGAAAGAAAGAAAGAAAGAAAGAAAGAAAGAAAGAAAGAAAGAAAGAAAGAAAGAAAGAAAGAAAGAAAGAAAGAAAGAAAGAAAGAAGAAAGAAAGAAAGAAAGAAAGAAAGAAAGAAAGAAAGAAAGAAAGAAAGAAAGAAAGAAAGAAAGAAAGAAAGAAAGAAAGAAAGAAAGAAAGAAAGAAAGAAAGAAAGAAAGAAAGAAAGAAAGAAAGAAAGAAAGAAAGAAAGAAAGAAAGAAAAGAAAGAAAGAAAGCAAGAAAGAAAGAAAGAAAGAAAGAAAGAAAGAAATACATAAAGAAAGACATAAAGAAAGACATAAAGAAAGAAAGAAAGAAAGAAAGAAAGAAAGAAAGAAAGAAAGAAAGAAAGAAAGAAAGAACGGATGACTGAAACAATTTCGACAGTTTCAACAATTCGCCCGTCCAGTCGTCCAGCTTCAGTTTCAGGCATCATCAGTTTCACCATCTTTCAGGGCTGGGCCTTCTACAAGCACCACCGGGAGGAGCAGCTTGGTGAAGCAGATTGTTCGCAGGTTCGGCGCTGGTTGGGGAGTCGAATGCATCGGTGTAGAGCCCGGGTTTGGGAAACCAAAAGGCGTTCTGCCGTGCTTCTTGTTTATCCCTTCCAACCCAGAAACCGCTGGCTGCAAGTTGTGGGAAACTGGCTGCAAGTTCGTGTCAAGTCGACTGAGGTACCTGCAGCGAATGTCCTCGCCGGGATCTTTGACGTGGCTTTCGTTTCTTCTGCTTCTGCAAGTGGCCTCCTTCATTTGGCTGTGCTTCAACAGGACATTTGGTTTGGTACCAACGCCCATCCAGCAGCACCTGGGTTTCTTTGGCACACGCAGAGGAACCGTCAACTAGCTCCGTCTTCAGACTTTTCGTTGAGCGGCAAATGCTGCTCGATGGCTTTTCGTGCAGGAGTCCGCCCCGGGAGCGCGCGGGCCTTGGCTCCAGCTGTGTGGAGCGATGGCTCTGAGTGACGTGGGGGATGGCTGTGTTGAGGGTACGTGGGGTGCCCATTTTTGTGGTTTTCAAGGGAGTACAACAGGGAACCACCATTTTGGGGTGTGTCCTTTTGTACCCCTTCATTTTGGATATTCACCTGAATTTTGGATATGGAAACATCTCAAAAGGTGGAGACGGGCAGCTTCTCAGATAGGGCGGGCTTTGGGCTGCTGCTGCTGGCCCAGCAAAAGGAATGAGTTTGCTTTCTGGACGGGTGGCAAAGTGGCCTTAGCCGAGTTGCAGGCAGTTGTGGGCTTTCTGTGCGCGTTTGGAAGAAAGAGGCAGCTTTGTTGGCAGTGGTTTCTGATCGGAAGCGACCGGAACAAGCACTGAACATGGGATTGCATGCTTTCTTTGGGGTCCTCATGTACCTCATGTTGTATGTTGGCTCCCGTGTTGGAGCGGGACATCAGGCAGAGGGGCCAGTCCAAAAAGCATGGGGGCATGCCGGCCTGTCTACATTTCGAAGCTAACTGATGGCAGCCAGTGTGAGCGGTATTGAGTCTTTGGGGGACAAGAGACACCCGTGTTCTCTCGAAAGGTGGCAATGGTCAGCCGATTCTTGCAACATGCCTCCTTTGAAAAACCCAGCCCAACCCAACCAAATTTAGAGCCGCCCCTTCCAACCCGTTTGCGAATTAACTCGTTGCAATGCCTTCCATCATGGGCCCTGGGGCGGGTAAGGAGGGGGGCTATGCCACCACTTTCAGCCTAGGATAAGCCTGTAAGGCCTTGGCAAGGGGTTAATGAGGCCATATCCCCCCCCCCCCCAACACATTAGGGCACACAAGACCCGCTAAGGGTTCTTTGATTCCAGCCCATGCTAATCCTGAGCGAGGCAAGGAAGATCCCACGCCCGCGCGGCGCCGCGCGCTTGCCGCCACTTTGGTGTGCTCCTGCTCGTGCCTGGCCTTGACGGGGCAGACGCAGGGGCTGGGGCTTGCCTGGGTGGTTTTTTTTCTAAGAAACCAACTACAGGACGTTCTGCAGGCAACCCAAATTTTGGTGGGAATTTGGCTAGTTTCCTGTAGAATTTCCTGTAGCTGGTTTCTATGAGTTTTACATGTCCTTTTTTCGTTGCTTTGAAGCGAGCCTCCTTTTGGGGGTGATGTTTGAGGGGGAAATATCGGGAACCTCAAACCGGGCCTGGGAACCAAACCGGGCCTGTCAACCATACCGTTCTTTGGTTCTTTGGCTTTAGGGCTTTTTTTAAGATCCCTTTTTGGATGAATTGTTTTACTAAACGAGTTGAATAGATACTGGGTTTGTTTTGCAAGGCAATTGCCGCCCAAAGTTGGCAGTCTTTGGACAACTTGGGAGGGACCTTGCAAGACTCACTAGATTTCAACGCAGAAAAACGGGCATTTTGCTCATAGCTCATATCATCGTAGAAACTAAGTGCAGCGGATATGGGAGGAGTTTAATTCAACTAGGCCACGCTTGGTACCTTCCCCATGCCGTTTGCTTCGCCTTCGCCGTCTTTGAGCCGAAGGGGACTCGGGGCCTTGCTTCTCGTGTCTTTGAGGAACCTCCAAAACCAGCGGTGCTCGCTTAGTTTTACATATCAATTACTTCGCTTCGAGCAATCCCCACCCTCCACACTCACGAGCTTACGATAAACAAAGCCCCAAAAGGGGGACCCTCAAAAAGACACCCCTCATGTTTGAGTGGCAACCCCCTTCAGTTGGTCCCCGCGCAGTCGGTTCCCTGCCTAGTTGTTGAATTTCGTGCTTACGGCTCCCCCTGACCGATGGGTATGTGTCGACTCGACCTCGGGTCATGGCAAGAAAATAACTTGTCCGTCCTTGTGCCGTCCCGTTCAGCCCGGCTACCTGCTTGAAACATTGAACAGTGTCGACGCAGTGTTTAACCGCCTTTTCCCAGAGAAGTCCACCAGTCTGGAACCCTTCTTTTCGATCGAGGGCGACTTTTGTCTTGTCCTCCAAACGGGTGGTTCGAAGTCCCAGTCCCGACGACAGGTCCGCCTTCATGGACCTTGCGGCCAAGGGCTGGTCCTCCACAGAGGCGGGGGTTCGGTCACGCAGAGTTCGTGGATGTCAGTTGAGAAGTCTTGAGCAGATTTCGTGACTTCCATTCAGTTGTTGTTGACAGACTGGAAGTCTTAAAACAACGGCCGATATGCGTCCTGGTTTGGTTGATGCCTTTCTATGTAAGCATCATTTGTTGTTGTGAACGTGATGATGCTGGGCAAAACCCTACTCACCGGTCCCAGGCAAGAGAGATCGACGGACCAGGAACAGGGCAAGGGCAATATTTCCAGAAACCGTACCCTGTTCCTTCTTTTGAGAAGGAGGAGGCGACAAGGGAGAGAGCTAAACATTGGGTGAGGGTTGCTCCGAACCTCTACATGCATCCTCAAGGTTGACAATTGGTATTGCTATCCTCCTATTTTCAGGCCACTTGTCAAAGAGCAATGGACACGTGACACGCATTTTATCCCAGGGCAAAGGTGCACGAACCACTGGCGAAGCTCATTCCTTTTTCTGGCAGTGTTGAACAACTCGGCCTTCGGCTTCTCCGGCTGTTGCTCGCAATCTTTCGTTAGTTTTGCATTGGGATGTCCGTACCCTTCGTGGAGTTCGTACCCTTTGTGGCGTCTTTTTATAGATCAGCTCGGCAGATAAATACGGCGTGTGCCCCGCCAAAGCGAAGGGTGCCCCTCTAAAACGGATTGCACTCTCCCTCTTAGTCAACCGTCCGGTAAATGAATCCTAAATTCCAGCCGCCCTCCCGACGTGGATGGTAATGTTGACCCCATATTGATCAACCCCACTTTTTTAGGGGGGTGTCGCTGGATTTAGTGGGGAATCAGACCACTTTTGGAGGCCCCCCCCCCCATGAATTAACTGGGGTTGGTCTGAAAAGCACCCCCTATGAATTAACTGGTTGGTTGATTGATTAATATGGCTGTGGGTCAAAACCAATGGGATCCCATTTTGGGGTAGGTGAATTCACCACCCATTTTAGAACCTATTTGAGTGGTTGGATTGGGATGTTCACTGGGGGTACGATTCGGATTTTGACCCATGGCCATGTTTCCCTTTGGGTGGTCCCTTTACATTTCCTTGTGGTTGCTTTGAAGTGAGCTTTCTTTTCGGGGGTGATGTTTGAGGGGGAACCGTGTAGGGAACCCTCAAACAGGGCCTGGGAACCAATTTCATTTGGGGTCAACAGCTACCAATGAGACCCCAAACCTTCAAACAGCTCAAACGGTTCGCGAGGTCAACGAGACGGGGCGCCCCAGCCTCGGCCTGTCCTCCGCGGTGTTCTGGGTCTCCCTCTGCGCCAACCTGATCTTCCTGGTGCTGATGCCCCGCGGCGTCTAAAAAGAGGGGGGTGTTATCCTCCCAACATGGAAGCTCCCAAGACCCTGTTGAAAGACTTGGCTCCATTTACAGAGGCCAATTGGGGGAGCTTCCATGTTAGTCTGAGGGAGTGTATGAGAGCTGTCTGACCCGTGGAGGAAGCAAGATGTTTGTTCAACACTGCAAGGGGCGGAAACACTTGTGACATGGTTAGGCATCCTGTTCAACCACCAAAAGTAGAATACGGTGTGGTGATACGCACAAGGCGAACAGGCTCAGGATGTTTTGTTGGATATGTCAGAAGCTGAGGACCTGGATACACCACTTCTTTTTTTTTTTTTTGGTGTGGAAAGGGTGTCCTAAACTCCCCCTTGGTGCCATGGGAGAGCAATATGAGGGGTGAATTGCTGACATTCTGCTCCTATGTTCATAATTCAGTTTTAAAGAAGCCCACATGTCTAGTTCTATCACTCTTTGTGCCAAATTTTCGTCGAGTTTCCTCATGGGGCCCCGTTTGAGAGGAAATGCGAGGAGCCTACGGACGGGTCATGGTGAGAGTTGCTTGCTGCCGGACAGTTGCAGTTCTTTGGGGTTTCGTCAGAACCAACCGAAAGGTGGATCCCCCCAAAACAGCCGAGAAGCACCCGTGGCACTTCGGGCAGAATAAGAGGCCAGGGAGTTGAATCTCTAGATGAGAGCAGGTGTGTCCAGGCATCCAAGAGGAGCAAGCTTGTGGGGGAGTGACACCTGCAAGGAATGGTGGACCCCCGTGTCATCTTCTCTCATTCGGTTACGTGTACGCAAACAAGGAAGCATTAGAATGGTACAGTCAGCCTCGCCACTTTGGCTGCATCCAGTGATGTAGTTGAGATTTTCCTCGAGCCTTCATAGCAACTATTGCAATTGTGAATGCGCTGCCAGGCGTTGGGCTACGATCTATGGCTGTCGCAGCTGCTTGGAAGGAACATTTGGGCTGGATGGCAAATCCTCGTTGCAACACCCAGGGGTGTTGCCTGCCTCGAGCAATGTGTTTCAGAAACAGGCCATGGCCTCAGACACAATGCAAGGATGTTTCAGCTTGTCATTTTCCGGGGGAGGCAATGCTTGGGGGCATTTGCAGCTTTCAGCTCGGGGTAGTGGGTAAACATGTTGCTCCAGGTTCCAATGGTTACCAGTTTACCACGTTGGGGCCCTTTTCCCCTTTAGCCAGCTCACTCCGAATGCATTTGGTTTTGCACCATTTGACTTTTTCCTGACATCATGGCGCGGTACCAGTGTGGTCTGCAGAAAACACGTGCCGGTGCATGTCAAAATTTTGACTCGGAATCCCCACACTGGGTTGTTAGCTTGTCCCTCCAGAATGTGGTTTGAATCGGTGGAGGCACGTGTTCGACGTCTCATTCAGCCATTTGTGCATATGTTGCTGTATATGTTATTCCCGTGTATGTCGATGTGTGCGCAAAGCTTGTTGCAGCTAAAAACAATGCGTGGTGTGTACTACATGACGCCTTTTACATCAATCAAGTACTGCATGACATGCACAAAACTTGCCGTGCCTGCTCCATGACGTTGGCGCGTGCATTCTGCGGTTCAGCTACAATACCCCATGTCATGCCATCCCGCTGTGGATGAAAGAAGTCACACACTGAAGGGATCACGCCCCCTCGTGTTGGTGCGGGAGCTCTGCCAGCCGATGGTCGGAGAGAGTTGGCTAAGTGGTTTGCGCCGTTTTTTGCCCCTGTCAGAAAGCCACCAATTTTTATAGGCATGGTCAACTCGATGGGTCATTCCCTCCAGATCCTCGTTTCTTTTTTTTGGAGGGGGTTTCCCTTGAAAAACAACTACCAAAAAGAAGAGTGCCCTTGTTGCCCATGGCCACAGGGGGTAAAAAAAGTCCCTAGAACGGAACTGCGGTGCCATTTTTTAAGATTTCTAGCTGTACCCTCCCCATTCTCTTCAGGCATCATTCTCTTCAAAGAATGGGCCAAAAGGGAAAAATGAGTGGTTTCCAAAGAGAACGATGGGTGAAGAGAATGGGGAATCAAGGGAAATGACGTGCCATTGAAAAAACAACAAAAATGCATGTTTTCGCCTCCAGTGTCTCGAGGGTGCGACGTGCTGATTTTCGTGCCCCTGAACACCACGGCAAACATCATCTTCTCCGTAGCCTCCGGGATGATCTGCCTCTCAGAGACCTGCCCAAAGTTGCCTAGTGGCCCAGTGGGTTGCTTCCTTTAGGCCTCTGAGAGGGCTTGCCTTTTTGGGAAGGTCGTACTTTCACCGGAAACGGATTTTTTGGGGACCTGTGGTTTTTTGGGAAGGGTTCCCATGTAACCTCAACCCACCAACAACAGGATGCCTTTTTTTTTCTCTTTTTTTCGAGTGGCCACTGGGCTACTTCCATGCCTAATGAAAGCTCGACGCGCATTCATGTAGTGGTTGTCTATCTCTTTGCGGCCTCTCAAGGTTGGTACTGATTCATTTCATTAGGCATGGAAGTGAGGTCAGCCCCCCTTCCCGAAAGGAAAGCAGCCTTCCAAAGTGGGCTTGTGCACTTGGTTGCTTGGTGAGTGTACACCCGAAAGGTCGTGGTGATCGATCCAGTCACTTTGTCCACTTTCCGGTCGTAAAGGGCAACCCTGGCACAAACTTTCAACTACAGTCCCTGCAGAAAGGTCCCGCTGAGCTCTCAGGGTCGCGAAGGTTGCCCAATACAGGGAACCCGCACATGGTTCGTTTCCCCTTGGTTTTCTTTTAAACTCATCCTAAACGGGGCGCCAAGCAACAGTGTACACCTTGGCGGAAAGTGGCTGCCCTGTCCGCGATATGGTTGAGGCGAGTTCCTCGGTAGACCTGGGGACTGGATGTTCCATGGCCCTCGCCCCGCTGGGGGGTTCCACGAAGCCACATGGCGGATGTTGTGCGTGTGTCCCCTCCCCCCACCGTCCCCCCCCTCCCCTCCCATCGGCATCCCAGAACTGCCGGGCCACGGACCACGGAAAACCCGGCGTTTCGATCCAGCGGTTTTTTCCAACCTGCCGTGGCGGAGCCCCAACGAGCTCCTTGCAAACGCCCATCTGCGGGTCTGTTGCCTCTTGGTAGCCTTTTTGACAGCCACATGGAAGCCACCAGGGGTTCCATATCCGTTGAGAATCCCTGTGCCACATGGACACCGCCAGGGGTTCGTTCCACGCCTAAGGAGTACAAGTCCGTGAAGTCCTGGCCTGGCCTGGTGACAGCGGGCCTGTCCATGCTTTGCGGCATCTTCATGCTGGTGACCGGCCCGGCAGAGACCATGGCTGCGCCCGGGATTGCGGGGTTGGGGGCGGTTGGGAGCTTGGGTTGGGGGCTTGGCGCCGGATCTTGGTGCACAGAGTGGTTTTGCGTGGCTATCTTGGTGCAGAAGGAAGCTTTTTGCTCTTTTTTTTTGAACTTTGAGCGCGGTCGCTATCTAGTCAGTACAATCCAATCAGTGCCCGGAATCAAGGTCATCCTTGAAGAGCATTTTGTTGCTTCTCCGGGAATGAGGGCATGACCCCGAACTGGAGCTGGTTCTTGGCAAGGAGCTGTCCAGCGGTGCCCATGACACAAGGACTTCTAGCTGGTCTGTTCCTGTCTTTTTGTTTCTCTCCCTGAGATGGGAACTTGTACAGATTTGAGGGGCACAGATGGCCTCTCAAATCAACGGGCCGAAATGCATTCTGCAGGTCTCGCAACCCCAGTTCTTCAAGGCCGTTTTGAAGAAGTCGCGACTTTATGAGCGGCACCATGTCACCCTTCGGTCAGAAGGGAACCACATGGCGACTGAATGGTTGGAACATCCTCACTTGGTGTGACTCGCCTGAAGTCTCAAGGGAAAACCCCCATGAAGAAGCTCTCCGAGAGCCCTTAGGATCCCTTTCCAAAAGCTTCAACTCGTCTTCCGGAAAGGGATTCTGCACTTCCAGAGGTCTCACAATGAGACCCAAGAATGGCAAGTGTTTCCTTTTGGGTTCTCTTCGAAACCAAAAGCGGAGGGTGCCGCAAGGCAACACCCATGTTCTTTACAGCCTCAGTATTTGCATCACCCGCGTGCGAAGCAAGGCGTCCTCAGCTCTCCGATTGGAGCCACTTGGCCGAAAGGTTACCAACCTCTAGGGACTTCGACACTGAGAGACTTCAAGGGCCGAAGGGACAGGCCCTTAGGGCCCACTTGAAATAGGGACCCCTTTGAAAGGTGACACAAAGTGTTGCCGGAATGGGGTTCTTGATAACTGTCATGTGTGTCTCCACATTCCAAGAGGATGCGGCGAGGAAAGATCTCATCGAGACAAAATGTATCAAACTATGAGATAGGCCAAACCAGGATGTTTTGCAACCTCGCAAGCTCATATTGTCAGTCTTCATGCATCAGAGTGTAATGGCATCAATCCACGCATCCTGGAGTCATCTTCGGAGACAGCCCGGCCATTGAGCTGGGGTCTTCCTGTAACCCCGGGTTTGGCGAAAAGCTCTGGGCTTTATGCATTCTGGCTGTCTCTCTGCAAGGGAGATTGTGGTGAAGGAATGGCATTCGAAGGTTCGCTGTGCAACCGAACCGGGAGATGACAGTCCTTTGTTTGGATCCTATGCTGGGTTCCTGACTGTTTGGTGGCCCTGGTGAACATGATTGTAGCACTGCCAGGCGCACTCTGGCAGTCTGGAAGTTATCTCGCCAAGCACAGCTTTGCACTTCCATCATGTCAGAATGTGACTGGTGCGTCCTTTGGATGGCAAGAGCTGCTGATTTCGAATTGACGACTGGCGCGCGGCTCGCGACTCGGTTGCTCCACTTTGGACCAGGCAAGAGAAGAGCAAGGCCAGCGAGAGTCCAAGGCTCGATTGGGAGGGGCAAGGTTGTGAGTAGGCAAGGAGTAATTTTGGGGGAGGTTTTTGATAGTTTTTGAACCTAGGAATGTTTGAACTTCTTGGCTTGCAATGCTTCGGATCCTCCTAGTACTTGCTCCTCCCTGCTATGACATCCTTATCAATTGCAGCCGCGTTGTTTGGCTGTTGCCGGAAAGCTGCTAAAAAGCGCGGCATGCCTTTGGGACAGGCTCCATGCAAAGGCAGCAGGGCTTGTTTTGGCACACAGAGCAAGCTTGGCAAATTATGTATTGGTGGTGAATGAAGGGGGGACAGCTTGAGTTGGAAACTAAGGCTTTGGTCTTGTGACCACAGCATCGGCGCAAAGCCTCCAGGAAAATCCCATAACCTCTTTAACGGAATGCTACTGTGGATGGACGAAATCCTGCACCGCGTCAAACTATGGGAAACCATAACGTTGGCGAAACTCTTAGGTGGTGCGAAATGGATTTCGCAACCATGGAGCCAATGCACAAACCCAAACGAGCCCAGGTTTACACGAATCACTTCAGGAGTTCTTTTTTCCCAAGTAAACAATTCATGGAACCCAAGGAACCGTCATTTTTGGAGGAGTCTCCTGCCGGAACCGCTTTTTGGGTGCATTCATTTGGAGAGGTGCGACTTGGGCCAGTTTGGCTGATTCAAGCTAGGGGCCTGCGCCATACTGCCACCGAGTTGGCGTAAACTCCTCGCTTCACCTGGAGGTTCTATGCTATGGGACACCCCAAATCTTTTTGGGTGCATGCTATCCATTTCTAAAGGTCATGGAGACTCCAGGATATTTGTCATGGGGACATTCTGCCTTTGGGATTTCCGAATGCGGATACGAAATATCTCTTACCGAAAGGGTTCTCCCTTTTCGGACACCTGATACGGGTTCTCCCTAGTTGGTACGGTTTCCCACAGGTACGTAACCCAGCCACAAACCATTTCAAACGGGGTGCTTGTACACGTGCAATTCCTTTCCGGAATCCACCGCTCCCATGGTGGATTCGATTCTATCTGGCACCCATTTTCTTTAGGGTAGTCAAAAAGGGGGGCCTTTTGGTTGCAGTTTCTACGCAAGCCAAAAGGAAACCAAGCATTTTAGGGGACCCCTTTGAGAAACTACCCCTAAAGAGGGTCGTGTTTTGGTGAAACTTGCCAGCATCTCCTCGAAACGGCAGATCCAGCCCGGCGGTGTCGGGGTCAGCCTCGCCGTGCTCCAGCTTCACCAGCAACACGGTGAGAGGACGGGGGACCAACGACTTGGGCAATGGCGCCAAAGGATTTGCCCTCGCCCCACTAACATGGCAACTGACACAGGGTACCCCCAAGAGGAAATCATCTTCCAGGTACCCTCCCACAGATGCTCCCTTCCCAATTGTCCACGCACCTGGAGACGTGGAAGATGAATTTCCTCTAGCCCCTGCGGGTGCTATGTTCGTGCGAGGGAGGGTCATTTTGGAGTTTATGTTTCCTGATCTTGTTCAGGCGAGAACCTTAGAACAGCCTGCTTGCTCGGCCCTTGTGGGTCTTTAATTGGCTTTGTGGGTTTATGGTCGTGGAACATGTTCGGCTTGGGTTGCCACGTTTTGTGGTACTGCTCGCGCCTGCAAATGCCAGTGAACAGCCACGCACACACACACACACACACATACCCACACACGAAAAAACTGCCCGCACGCTGGCCCGCCTGCACGCCCGCACGCACACACGCTCGCAAGCGCGCACTCGCCACACAGAGACCCACAGAGACAGACAGAGCCACAACACACAGAGAAACACAGTGACGGAGACACGCAGAGGCGTGCAGAGACACACAGAGACACACACACACACAGACACAGACACAGACACCACACGCCACCCTCTTCGTTATGGAAGGCGTTCGCTTCGGTGTGTGAAATTGATACCTTCTCCAGCTTTTTACCCGTTTGACTGACATTCAGCCAGCGTTCGGCATGTTTTGAAGCAGCCACAATGCAACATGGATGGCACACGTCTGTGAGATACCAGCACTTTAACATAGACCCTGCATCGGCCGTTTGGCTATGAACTTTATTGAAGAGCACACTTCCAAATAAGTGGTGAACATAAACAATCCCTAGATGATGTCCACGAGAGGGTTCCCAATTAGATTTCACCCCCTCCCCCCCAAAAAAAACAAACAAACCCAGAAACAACTGATGTGGGGGGGCCGAAAGCATGGGAGACACCCACACACTAGGAGTGGTTCCGCGGGAGCGAGCGGTGCCTTGGGTAGCAAGGCGCGTGGCAAACCTTGAGCACTGCTTGTTTACCCCTCTGTGGATTCGGTCTCCACGGAAAGGCATATGTATCTATCATTATATATATATATATAGATATGAGATACACATGCTCAGACCTTTTGGGGGAGAGGAAATGGTACGGTCAGCAAGCCCTAGGCTCATTTGCGCTAAATGTTGGAAGGTGATACCTCCCATTCTTTTCGGGCCCCTCGAAACAGGTATCAACACTGGAAGAGTGTTCATGGTTTTCAATACAAATAGACATAGAACGCAACCCTTCCGCAACTCAAGGTTTGAAACTGATCTGGGGGCATCCCTGCATGTCATGTGTGCAGGCATGATCAAACGCAGACGAAGGCCTTGCACTCCACAGAAAGGGACCAGCAGGGCCCAGTCACCACCTTTGTAAATGGACGCGTTATATTTCCTTTGGTTTGTGTTACATATCACCTCATCATGATTGATGGAGTTTTCTTTGGGTGATGCTGAGATCACTGCGCAACCCTTGTTTCACCATGGCAAGGCTTGGGCTTTGCTTGCCTTTGCCACGGGAAAAGGGAAAAAGAACACAACACTCTCTTTCGCAAAGAGGCAAGCAAACAGCAAGCAAACAACCAAGCGAGCGACCCTTCTGCCATGTCCTGCCCTCAAAGCCTCCAAAACGGTTCTGGGGCTGTGAAGAAAGTCTTACTAGAGCCAAATGAGGCCGACTAAGGCCAAATAGGGCCAACTAAGGTCAAAGGCAAAGAAGCTCAAACGCCCAAGCCAACTAAGACCAAATAGTAAATAAGGTCAAACAAAGGCAAATAAGCTCAAGCGCCCACTTCGCGCCAACGAAGACAGGGATCTTTGGGCCCCGTTTCGCGATGGACGCTCGCTCTTTCGCTTAGAACCCGGAGCCGCCGCTGTCGCCCTGCCAACTGCAGTCCCGGGTCTCGGCCCTGAGCTTCGCCCCTCGACCCTTCGGGGGGGATGCGAGGGGAAGGCGTCTCTGTAGTTCTTATATATGTATATATGTATATATTTAAAGGCTGCTAGTTTAGGTGGTTTTAGCACATATGACCCTTTAGTTTTTTTTCCCTCCCCAATTTTACTTCAGGGAGTTCCAACTAGATTCCTCTTGGAGGCGGTTTTTCGGCATGGCCTCTCCTTGGCCTTCTCGATGGCTAAGCCCTGAAACAGGCTGGGAACTTTGTGAAACGACGATAATCAATCACACTGGGTTCTAGGGGTACCTTCCCCATTCTTTTCAGGAAAAGAAATGGGAATCAACCCCTAGATGGGTTTACTTGAAGTGGCAAAGTTCAGTTTGAGAACTCATGCTGGCGACATGGTTCGGGGCTCTCTGAGCGTTCTGCCGCAGAGAGCCCGAAACTCCCGCTTGAAGCATCACACCCAGCCACTAGCACGAAAACTCTCGCTCAAAACTAGCACAAACCTGATTCGTGATTGATCATGGGATGGAATAGCACAGATAGCAGCGTTTTTGGCGGTAGGCTGGCACACTTGTTTGCCATGGGTCAGCATTTGTCAAGCTCTGGCCAAATCTTGTCGCAAACTTGGACCAGGGTTTTCATTTAAGAGAAGACCAGAAGGACACGGTTGATGGCCCTAGGTTTCGGGTTCTTGAGGTGTTCCCTTTTGAAATGGGGAAGCCCTATTTCCTTTCATGGACTCAGGCGAACCGGGATGACAATGGGTTTGGATGAGTCAACATTGTTTCGGAGATCGAAGGATCCCATTCCGCATCTCCGGGCCGTTTTTTCGCTGTTTTATTCTCTTGCTGGGATACGTGTTTTCTTTGCTTGTTTAGGCGGGTTTTTGTCCTTGGGTGGTGGTGGTCAGCAGTTCATGTACTTTTCTCGTTTAACGCGGGAGCTGGCTGTGTTCGTTCCACTTTTTTGAGTTGTTCTTTTCTTCGTGTGGTGGTTGGGGTGTGTGTGCTTTTTCAACTTTACTGAGAGCTTTTATATATTTTTTGGGGGGAGGGGGGGGGCGGGGGTCGTTTCTGTCTTTCCGCTTCTTGGGGCCTGTGGCCCTTCTTTGCTCTCAAGGGCCGTTGGTCCCCTTGAAACCAGCCCAGGCTTGGGAGCTGGCAACGAACGCAACGAAGGGAATGGTTGAAAGTGACCATAAGTTCCGAGTTCAACGAAGAAGCAGCAGCAGAAGAAGAAGAAAAACAATAAGAAAAGGGAGGAGGAGGAGAAGGAGAAGAGGAGAGATGCAGAAGTAGATGAGGCTCACAATAATATCGGCGAGATTTGTTTGGCCATGCTAAGGCAAGCAAGTATCATAGCATGGAATGGTTGATTGCCTCCACATTGAATGTGGAACTCCATCGACAATGGGTGGTGGCCACACAAACAACAAGCAGAAAGTCTTCATTAAAGGGTCCCCGATCAACATTCATACCCAAATGGTGCAGGATCAAATCGCTCAGCATCAAACCCAAAGTCTGTGCTCTCCTGCAAAGCATGCAGAAAAGGAGAAAGGGTTGAAGCAGCCAAATGCGATCCAATGTGTCCATGAATTTGGCCAGAAGTCCAAGTGGTGTGGGTGTTTGTTATTTTGAGGGTACCAAAAGAACAAATACCACTACGAGGGTTTGTTTGACACATACGCATTGAGCTGAAAGGCTCTTTCCATGGGATTGACATTGTGACCTTTGGAAAAATATCCTCAGGCGCGAACTGGCGCCAGCACGCCTGAGGGCTAAGCCTTTTGACCAGAGCCCATGGTGATGGAACCCGTCAGTTTTGAAGCGTCCACTTGACAGCACTCGATATTCAAAATCCTATCTACGTGCGCCAAATTGCCAAGCCTGGGCTCACCTTTCCATGACATAAACTCTAGCCACGTGTACACTTCGAGCATCTTGGGAAAAGGTAGTGGGTCACCGTACCCCCTTCGTTTCGTACATATAAAAACCCAAGGATTTTAAACACCCCCAAAAAGGAAACTGGGTGTCCTCAAATAACCAGCAAACAGCACCCGGGGTTTGTGGGGTTGCCCTGCGGCTTCTGCCAAAACCCGCCAAACCGGAGCGAGGTCTATTTGAACCGCATCCATCGCCGCGCCGCGAGGGCGCGAAGCGAGAAGACGCCTGGAGATCTCCATTGGGGTTTAGAAAAGGAGGGCCATTTTTTTTCCTATGAAAACAAAAAGAACCATGCATGTGGCGGATCGGCACATTTCAGAATGCGTTCAACATCCAGAATAAGAAACCCAATTGAGCTCCCCTCGTTGGCTTCGGTTCTACCGTTGGAATGTTACAAAGATTGTTTGGCCTCACTGGAATCCCCATCCAAGCGGGCAGGGGGGCAAATGAATCCTAATCGAAAACTGGTGTTAAAGGGTTAAACCCTTGTAAAGAGTCAAACCGGCGGCTGCAGCCATTTCAGGTTGGGACTTCAACGGAATTACCCGGGAGGTTGTGGCGACACATCCAAAAATACGCGGAACCACAAGAGCTGGAATGACCTGTTGGCTGAAAAGCCAGTTCTGGTTTTATGAATAGTACACTGTGTCAAAAGTTTTTCGAGAACGGCCAAAGCGGGCGATCCCTACTTTGGGAAGCACCCACATGGCGCGCCCCACAATTCACTGGAGAGATTGCAATTCACCCGAGGAGTATCCATTGCGGGGACCGAGACGAAGGCAAGGCATCGTGTGCATGAGGGCTTGTGGAGCTGCTCTAGACTGCACAGCGGGGTCTTTCGGCTGTTGAAATGGGGCCGGATCACGGCCCTGATGTGAGACAGGGATGGCCATTCGCGTGGTCGAACGAAGCCTACCATGTCCAGTGCCTCTTAAGGGAACGACCCAAAACTAAAATGGCCATGGTTCAAAACCAATGGTACCATTTTAGTCTATTTTAGTGGGGATTGGGATGTTCACTTGGGGTACGGGGCTTTGACCCACGGCCAAATAGTTCCAGGCCACCAACACAATATTTAATATTCTTGGGGCTGCAAGGAGACGGGCACAGTGCAGCGGGTCTAAGGCCATTAAGCAAGTCTCACAAGAATAAAGCACGCTTCAAAGGGTAACGTCCCCATTCATTCGTTCAAGGAATATCCTCAGAAGGAAGCCCGAGTCAACGTGGGTAGCCCTCAAAAAGAACCGTTCAACGAACGAAAATATTAAATGGGAACCAGCCCTTAGAACCGCGTCAGTTAACTATGGTCACTCCGCACGCGTGGGATTTCCATGGATCCCTTACAGGTTCCAGTTTGGTGAATCGAACGCTTAGCAGTATATTAATACATGTTTTTTTCTCGAAGAAGTAGCCTAAAGGTTTTCCTTCAAAAGCCATCCCAAAGGAGATCTTTCAAAACAGTCCCAAAAAGGGTCCCCTGAACAGCACGCCCATTAGGTGCTTCTTCCCGCAACTGATGACCTTCCCATAAATGGATGCTTGATGCACTGAGGGCAGCAACCAGAAAAGGAAGTCACCCTTTGTGGGTTTTACCCACATGGGCCAATGAGGGAATCACTTCTCTGGACGAAGCACCCTGCTCATCGTGCTACAGGATTCATTGGACTTGAAATGGGCATTTCCTCACAGTGTGGATGGTTTTGAAGTGAAGCAACAGTCAACCTGCTGCTTGGAGGGGACATCAGGATCTTCATCCATGTGATTGAAAGGCACTCACCTCTTTTCCCCTTTTTGCTGTTTTCTGGTTGATCAAACATGTTTGATGTTGGGAGCTTGGAGTTGCAAATACTTTTCTTTGGGTCGTTCCAAAAGTGAGGAAATTGATTGTTGCTTCGCCAGTTTCTGGACTTGTTGCTTGTTTGAAGATCATTTCAAGCAGAGCCTTTGGACTTTCATTTCAGGAGCTAAGTACCGGAGGCCCACAGTGACCATGCCGAGGGTCTCCCAATCACTGGCCAGGTGCGCGTGACGTGGCCGCGCCGCCTGGTATTGAATTCAGGGGCTGTCCCTCGGGTTTTATATGGGTTTCCTTCAAGCATCACAAAAGCTACCGGGGTTGATATGTGGGTGACAGCTGCTGTCACTAATTATCACGAAAGCTAGCGTCAGCAAGCTTGAGTTCCTACTTGCTTTGCAAGTGTTCCAGATGGATGCACCACTGTGTGAGTACATCACATGCAGGCCCCCGCTTGTGTGATTGCAATCACACGCACCCCCCCAACAAGAATCCGCCCCAAGCCAAACATGAACATGCTCTCTGGCACCGTTTGTTTTATGCACGCGCAGGGGCTGGACGCACTTGTTGTTTTTGCCACAGTCCCTTTGCCTGAGCTGGCATGCATGCGTTGGCGCCCTGCAACACGCACCCTGCCACCGCTTGTTTCGCCCACATGCGCTCGCTTTTTGTATATAGGTGGCTGCACGCACATACTTCTTTGCGCGCAGTCCCGCCGCTTGAGCTGGCGTGCCCTTCAGCCCGCCCTTCGTGTAGATGCCCTTGTCCATGAGCCCTCTAAACCCAACAGCGGGTTTACCCGCGTGCTGGCGGCCCGATTTCGTCCTCCTCCGCTTGACGGCTTCGCCTTCCATCTCAGCGAGCATCGCAGTCTCATAGGCCTCGGCGGCGCCTCTGCCCTGCCATTTCGGCTTCCATGGCACCTCCAACCGTGCCATGTTGGGCTCGCAAAGTGGGCCAGGAAACAACTTACGCTGCTATCACGTGGCGAACTGCTGCCCGTTCTTCTACGGTGTCTTCGCGGAAAGAACTGTGCGCGTGTTGCTAGCTTTTGTCCACCCCTCTCTCAAGTTGTGTGCTGCCATTGTGTACTTATTGTTTATTTGGGTGTTCGGCTTGTCCTGCCGTCACAGATGATTTTCTGCTGTTGCCTGTTGTCATCTGTAGGAGGGCTCCTAGCATTGGATTATCAGATTGCAGATGTGCCTTTGACAGTTGCATCGAGGTGAGCAAGTAACTACGATCAACTGTTTAGAGACCTCAGAGCATCGGCATCATCCTCACTGACTTCCTGTTGGTAAGGGTGAACCCTCCTTTCCATATAACCTTCTGTGAACTTGATGTTGTGTGGAAGAAGCAGACAAGCGTCATTGGATTGAGATGCGGCGGTTGGCAAGGATTTGGAAACTCGTGGATCTTGGGGCATGAAGCTATGTGTGCGGAGCTGCTTTCGACACATGCCAATTTTCTGATTTCTCGCTCATGCGTTTGATGAGCGACTGAATGAGGATGGCTTCCAGATCAATCCCGCAGCCTTGCCTCTTTTTTGGAGGTGGCAAATCAACAAAACCATGGACACCCTTGACTTACATAGCCGCACACACACACACAGAGTACTTGGCAAGCAATCTGGTGCGGGCTTTGCTCCCCTCGCAAAGCTCTCGTGGGTTTGGGCGGAAAAAGTTGGTTGCGTTTCCCTTGGTTTCCAATTTATACATTGCACGGGCATGCTGCATGCTTCCACCGGTAGGCAGCGGTGTGACCCGGTCAAAGCGCCCAGTGTCGCGGGTTAGCTTTATCCACCGATAGGAGTTCACGTGGGTTTCTTACCGGCATTTGCGGAGGAATGCTGGGCAAAAACCACTTGGCAAATCCCACTGCCTTCAGCCAAGGGAGCCTTGACACGTCGGACTTCCCAGAGACCGACAGCTCCGAACAATGACAAAATGGGGGAGGGTTGGGGGGGGGGGGGGGAGAAGGTTCGACTATGTCGGGCAAGCAGCCCTCCGACCATCATATCAAACAGTAGAGCACCAGTTGTCTACAATCGGGTCGAATTAGCATCATGTCAACAGCCTTGACAGATTGGGCCCATGTTTGAGGTAGGTCACTGGGCTTTTTTTGAACCTGATACTGTCGGGTGATAAGAATATCCTTGATGGGGCCGGGTGTTGAAAGTTAGGGGCATGTGCGGCAGGTAAGAGCGTCATTAAATCCTTGCAACTCCTGACCTGGTTTTATGTACCTTCTTTTCTTGTGAGGGGTTGGTTGTGACGCCATGTGACGCCTTTTGTTTTGTGGGCGTGCTGGGTTACCTTTCCCATGAAAGAATTTGTTAATGTTGAAACGCATGTGGAAACATGAACTGTGTTTGAAATGCTTGACCATAATGGCATGTGCTTGACCATAATGGCATGTGCCATTTTGGCTCAAGCTTTGCCCTGGGTTCCTTGAACCCAATTTGTGTGAAACAAATTGAGTTTGAACACCTTCGAACTAACCCCGATCAAGCAATGGCTTCCTCGGCAACCTCGGCCACCTCCTTTGAGCTGATTGGAGGAGGTTGAAATGGCCAGCCAGGAGGCCCAGGAAATTCGCACACGCGAGGCGGCAGTGGCGGCCGGCCTGGTTTTGGACGAGCCCGAGGCCCCCCCGTCGGCCTCGGCTACCGACGTGATGAAGGACCTCTCCAGTGCACTGGAGCGTCTCCGTGTGGCGTTTGCCACACCGACTTCCGGCTTGGGTGCCCCTGGCCCCGCCGAGGAGGAGGACAAGGACATGGAAGATGCGGACGTCACGGAGCGGGCCACTCCACCGGAGGAGGCACAGACACCACCCACGAAGAGGCTGAGGGGTTTCGTGGCGGCTTCCCAGAAGACCACGGCTCATGTGAACAAACCGGTCTCCTTGGTGCCGGTTGAGGGCCGACCCGGTTACTTCAAGCTGGTGGACCTCCCAGACCTCTTCCCGGTCCTTCCGGCATCGGCGGCCACTTTGCTGCGGGACGTCACGGTGGAGGAGGCGGTCTCCCTGTTCCACAAGTTTGTCGGGAAGAATCTCACGGAGGACCTGGTGATTCGCATCCTGGAGGCCTATGTCCCGATGAAGATCCAGATCCGGCAGGAGGAGGTCTGGGCCTCGCAGTTCCAGAGGAACAAGGCGTGCATTGGCACCCAGCGTATGCACAGGCTCGATGCAGGCCATTCCGATTACAAGTTCATGTGCAAGGCATGCGGCACGGGGTGGCCAGAGGCAGCCAAGCAGTGCTGGGTCTGCCCAGGCAAGGAGTTCGTCCCCTTCCAGGCACCCTCGGCCACCTATGAGGCGGACGGCATCACCTACAACCTGCTCATCGTGGAGGGCAAGCCGACCTGGATCCAACAGCGGGAAGGGGGAAGCCTGGGTGCCGCTGGCCCCGGTGGTACCCGGGCACAGGCAGACCGCAACCTGGTGGACGGCACGGTCCTGGGGAGACCTCCTCCGAAAACGGACACGGCAGAGGAGATCACCATGGCAGACGTGGTCCCGCTCAACAGGCGCGTGGACATCCGGCAGGAGACCTGTCCATGGAGGCGGACGACGAGGCGTTGAAGGTCCGGGAATGCCAGGAGATCAAGGTCAAGGTGCAGCGGTCCCTGAAGGAGGCGGAGGCTCAGAGCTTCCAGCTCTACCACCCCCAGGTGGACCAGGCGATCCGGAAGAAGGAGGAGCTGCATAAGGCCTTGAGGGAGCATCGGGAACCGACCCCGGAGGAGTCCTCGGCCAGGCGGCGGCACAAGGAGTTGGTCACGGAGGAGATGCTGGACAACGAGATGGCTATCCTGGCGCCTCTCCAGGAGGGCATGCAGTCCCTGCCGTCAGAGGAGGTGGCCAATGAGGGAGCCCGTGCCCTCAGGAAGGTCAACCTGGAGCGATTCAAGGCCAAGCTGCGAGACCAGTACCTGGACGTTGACGCCAGCCAGGCACTGGCTGAGGCGATGGGCTCCATTCAGGAGGCTCAGGCGGCGAACAAGCGCACCCAGGACACCAACCAGGCATGGATGCTCAACCACACTCTCAAGCCCTTGGAAGTGTCGGCGTGGCCGGATGATCTCAGGCAGGCCCTGGAGAGGGGGCTATTCTGCCCCCTGGAGCTGGATGACCCCGAGGACATCCCCCAGTGGGAGACATCAAGGAGAAGTATGTCCCCTACATCAGGAGGCTCAGGGAGTCGCAGAACCCATGGCACCAGGAGGCGCTGCTGGAGGAGATGCCCGATCTGGTGGCACCGGCCCCCAATAAGGGTGCCACTGGCCCCGGGCGGGACCAGCCAACGTCACAGCAGGACCTGAACTCGGAGGAGGGCAAGCTGTCCCTGCTCCTCTGGGCAATGAAGAGGCACCAGGGAGAGCTCCGGATGTTTGGGGGGATCTGGAAGAAGCACGCAAGCGGTGAGATCCCCAAGGGTGCTGACCAGCAGTTCAAGCTCACGCCGGAGGAGCTCCTGGCCCTGGAGCGCAGGACTCACCCACTCACGTGCGAGCGGGACCACATCGACCCAGTCATCCACACGGCCTTGGAGATCAGAGCGCAGGTGAACCGGGGTGAGCGCCCGGCGCCGGAGCAGGTGGTGGGGATCTTCTGGGCGAAAGGTGATGGGGTGTTTTGGACCAGGCAGACGAGAACGTGGGACCTGCCGAGCCTGACGGGGGTGTATGCCCACAGGTTCACCTTCAAGTACATCTACTCGGCCTGGACCACTTTCCCGTTGAAGACGCAACGCCGGGGCCGCAATGCGGAGGGCTCGACCTCGGACAAGTGGATGGGCAACATCCTCCAGATGAGGAAGGAGGCGGTGCCCTTCCTGGAGAGCCTGGGCATCCCCAAGCCGCGCAGCAAGGCGGAATGGAGCTACATCTTCAAGGAGATGGGGACGTTCTTGGCGGCCAAGAATTTCATCGTCAACTGCCCGTTGCCTGTGATGGAGATCCCAGTGGCCCCCGTCCACGACAGTAAGGAGGCGCTGCGCTTCAGGGCGGTCTGCGACGAGCGGATCACCCTCCCGCTGGCATCGCTGAAGGCCTTCGACTCGGTCTACACCAAGTTGGTGGCGGGCCTGAGCAAGTCTTCGATGGTGGAGGTGAAGGTCAACTGGCGCTGCAACGTGGTCCACGACTGGGTCGAGCAGGTCCCGCAGGAGGCGGCGGGGGCCTTGTACGACAGGCTGGGCTACTCCCAGGACCTTATCCGGCAGATGGGTTGCTCCCCCCCCTTGGGTGCGGGGGAGGAGCGGCCAAGGAGGCGGACCCCAAGGCCAAGGTTCTGGGGGGGGCAGACACCACGCTCCGCACACCAGACCAGGGCACTAGGCGATACCCGCCCATCACCACGGCCACGGTCACGGCGGTTGCGGGCCGGAAGTACATCAACAAGCACTTCCCCAAGGAGACGAAGCACGTGTTCTGGGCCTCCGTGGAGTGTGGTTTGGTCTTGCCCAGCATCAGCGCCTGGGAAGTGGTGGGCAAGGAGAAGTTCAAGACCACCGGGGGCTATATGTGCAGATTTTGCAAGGGCTTCTGGAGGGCGAGCCGCGGGGGCACCAGGCTGCTCCAGATCACGGGGTGGCACAAAGACAAGGCCACATGCTTGCAGCTGGTGATGGACGAGCCCCCGGAGCAGCTAATCAGTGGATCCGTGACAGGATGGAGTTCTACAAGAGGGTGGAGCCGACGGAGCCTCCCAGGGACGAGCGGCTCGTCCTGGGCGACGCGAGCACCCCCCGCATGCGCTTCAGCTCCTCGAATGGCCTGGGGGATGTCTCCACTGCCTTGTGGTCGGTCATTTTGAGCAACCCGGAGAAGTCGGGGCTGGCGGCCATCCACTCGGTGGCAAAGGAGGCGATCTTGAACGGTGAGAGCCGCTAGGTCGTGTCTCACAGCCCCTTTGGATGTGGTGTCGTGTGATCTCTTCCCGCCGGGACCGGGGTGCCTTTGGCCCCGTCTCGGGTGGGGGGAGGAGTATGGGTTTCTCCGTTTGGGTTCATCTTTCACCATTGTTTTCCCCCTGTTCAACACGTCACGACAGCCGGATTGCCTCGATCGGGAGGCCACATGCATTGGCTGCCCAAGGACGGGCCATATCAGCCACGGTTCGGAAAAAAAGTGGCTGCGGCTGACTCTTGGTTTCCTGGAGGTCCCCTGGGGGTTTTGGGGAATCCCCCGCCTGGTTGGTCTCCCCCCTCCGTGCTTTTGGGGATTTCCGGGGGTTGACTTTTGGTCTTGTCGGGCTGCGTGTGGCCTGCCTGCTCCATCTACACTCGGCATTCTGCGCGATTGGAACGTGCATGCATTGTGCCGCGGTTGGGTCCCGGCCGTTCGATTGGAGGCTCGAACCCCCCTTTTCCTCATGGCTAGGGTTTCTACCAAGTTTCTTTTGCGCCCGCCTTACACACGTCTTTGGGACCGCATTCCGAGGGTCCTTTGGGACACATTGGCGGATGAGTCCTTCTCCCCGAGACAGACGGACGGGGAGCTGTTGGTCCTGATGTGCCTGCGCCATGGCACGGAGGAGGAGGGGAGGAAGCTGGGCGGGGAGCCGGCAGTCCGCTTCGCACAGCTCCTGGAACTTTCGGGCATTCCGGTAGGGCAAAACGACCAAGTGGTCCCGACGGACTACTTCAACGGCCTGGTGGCGTCGGCGGCGGGCAGGCTTCCCCAGCCTCTGTCCGCGGCGGACCTGGCCGACCTATGGGATAGCCTATGGTTCCTCCTCATGGCGACTGCGGATGGCAAGCCGAGCGAGAACTTTTCCCCGCTGGAGAACGAATGGGACCGCCAGGACCAACTGAGGTGGTTCTCACGAGATGACCCACCACCACTCCAACAACCGGAGCTTCTGAAGTGGAGGCACTGGCGGCCGGGGAAAATCAGGGAAATGGAGCCCACGACCCAGCGAGCGCTGGAACTCCATATGCGCGGGAAATGGGCGGAACGGCTCCTTGCCCACTTCGCCCCTTTTGCGGAGCACATCGCATACATGCAGGACATCCTGGGGGAGGACTTCCGCAAGGAGGCATTGGACCTCTTGGGGGACAGTAGGTTCCGGACACTCAGACAACATTGCCTGGTCTACGAGAGTCTCCGGAAGAGAGGCTTCACAGTGATTCCATGGCAGGAACGACATGTCCGCTCTCTCCTTCACCAGCTCGCCGAAGAGGAGGTCACCCCGTGCAAGTTACGGCAGGTGTGGAACACCCTCAAGTGGTTCTCCAAGACCTTCGGGTTGCTGAAGATAGACGAGCTCCATCGCCTCAAGTCCAAGAAGAGCTCATTGGAAGAGGCGCTCACGGACACGGTCACCAGGCCACAGCGCAAGGCGGTGGTCCCCAGCAAAGAGGTCATATGGGCTCTGGAGGAGGGGGCCGGCTACGATTGCCTGGGTGCCACCGGCCCCGGTACGCAGGAGGCCCCGGGGAGGAACAGACACGAGGTGCTGGACGCTTTCATCCTGGGTTTCGCCCGGTTCCAGGTTGGGTGCAGCGCTCGTTTCAATGACCTCCAGCATGTTCACCCCAAGGACCTTATCCACACCAGCAACACTGTGGAGCTGAAGGCCTGGCAGACCAAGACGGTCTCAGCAGCACGAATCAACCGCAACCCGACCCCTTGATTGCTCCGAAGTACAGCTTCACGGGGATCCCCTGGTGGACTATCTGGGTGGCCTCGGTCAGGCGACTGGTATCCGAGGAGGCATTCCGGGACATGGACTACTTGCTCCCGACGGTGAGCAAAGACTTTGCAGGGCTGATCCCGAGACCTTCCACACCGGAAAGGGCGCTGAGATGGCTCAAGGATGCTATTCTCCGTCGGGGAGTTACCCCGGGGTTGGTGAAGCCGCTGACGTGGCACTCATTCCGAGTGTTCATCCCGGACTGCGCTTTCCAGATGGGGATCCTGCGGGAGCGCCGCATGTACCTAGGCAACTGGCTCACGGAGAGCACAGCAGACGTCTACGTGCGGGAGAACAACGTGGTTGTGGAGATTTGGGGCCAGGTAGCGCAGAAGGTCCCCAACCTGAACCTCGGGCCAGGCAGGGAACGCAGGGAGGACTTGAACCACCCGGACTGGGCGGACCCGTTCCCGCCACCAGCAGTGGACATCACGGACGCAGGACCGGACGGCCGCAAGGACCAAACCGAAAGGGAAGGGGAGGCATCCCCCACAGTACCCTCAGGGAGCGCGCCATCGACTCGCTCATGGTCATTGGTGGAACAGGGACCCGAGGACACACCAGTGAAGGCCAAGGACCTGTTTCCCGCCACCCCGGACCTCCCCCTTCGTGTGGTGGCGGCGGTCAAACGCACAGGCAACGCCGGCCAGTCCAGAATCCACCTGCTCAATGTCGAAGGCACGGCTGTGGGGTGCGGGTGGCGACCAGCGGCTTCTAAGATCCAGGAGCTCTCTGTGCTAGATTACATGACGGAGCAGGAGGCCTATGGCAAGTGCGAGCGTTGCTTCAAGAGGTATGGCTTCCCGGCGGACTGGGCACTGGAGCCTGCGGAGGTCCCCACACTGCAGGAGGACTCAGACGGACTCGGGCTCTGAAACGGATGACTCTGTAGACACCCAGTCGGAGACCGAGGTGGTGGCCCTACCTTTGGCAGCCTAGGTGCCCCCGGCCCTTCGGAAATGGCGGGTGTGCCAGACTGTCCTTCGGAAATGGCGCTATCAGTCTGCACACCCGTTCTTCAGTTTTTGAGAGTTTGAGGTGGGTGGCCCATGGGGCCCACCCAGCCGTTGACATCTGACAGGGGAAGATGAGTCCCTGGCACCAACACATTGCTCGGATAAAAGAGTTATCGCGTGCTTGTGTGGTGCCGTTTGGTTAGCTTGCATACACTTTGTTAATGTTGAAACGCATGTGGAAACATGAACTGTGTTTGAAATGCTTGACCATAATGGCATGTGCCATTTTGGCTCAAGCTTTGCCCTGGGTTCCTTGAACCCAATTTGTGTGAAAAACCCACCCACCCACACCAAGGTAGGAGGTCATGGCGGCCCCGCCCGCCAAACCACCGGAGGAGGCAAAGTTGCAGAAGCCACTGGCGGCCATCCTGGTGGGCAAGGAAATCCCCTGGGCCATCCAGGCGGCTCTGGGCGCATCGGGATACGTCACGGTGGAAGACCTGGCGGATCGCTGGAACACCCCGGCGGCGGCTAGGGACAATGGTCCCCGGGACCTGGGATTCCAGGATGGAGAGAATGGGTTCAACCCAGACCTCGGCCTTCACGGCGATGCGCCTCCTTCAGGCAGTTCGGGTGGCAGCCAACTTGGTCCGGGGGGGCAACCAAGGTGACCACCCGGCGGGCCAGGCGGGCCCGACAAAGGCTCCCTTGGAGGTCCTGTGTGACAGGCGCCAGCTGGAAGATGCTTACGTGGCCACGCATGTGGTGCCGTTTGGTTAGCTTGCATACACAAGCACATTGAAGAGGATGGCCTTCCAACCCCCCCCCCCCCCCGCTTCCATGATTGATGAAAGAAGGTACCCTCCCTCCCACTAACGTGGCACCTGCCAGAGGGTCCCCTCCCACAAATGCTATGTTAGTGGGAGCAGGGGTATGCATTTAAAGCTACTTCCAATGTATTGCCCCCCTGATAGGTAGCGGACAAGGGTGCTTTTGATGGGGGGCGGGACATCGTTATCTTTCTTTCCCTCACTGACTGTTGGTCTTCTTGGAGCCAAGGTCCGTGTGTCGAACGCTCATCCGCCATGCGGGTTTTCGCCATGTCCTGTTTTCTTTCTTTCTCTCCTTTTTGAGGCTAAATCAACCAGCTAAATCATCAAGAACCAAAAGCACGAGCCAGTTCCCGTCACCCGATTTCCCTGCCCTCTCCCAGACTAACATGGAAGCTCCCAGCCCTTCTTGGAAGACTTGGTTCCTTACAGAGGCCTTCTGGCAGCTTCCAGGTTACTTTGAGGGAGTGTAAATCACATGAGGGACTGGCCGAGTCAAATCAAATCCTTGCGCCAGGGCCATGGGACATGTGGCTCGTCCTTTTTTATGGTTTGGACCCCCCAAAATCGGTGGTTTTCCGCTTGCTTTCCCTTTGAACCAACCAACATTTTGGCGCCCTCAAAAAAGACAGTCGCACATGGACCCATGGATTGCAGCCCAAGGTGAGTGAGGGTAGCTTCGCCAGACAGGGAGTTCTGCAAAAGGTTGGGCCACCGACTTACTGGATGTGTCAGCTGACCGGCGACATCAGTGGGCCAACCTAGTCAGCATGCCAATGGAAGAAAAGAAGGTCAGACGCGTGACGACCATGTTTTTTCAGCTAGCACTCCGCCACCTTCCTTCCCTCGGATGAGGAGATCCTCTGGAAGGCTGAGGGCCATCGGATCCGAAAGGGATGCCCGTGAACGGTGCGGCTGTAAGCAAACAGATCATGTTTTTGAAGCGAGGATTTGGGCAGACTCTTTGGGGAACCGGTGATGGTTTTGTAATTGATAGCCCTGGTTGGGGTTTAACCCTGGTTGGGTGGCTGGTTGGTCGATTGGCTGGTTGGTTGGCTGGCTGCCTCCCCAGCATTGCCCGGGCCTGGTTCAGGTGAGTTTTGGGTCACAGCTGAGATCTTATGAGGGCGGGTCTTGGGGGCGGGTTTAGCGTTGACCTTGGGAAGGTTTGGGTTGGCTTGGAGCTGATTTGTGCTGGGTGTGCGGCTCTTTTTTGCAGCAACGTTAAGGTTGCTTTAGAGCGTGGTCACAAACCCAAAACCTGCCCTCATGAAGATCTCAGCAATCCCAAAACTCGCAGCCATGAACTGGGAAACCGAATGCATCGATGGCTGGGCATGCAGGTGGGCCATGTAAAGGCGTGATGGCTTTGTTCAATAGGGCTTGCAGCGATTGCCTTTCTGGGAAATCGTTTTACGGGGTCATGACCCTTACAGCTAAGGTCATTGAATGCACAACCCTTCCTGATTGCCCCTCAGCCTTTGGAGCGTGAGTGTTAGCGTGCATAGGGTCCACAACGGGCTGCTCCGAGCAAAATACATGCCAGGGCACGGCACGCCCTTCCGCCAGGCTCCAAGTTCTCAAAGTTAGTTTTGGGACTCCCCGACTTAGCCAGAGATGGACTTTGATCGTGCAAAATCAAGGTCCTCCCCCTTTTGATTTAGAGTGAAGCACATGTAAAGAGGCCACCTGGTCGCCTATTTACGGCACAGCAAGAGCTTTGCGCAACGTTCGTCCGTTTTAGCGCTGAAACGTCACGCGGCGAGGAGATTGAAGGGAGCTGGGACCACGGCAGTGCAAGACTGGAGAGTGGAGAGTGGTCCCGTTGGCCGGCCGAATCGACATTTCATGTTTCGTGTGAAAGAACTGCTGCAGACAGAATTGACAGTTTGGGAAATTGACGGCCGCACCCAGAATGTCTAAGTTGCTGCCTGAGGGCACCCCCTCTAAGTTTGATCAGTGTGTCTCAGTGTGACCCATCTGAGGAGCCATCTTGGCAGGGTCAAGAGCACTTGTCAAAGTTCACCTGAGTTCACCAGCTGTTGGCAGGGAGCACTTTCTCGTGGCAAAGTGCCGAAGAGAATTCGGAAGACACATAGCGTCCCGCACGCGGCCGGGACGAATTCAGACTCGTTCGAGTCGACTTCCGTTGATAAGTTGGTTGGGAGCCACCCAAATGTCTAAGCTTCTGTAGGTTTCGAACTTGATGTGAAACCCGCAAATCAGACTGTTTTCAGACTACTTTCTGTCTATTTCGGCAATCATTTCTTTTCTGAACATGGTGGGATGGTGGGTTTCTTTGGGTTTCCCTTTGAATACCAACTAAACGGGGGTCCACCATATTCTAGAAACTCCCAAACTCCCATATTATGGAGAGCTGTCCTTTTCCTGCGGCAACTCTGTAGTCACCGGTGAATCTAGTGAGATCCATTGGTCCATGGCTGCCGCTTGTCTCACGTTCCAGCCCCAAAGGGCTGGGGGAAAAAGCATGTTCATGCTGAAACTCATCCGTAGACAGGGTTTCCCCTTTTTCTCAATACCTGATTGATATTGGGGCTGGGCGCCACATAGTACTCAATTCTGAATTTCCCCCCAAAAGCGGGCGGGCAGGTTTTGTCGAGTTACCCTCTATTTGGCCATGGGCCAATTCTTTTTTAGTGAACATCCGATTCAATCCAACCACTAAAATAGGAAGCCTAAAATGGGTGGTGAATTCACCTACCAACCAAAATGGGATCCCACGGTTTTGGCCCACGGGCACTTGAGTCCCGGGAGCGGAAATGCGTCGCTCGGCTCGCGCAACGGGGATTTTTCAGCTCCCAACCGAGGAAAATCAAGCGGGTGGCCACCAAGTGCCACAGACGCAGGTAGCTCCGGAACCAGGAACCCCACTCTCGCCGCTCCTTTGGCTGGTCAAAAATAGGTACCCCAAATGGAACCCACACCTGAGGTCAACATGGACCAACACCTGAGGTCCCTGGTGGTTAAAAGTTTTGACCCATACCCATTTGGGGCCCAAACCTCTGCAGTAACACGCGCCAGAACTTCGAGAAACGGCCAGGGGATCTGACTTGGGACCTGGGAACTTTATGCCAGGGCGGGGAAACCTTCTCCGAACTCAATATGAGATCCAGCGTGGACGCTTGGTTCCTGGTTGCCGTTTTGCAGCTTTTTGGTTTCGCTTGAAAACCATCCACGTAGGACCAGATTGTCCTTTTGGTTTCCTTGTGCTTGCCTTATGGCTTCCTTATGGTTTTATTTTGGTTTCCTTAGGGCTTTCTTCTGGTTTCCTTATGGCTTCCATTTGGTTTTTCTGTTTGTTTTCTTAATCAGATCAACCTCCAGTCTTTCCCGAAGCTGGATCTGGGTAATCCGAAAGCCAGCCAGATTCCGGCCGGCGAAGCCGAGGCTTCCCCGAAAGACTTATCACCAAATGGTTTGTTGAGGGATTGTGGTGGCGATTTGACAGCCATTGCAAGGGCTGGAGTGCTTTTCCTTTTTTACAAGTGCAGGGGTGGCTTCAATTGCGTCTGCAAAAGAATCGAAGGGGAGTGCACCATTATGTGGGGTCGCCTATTTTAGAAGCGTCCCTGCATCATGTCCATGCACGGCACCGAATGTAGAATGGTAGACTGTGCACTATGGAGACAGGTTCCTGGCTCTGGAGTATGCAGGGAATGAGCCACGCCGGTAGATTGCTGCTGGAGCTTGAACGAATGGCATGCTGTCCTCAGCGCCTAAGCAAAGGCAGCGACCAGCGCAGACCGTTTCTGCTAGACGCATTGTGAGTTCTTAGGAAATCTGACCACGACTTATTATAAAGGTTCGCTGTCCTTGGCAGCACTTCCTCCTTGCAGTTTTGCGTTGCCGAGCGTATTTTCTTCAAAAGGAGATTGCTTGAGCTCTAGGGGCAGATACGTTTTGAAACAAGGGGTTGTGCCCACCCTATGCACGTTCTCAGAATTCCAGTCAGCCCGAAACCTAGTAAGATATGGAAGCATCATCCCAACTTGCAATTACATTGTAGCACTGGTCTACTCTGCAGCGAGAGGAAAGCGGCAGTCACGTACAGAGATGGCTCTCGCCACGCCTACCCCGCTCGCTTTGGCTTCAGCTGGGGCTTGAGTCGGCAAAGGTGCAAACAGAGATTTACAGTTGAAGGTGATATCAGAGTGAATGCACAGCAAACTACGCTTGGGTGTTTCCTAGAACTTGGCCCCCCGAGGATGGTTATATAGCTCATGTTCGTTCTATTCACCAGCCTGCCAAGAATGGGTCTGTAGTCTAGGGCACGCACGTTTCTTTCTGGAAACTTCCTTTGCGAAGTCTGCTCTGAGACATGCGCGCCATGCTCCGCCGCGCGGCGCTGTGTCTCCTGAGCCCTGGCTTCCTCCAGCTGAGATCGATGTTGGGGTTTTGCCATCGGGGATGGCGGGGCGCTGGGCAAGTCTCGGACCTTTCCAGGCGGCTGATTTCTGGTTGGTCTCCTTTTGATCCAACAGAGGGTTCTCTAGTTTTGTTGCACCCAGCAATCCAAACTGGAAGACTTCTGGGAAAGCCTGGCTCAGGTCCTTTCGAAGTCAACATTGTTTTAGTGGCTAGCATGCAATCCAGGCCGGTGCTGCCCAGCTTTTTTGTCCCCTTGGTTTCTGTGCACTATTTCATAGACCTTGAATATCAAGGGCCAGACCGTATTCCTCAGGGATGAGCCCGAAGCCCAAACCCAAAGGGGCAACATGGAAGCGACCTTTGGAGATCCCAAGTAAAACGGGGCGCGCCCATTGGCAAAGATTGATCCAGAATCTTCAGGGCTCCTTAAAAAAATACATTTTGCACAGTTGAAACATGGCTTGTTCCGCCAAAATAAAGGGACACCACCATTTACAAGGCAATGCTCAGGTGTATAATGTAAGGATCCCTGATCTTGCCAAGAGTGATGCACGTTTCGGCAAGTTTTGGCTTGTGCTGAGGCTGATCGGGTCGCTTCACTTGTTTTGGCAAACTTTTAGCTTGTAGTTTAGGAGTTCTTTTTTAGTTGCCAACATGAGTTGTAAAGGTGATGGCAAAACAGCAGAGTGCCCTATCTACCTCTCTGTGTGGCCAAGCAAGACGTGTGGAAGTTTGACCTATTCAGGTGCTTGGGGAAAAGTATCAGATTCAGGCAGGGTACTGCGCATCGGGGTCGCCATCGGGAATGACGGCTTTGCTCGATTTTGGCCGAAATGTTCGGCCACAAGGAATCCCTTAGAGGCCAAAAGAGAGGAGTCCCTGAAAGTGCGGCAAAAGACCACTCCTTGCCTCAGTTCAGATGATCTTTAGCTCTTTTGCCGTGTTACGCGTGGTGACTGGATTCCATTTCAATGCCTTTCCTGCTGACCATCTGAGATTTTGTTGGACTCTCTCCACCAAGAAGCGCCTTCTAAGGGTCGATTCCCCATTCTTTTCAACCATCGTTCTTTTTCAGAACCGGATCCGTTTCGGGTTTCCGGAGGTGTTCCCTGGAAAGATTCGGATCCTTGGGTTCAGAACGGAAATGGAAGGTAGCGCTCGAGCCGAATGCCGCTCCGAGGTTGGCGCCTTGCTGGCTCTTCACCGGGCCACTCGCCAGAAACATCCGAAGCAGAACGGCCCGGGCGGCGGAGTACCGGACGGTGGCAGCGCGGAGCCACAGAGCGCGCAGCGCGCTCGGTTTTCGTGGGCCCTTTCAGGTTACCCTCACTAACATGGCACCTGACAGAGGGCTTGAAAAGGAAATTGATCTTCCAGGTCACACAGATGCTATGTTTGTGGGAGGAAGGGTAGGTCCTTAGGTTGCGGGTACTCTCGGTTTGGAGAGCCAAAAGGACAACGATCACTGTCGCGCTTTTGACACATGCCCTGCTCTGGGATTTGCATTCGTGCTTTGTGGAATGAGGCGCAGTGGGAATGCTTGGTTTTGGTTTGGATCACATGTTGGAAGTCATGAGGTCTACTTTGCATAGGCAGGGAGTGCACGCTCATGCGCTGGCTTCCCGCAGGATGAGACCAGACTGGCTTTTCTGGTTTCCCTTGTGACGAGAATCCTTAATCCTCATGCCGGATGGTCGCGCTTTCCCGTTGTAGTGGTGCCCCACCAAAGATTACAGAATGGGATTAGGGAGCTGCTCATCCCCTTTTTGGAGCCCCTAACAGGGGCCACAGCCATGCGCGGTTGTTCTCGGCAAAAAGGAAGCTTCGGATAGTTTTGGAGGGGGAAGCGTAGGAACACCAGCATAGGTAGGGAGGGCTCTCCACTCCTGGACGGTAAACAGCAATTTTAGAAAACCTCAAAGACTTAATCGGCAGTTGGTCATTGAACGCTGGTCCCATGCAGAATCAAATATGCAACTAAAACTTCCACGACCAACTGGCATGTCTTAAGATATATCACATGGACCGATCTGCACCTGTAGCAAGCTTAGTGGGTAAAACGAGCTCACTCATCAGCAAGGTCCCTTACTAAGGATTCCTAAAACATCATCTTGAATTACTCTCCCACCGACTACCAGGTACAGTATGTCGCTTGATGGATCCCGTGCTTCAACTGCGCAGGTTCCGGGAGCCACTGGCCAATTGGGGCGCCTGGTTGTGGAGCAGCTCCTGAGCCAGGAGCGAGCTCAAGGGAGGGAGAAGCAGTTGTCCTAAAGGTCTACCCTCCCACTCATATAGCATTTGTGGAGGGTAGCTGGAAGATCATTTCCTTTTGGAAGGACCCCTTGTCAGGTGCCATGTTAGTGGGAGGAAGGGTAGGTTCCCATTTGATCATAGGTTGTGTTCTCATGTTCTTTTATTTGAGCACAACACGATGACTCACGATGATGCGTTTGTGTGTGGGTGCTGAACCATCTCTCTGACCTGCACTCTGAGCCCACTTGAGCGGATGCGCTATTTTTGGTGGGCGTGCTCCCCAGACAGCCAGCACGCTTATCATTTTTGGTGATGGGGCTTCCATGACCATAAAAAGCGCTTGAGCGGGTGTGGCTGTCATTTTGTTGCAGGTGTCCTTTTGATCATGGAAAACACTCGAACAAGTGTGCTTGTCATATTAGTGGTGGTGTTCTCCTGTCCATGAAAGGCACTTGAGCGGGGGCGTATCATTTCTTCGAGTTGGTGGTGGTGGTCCCCTGGCCATGAAAAACACATTGGAATGTGCTCAAAATGTGATGACAGTCACATGGTGGCGCGCCGCTGTGCCACAACCAACATTTGATCCTGGGTTCCAGCTACGCGTTACCCTCCCAGGTAAGTCGGCCGGTAGCTTGTTCGTGGGTTTACCTTTTGACCCCCTTCTTTGGAAAAATCGTAGGCCTCGACACACTTTTCAAGAAATAAACGGGCCCACTGAGGAGGATCGCATAATCCCCTACGTTTATTCTAGTGGAGCCCCTTTTTTGGAGGGTTCCCTTCATTTCGTTATGCCTCAAACAAATCAACGGCCAGTAATGGCCAGGTCCCCCAGTAGTGCCCTTTTACCCTTGTTTACGAGAGTTCCCTTACTAAAACAGACTACAGAAAGGAGGGTACCCTTTTTCTAACCTCTCTACTGGAGGATCTAGATGTCAACTGGGCGTTTTCGGGCTGGGTCAGGAGCTCTCCGTGCTGGCGCTCACGCGGAACCTCAGCAAAGCGGAGCTCCTGCCGGCCCGGTGCCCGGTTTGGAGGTATGGGGAAAGGGACCAACATGAAAACCAGCAGTCGAGGCACCCCTCTGACACATACTGGCTTCTCAGTAAATTTTAGGTTGAATAACTTTCCGAACTGAACCAGCCAGTTGGTGATGGGGCTCTTAGTGTTGACCCCATACCAATAAACCCCAGCTTATTAATAGGGGGGTGTCCAACTGCGTTTGGTGCGTAATCAGGCCACTTTTGAAGGACAAACAACACCCCGTACCAAATTGACTGGGGTTGATTAATATGGGGTCAACATCATATATACACATACCGGGTTCTCAAGAAATTCTAGGGCATGACCCTCAAACTGAACCAGCCAATTGGACCATCCCCCCAAATCTCTGCGAGTCCTTTCTGAGCAAGTTGTTTCGAAGCTGGTGGCTGTAGTGGCAGCCTCCCAACCGAAGCCGGCAATCCTGCAAAACGACTCTTACGCGTTGCTTGGGTTGCTGTGCGAGCAAGACGTTGATCGCTTGGTGAGTCCCATCAGTTTCTGGGAGGATCTGCAGCCTGAGTGGTCCTTTGACAAGGGAGCCTGCTGTCCAGTGGTTTCTAGCCTCTTGCCTTTTGAGGTTGCTCATGGGAAAGCATCCCCTCTCTTCCCTCGTCGCGTAGGCGTTGCTGGGAAGCTGGCTGGTTGCAAGTGGGGTAGCTCAAAACCAAGCCCAGGCCGATGAGCGCGTGAAGGTGGTGTCCTGGGATCCCAAGGAGGCTGAGGCCCGGGATCGCGTGGTGCCGGATGAGCTGACCCAAAACAACCCCGCCTAAAAGTGAACACCAGGGGCCAAAGGTTTTTTTCATGGCAGCCGGTTGGTGGCTTGAACGGCAAACCTAGAGGAAGCCGTTCTTCAAAGGGAGTGCTTTCATCCGAGAAACAGGGTACGTTCCAACATAGGGGGCCTCGGAATGGTGTTTCCAGCCAAGCCCAAAACAGGTGTCCTCAAAAAAGCACCCTCCCGCTTGAGGTGGGGCTTGGAAACCGGTAAACCCCTCGGTTTCCGTTTTCGGGTTTGAATTGTACCTGGGTTGCTCACCGACTTGAGCCTTAGGGAGCAACCCCAGGGTTTCAGGCGTCTCCTTGGGTGGTTCATACCCCCGGAATCAGGGCGGATGTCAAGAGTCTTGCACAATGCGACCTTTGGCGATACTCATGGCTTGAGACGTTATTTGCGCATTTCTTCAGCTACTCTGGCCGCATGTGGCATGCAATGCGTCCCGGCTTCCAGGGATCCGAACGCTGGAGACAGGGCTGAATCGGGGAGAGGGCAAGAGCCACGGTTGATACCCATACGGAAGGGAACAAGTAAACCATCCGCACTTTGCCATCATTTGCGGCTGCTCTAATTGATTTGTAGGATGGCGGCCTTATGACCTGGTTTGGGCGGGAGCTCTAGGTGTGGTTTTTGGACTGCTATCCAAATTGTACAGAACTTTGGACCCTTAGCACCCACCCCTCCTTTTTCTGAACGGATTGTTTTGCCTGTCTTTAGGCTCTCAATCTGGAGTCGTCTCCCTCAAACCACGAGTGTGACTAGAACGAGGGTCAAGCGCATTTTCCGGAAAACCCCGCGGTTCTAGCCTTTGAGCTTTCTTGTGTCCCGGCTCCCATGTGATGGAACCTCCATCGCCCTGACAACCCTTATTATCAAGATCTAAGGATAAGGATTCCCCCATCCTTTCCGGGATTCTGAGAAAATTGCCAAAGAATCAGGGAATTCGATTGAGCTTAAACAACGAATGGGTGGAAAGACCCGGGAACCCACTTTTTGAACTACAGAACTGGCCCATCCCCACGTTTGTAGAACTTTGGCGAAATCTATCGCGCCACATTTCAGTATGAGACCTCCGGTCAACTCCAGACTTTGGACACACACACACACACACCTTCCCAGCAAATATCCAGCAGCCTCGAGGCAGATGCAGTGTCTGCGCTGGCAGATGCTGATGTCACGCTATGGTGTGCCGAGGTGCGCCTTGCTCCGCTTGGTTCGGAGGGTTTGTCCTGTTCCCGGTTGATTTGCCCATAGTGTGGTGGTGGGTCTATGCATTCTTGGAAGCAGAAACATGGTCTTAGGTCTTGGGCGGGTGGGCGCGACGCAAACGGCAATCCTTTCCCTCTTCATTTCCCTTTTGGTCTCCCTTCGAAAGTGGATGTTCCATCTTTTACAGGCGGAACTTCCTCGTTGCGCCCAATTTGACCGACCTTCTCGGCCGAAAATCCGGCCTCCCCGGCCACCCCCCCAGCCCTCCCGGCCCCTCCCCCCAGGGCCGCGAGGGCGTGGCGGCCATGGGCAAGGCCATGGCGGCCAAAGGAGCTCGGCCCAGCGGCCACTCGCCGCTCAAATCGGGTGGGACGTTGAGGCTCGTCTTGCGATTGGTGCGATAGGCAGGGAATGAGAAATGGAATGACCCATTCAATTTCATGTAAAAAAGAAAGAAAGAAACAACCTAGAGGTCGGTTTCCGTCATTTTACTCCGGACCCTGCCCCACCTTCTATTTTGACCCCAGAGGAAGCCTTGGGATCACTCGGTATAAACCATCCAACTGGTGGTTTCCGAGGGGACCGGACCCCTGGGTTCATTCCCTCCACCCTTGGTCTCTTTGTTCAGGACAAGGGATGTTTAAACATGCTCAACCAAGAGTTGCTTCCATGAAGAAGAAAACCACCAGGGCACCCAAGAAAAGATAGACTCAAGGAGTAAAGGGTGGTTTACAGGGATTGTGAGTTGATTTTTGCCTTAACTCTGGATTTGTGACTGGTTTTGGTGGCGCTTAGGGAAAGTGCCCTCGATTTCCCGCACTTCAGAGTTCCGCTGGGAAACTTTGAGGGGAGAAGGTCATGTTTGCCGATGGCAAGCGAACCCACCGAACACAAGGCGTGAAACGAGCAACACGCCACGACGAAGCTCCTTTACTTGGAACTATTGTGGAATGACGGAAAGCGATCTTTCGGTCGATAGAGGTTCGGGTTAGAATAGAAGGGGCAGGGTCCGGAGTAAAATGACGGACAGCGACCTTTAGATTTTGAATGGAGTGATCCCAAGGCTTCCTCCGGGGGAAATATTTCGCGGCGCCTTGTGGTTGTGAGGTTTTTAGGTTGGTCATTTGGAATCCGGAAATATAGGGAACCCTGCCGTAGCCTGCCCGTAATATGGAATCCAAAGAAGCAGGAAGAGGAATCTCCTTTGCGGGGACCAACGTTTTTAGTCCACGATTCATCAATTGGCATGTTTTCCAAGCGGTTTTGGGGTGTTCCCTTTCACTTGTTATTGTTATTCTTCTTGCGAGGTCAAATTGCAAACCGCCATTCAGACTACTACATTGGAACTGTGTTTCCAAAATAAGAGTTCCCGAGAACCTGGACCCAAAAGGCTAGGTTTCGTTTTCCCCCAAAAGGCGCCAAAGCCACTTGGTGGCCAGTTTGGTGATTGAGGTGCTGGGGGTGGATTGCAGAGAATTGTTTTGCCATATCCGTGCTTGTTTTGTTTGAGGTCTGACCGAGCGCTTGTTGCAAATGATGCAAGGAATGCTGGAGATGGAGATGTTGGCTGGGGATCTTGCTGGTGATGCCAGGGATGCTGGTGATGCGGGCTTTTTGACATGTCAACTGATTTGTAAAGCAAATTCTATTGGAAAAGGAGCTCTCGTGTTGAATTTACACTCTGCATCACTACTTGCATCCCCAGCATCCCCAGCATCCTCAGCATCACCAACAGCATCCGTGTTTTTGGTTTGGCAAGTTGGCAAGGAATCCTAACCAAAATCTAATTTTGAGATTGGTCGTTTTCACTGGGTGACTGCAGTCGCAGGTGTCTGAGTTAGCCGGTAAAGCGGTTGCGACAATCAGGATGCGCGTTGTTTCGGCTCTTTTTTTGCTCTTGGATTCCCTTCGAAGCCACGTTGAGAAGAGGTAGCATATATATATATATATAGCGGAAGGGTTGTCAGATGACTGCTTGCAGACTCAATCAACATGGGCAAAGAAAAGAGCCCTTTGCCGTGGTATCGGGGTGAATTCTTTTTTTGTTTGGCGCTTTTGAGAATCTGTGCGTGCTCTGGTCAGTGCGTTTTAAGGTACCTTACTGGGAAGAATGCCACTCGCAGTTGGTTATCAGACCTCTCTCCACACTATCAAGCCGCCCACATCCTACTCGTGATGTTTTTCAATTGGTTGCGCTGGGGATATGCCTTTGTTCACCCGCTTAGTGCAGCATTTGTCAGCTTTATTTGCAAATTAATGTTGACCCCCCCTCTGAATCAACCCCTGTTTATTAATATGGGGGTGTTCCCCTCCAAAAGTAAATAATCCCCACTAAAACCAGGGACACCCCCATATTAATAAACAGGGGTTGGTTAATAGGGGTTTCCATTAGTTTGGACTCTGACACGCCCAAAGATCTCTTTTTGCCCTCGGCCCCTATTTCCAGCCACATTTCGGAAGTTGACATTCTGGATAAGGCTTTTTGCCGTTTTCGGGATATGGGGGAGACGGTCACCTTATGAACAAAGGGGACCGCTGTTGGCTGTACGGTTGGGCACCAAGAACTGCTTTCCTTCGACCCCTTCAAACAAAAGGCAGGTTGTTGAAACAGTAACGGTTTGCATACGCTTGCTTGGCCGAAACGGACCCTTTCAACGGCGAACGGCACCGGAGTTGTTCTTACAAATTGGATGGTGATGTTATTGCCATGTTTAAGAGATGCATGGCGGTTTTCTAGGAGTCCCTTGTCAGATGGTCTGGACGCTGTAGTAAAGTCTTTGCCGCTTCTGGTGTCCCCAAAGCAACAGCCATATCGGAAGCAGCCAAGGCACTGGTGGCCAGTCTGTTTCGGCGAAGGAGCAGTTGATCTGGAAACGCTGGCCAACATGTTGAGCAAGCTGAACAACCAGCATGTCGAACCATGGAAAAGTGGACCGATGATAAAAGTTAGAACGAACAACTTAGGCGCGCCACGAGTGGTGATGTGCTCCTCAGCCGCTGGGGGCCCGAGACGCCGGTCAAGGATGGAACATTTTTGTAAGGTGAATGTGTCGACGTGGTTTTTCTTGGTCGGTGTGCTTGGAAGGGTGAATGACTGGGTTTGGTTCCCTTTGGCATTCCTTTTCGGTTTGGCTTCTTTTTGGTTTGCTTGTGAAGTCACTTGAGGACCCTGATGAGTTTGGTGCCTTTAGAGGGGGCTCAGACTCGACATGCTGGTTCCACATAGTCCATTTCCACCTCCCGCACAAGACGGCCGGAAACTGCCATCTTAGCACGCGAGACCTATCCTTGTATCACAGTCTTAGTTGTCCCCGTCCGGTTTGACATCCACACTAAAGTGCATGCCCGCCACATTTTGCTGCCAACGCTCTTTGATTCCGTGGTCACTAAGTCAACCCTGACGATCTTTGCACCATTTCCGAGACGTCATCCTTCCGAAGGCGTTCGAATGGGCTCGCGCTTCAAGTTTGGTGAGGCTTGCGGCGCAATGGGAAGACTGCCTGGACAGGTATGTGAGGGGCAGTTGGCAGAAATGAAGGCCCAAACTCCAGCGACATTGTCCGACTCTTTGAACCCTGATCTTTCTTGCTATTGAAACAAGTGCGGCGTAGGGTGGCTTCAATGGCAGCAAACCAGTTTTTGGAGAGATCCCCACCGGTTTTTGACGCATGCCGACTCAACATGAAGCTCGAATTGCGCGGAAGCTCGCTGTGGCCAAGGCACCCCTTGGCCAGAGACGCACCATTTTCCGCCCTTTTTGCGCGGAAGCTAGGCAACAGACCCTTTGCCGTAGGGGCTCCCTTAGGTCCTTTTGAGTCTTGGTATGTTTGCGCTGTTACGTTTTGGTCTGTTGCGGGTTCTCCAAGTCAGAAATTGAGGGGGGGGTTCCCTATGGTGGACACTTAGGGTCTATTTTGCAAAGGGTATTTGTTTTTTAGTGTTTAATTTTTGCAAAGTCGACTCCAGGTGTCCACCATACGGGGGGGTACCCCATCTGCCGAGGGCTGAGTGGGGGGGGTGGCTTTTGGCCGGGAAGGACGCCTCTCGCCGAGGCGGTGACCCGCCCGGTGTGGAGCCGGCGGCAAAAGGAGCAGCTGGCTGGCGCCGCGGACATCCCCATCGTGCGCCTGAACCCCGGCGGGAGCCCAAGAGTCGAAGGATAGGAAGACGCGCGCTTTTCCGACGAAAGGTGGGCTTGCGTGTCTTTTTTTGGGGTTGGTACCCCTTTTTACTTTTAGAGTCGGAGTTGGAGGATAGGAACATAGCTGTCCTTAGGTTCACTTGGCGAAAAAAGATGGGTTCCACTGGTTTAGATGGATTTTATGCCGCAAGGCCACCTCTGGATAAGAAGATTTGAACTTTTCTAAAGTTATAAAGGGAAATGGGAAACGAGAAGGAGCACCACCATTTTGGAGTGCTCCCTAAACAAACATGAAGAGACACACCCACGTGTTCTTTGTCTCCAGAATCGGAAGGGGGCCCATTTTCACTGGGTGTTTTGATGTACCCTTTGGACCCCACTTTGAGGAGAACACCAGGCTTGTCCTAGTTTTGGGCTCACTACAGGCATGTCAACAACCCTCCTATTGCTGCAACAACCTCGCATAGGTTTCCCCGATTGGAAAGCAACCGGAAACCCATGAAAGAAAGTTGTATCTCGCCGTTTCCCCAACCATATCTCAAGTTTTCCCAGCTTTCTGGTGGTCCCAGACAAATTTCGAGAGGGTTGGTCCTAAGTTGGGAGGAGGATCGATCGGATCTCCCCGCGCGTGGGGGGGGGGGGGGGGCGAAGCTGAAAGCTGGGTGCGTGTGTTCGGCAGGTGGTCTCCTGGACCAAAAGCGCGGGGCGGAGCAGGCGCTCCGGGGCTCTGGGGCCAGCTACGCGGTGGTGAGGCCCACAGGCGCGGATGGGCGGTGCTGGGGGGTGGGGGCGGGGTGGGGGGGTGGGGTGGGGGGGTGGGGGGGGGGGGTGGGGGGGTGGGGGGTGGGAGGGGGGGTGAGGTTTCTTCTTGGTTCCAACTTTTCTGGGATGTCTTTTTTTCTTCCTCGAGTTTGTAGAGATGAATCAGAAGCAAAGATCGTGTGTTAGGTTCGAGGCAGCTGAGGTTGTGCTTTCCTTCAACATCGAGCAGCGAAAGGGGTGCCCTTGTCCAGGGGAAACCACTGAGCAAGTCAAAGGGTCATTAAGACTATATTGTTGGCGATGAGAGGGTTCCCTTTGGGGGGGTGATGTTGTAAGGAACCTGTTCGGGCAGTTCAGAGGGGTTGGATCAATGCTTGGGACATTTCAATTGAAACAGTGGGTCTTTTTCAATTGTCTTCTTTGTGTCCCAAGGCGAAAGCACCAAGCACAAAACTTGGTTGGCTGAGACAAAGGCATCCCCCCCTCTTGTGTTGCCTGTGAAAGGACATTCCAGGTTGAACAGGGCCTGTGATGTACTGGACTGGGAAACTTTTGCATGGTCACCGGGCAAGTACAGCTTGAGTCTGGGGTTTTTCAGCATGGCACAGAACCACTTTTGAATTACGCGCATCAACAACAGGTGTAGGCTCACCTTAGGTTGATTTAAACCTTCTTATGCATTTTTTACCCTAAACTTTTTGGGAAAGCAACCCAAAGTTAACTTTTTGTGTGGCAGCCACATAGGTCTACGGATTGACTATCTTGATGTGTCGTTTTAGATGTTGGATATCCAACCGTTTGAAATCATTGGTGTGAAACCATCCGCGGGTGAAACCATCCCCTGACTTTCCAAAGAACAGTTTCCGGGTGAACGCCTCATCCGCGTCGTTCGGCCCCCTTGGAGGTCTGAAGGACGATTGGCCCGCTGGGCGCCCGGTGCTGTCCCAGGGCGACGTGGCGGTGGGCCGCACCTCGCGCCAGGACCTCGCCCAGCTGCGCCTTGGCTTTCGGTTTTCGGTTCGGTGAGGCGACAAATAAGCCACAAGCAAAACCCGGGTAGATGAAGGTTAGTAAGTTGCAGTCACAGCCAGAAATAGTTGCGGGCGCCTTTTCAATTCCTTACATGGTTCTGGGTTCATCATTTTTGTATCAGGTTTTGATTATGACTCAAATGGCTGTGGTTGTCAAAAATCGGGTAACCCCCAAAATGGCTTGCCCTGGCAAGTGGTAAATGGGCATAAAATCCATCTAAACCAGTGGAACCCATCTATTTCTAGCCAAATGGCTGTGGGTCAAAACCCCGTACCCCCAGTGAACATCCCAATCCAACCACTAAAATGGGTGGTGCCCCTACCCCAAACAAATCTTGACTGCTATTGGGTAGGATCTTTAGACTTTAGGTTTTTGGTTGAAATCAAGATGGGTTTTCCACTTTTTGCAGGGGGGGGGGTCGACAGCAACCAAGAAATGAGGCCGGAGGGAAACCAACGAGCGCCCGAAATCCCCCAAGTTGGGGGCATTTTGGGAGGTTCTATTATTCTACTAGCTGGGTTGTAGCATGGGTTGTAGTATGGCCGGCATGAGCCTTGATAATCATGTTGGGAAACCAAACGTGAATGCTGAAATGAGGTTTGGCAGATGAATTGCACTGGGTCTAGATGGCTGAAATAATTTCGTTTAGAAATGATTCGAAACAATGAACAGCGGCTTGGTTAACGGTTGGCATGGGAGTTCCTGATTTCCAGCTTGGAGCCCCTTTGAAGGGAAACGTAGCATGTCCAATATGTTTATGTATGTGTGTATATACATATGTATCACATACACACTAGAGTGGTCTACCCCCACATCAACAGTGTTTAGCAACGAGCATTTTTTTCGTAAACAATAAGTGCACGTTGCCATCGTCCCACAAGCTAAAGTGGTTGACACCCCCAGCATCACCAATGCTTAAGGAAGTGCTCTTCCGCTAACTAAAGATATTTGAAAGTCGGTTGGCGACATCAACATTCTTTACATAGTGAATGAGGACAATTGCACTTTTCGAGCTGGACGTGACTCGCTCTGCCTGCAGCATCACCAGTGTTTCAGTAAAGGAAATGCTCTTTTCTTACTAAAGGTAGATGTCGCGATAGTCTTTGCTTTTCCGCTTCTTAAAAGTACAAGTCGCTCTAGTATGTAGATTAAAGCAGTCCGCGTCAACGTCGGCAAGCCTTGCGTCAACTCGACCCAGGAAGAGGCGGATTGATCTAGTGGCCGGACGTCGACTCAAGTTCCGTTTGAAAAAGAAGTTTGGAGTTTGCGTCGACAGCAGAGATTATGTACTTGAAGAGATGGGGGCTCAATGAGAGCCTACCTGGCGGGGTGGGAACCCAAATGATATATATATATATATATATATATGTAACCCAAGTTATACATATATATATATATATATATGTAGACGGTATATGTACCTTGGGATTTTTGATACTGGCGGACCTGGCTTGAATTTAAAGGGACACCAAAGGGAGCTATTTTTTTGGGACCCCTATTTTGAGAAACATATATACCTGGGTCTTCCGTGGGCACATTTTTCTGGTTTTTCCCGTTTCGAGCAAAAATAGCGCTCATTTCATCCAAAAACGCTCAATTCGAAAGAAACAACTCAATTGGAAAGTGGTTCTGGTGCGTGTCCGCACATTTCCGCTCATTTCCCGCCGATTTCCGCTCATGTCCCGCCGATTTCCGCTCATTTTCCGGGAGACAACTTGCCAAATCATGCCAAATCAAGATTTCCGCTCATTTTTAGTTTTTCCGCTCAAAATCTGAAACGAGCAAAAAAAATGCCCAGAGCCCCCAAAAGTGACCAAATGGCAGACCCAGGTATATATATATATATATACACACCCATATACACACACACACACTCTCACCTTTTTATTTTTTTTGTACGTTTGTATCCATGCTCTGGTCAATACGGGTGGCAACGGCAGCACTTTTTTGGGTACCTATGCACATGCACTATACGTTTTATGCTAGTTTTTTTGGGAGTGTAACAACCGTGATTTGTTCCTATTACCATGTTAGTTTTGGGAGTGAAGCTCCTTTCCTATACACATGCGCTGCACGTTCCATGCTAGTTTTGGGAGTGTAACAGTGGTGATTTTTCCCAAAATGTTCCATGTACCACCAACAAATGGGTGTGTGTCACGACAGGGGAACCCCAACATGCTGGTTTATCTTTCGGTTTCCCTTGTATACCAAGCCTAAAAAGAGTACTCAAAACAGACACGTCCGAGTCATCCAAATGAAGTTTTTGGAGCATAGGGTTCCTTCCAGACGCCATGCTTCCGCTGTTGTTTGAAGCCTCCATGTTGGGCTCTCGTGAAAAAGGGGTGTGTGCCCCAACTAAGCAAAGGCTTCCGACTCTGCAGCTTCTTTTTGAAGTGCTTGATTCTTCATGGGGAGTTGCACTGTGCATTTTGAGTCTTCCATGTGCCATGGTTTCATCCGTTCCATCATTGGCTCAGCAACCTCTCTGCCGTGTTTGCTCTCAGTTTCTGCGCATGTGGAGGGTTGTTAAACATGTGGTCCTTGGTTTGGGACCTGCTCGGTGTCGTTATATGATGCCATTAAGCGCTGACTGCCCAGGAGGGTTCACAATTTCATTCACCGCCCATCTTTCAATTGACGTGCTTTGACGCACATCGCGACCAGTTGATCCATCTGACGCCCATTCCTTTGGTCATCCGGCGGTTGATTTTGACTTGAGCATTTCTTTAACGATGCTGGAAACGGAACACAAGAGGAAGCCGGCCATGATTTGATTCTGCAATTCAAAATGCTAAGTCTCACAAGATGATGGCTGCCAAGCAAGGACATCACGGGTGATGCATGTGTTCTTACGTTTTGCCATACCCGTACGTAACACCTAGCCTGTATGCAACATGCATATTGGTTCCCCGAATGGACCATTCTTTGCCATAGTTCCATAGTTCAGTTGGCCACAACCATCCGAGGCTCGCCAGGATGCTGGCCGCTTGGACGCATTTGGCACACCGGGGTTTTGGGGGACCGGTTTTTTTGGGGTGCCGCACTCGAAGTCACCCAAGGGGTACAGTAGAGGGAACCAGAAGCAGCAGTCAAAAGCATGACTCTAGGTGAGGCCCTCGAAAGCTGCCGTTTACCATAAAATCACCACCGCCCCGAACCCAAAACCATCAGGTCTTTTGACCCCAACCCGTAGGGAGGAAGGCATACCCAGACGAGAGCTTCGCCTTTTCCCAATGACACCATGAGCGACCGTTGCTTGGATCAGATTTCATGGCAGGAGGGTTACTCATCTAAGCAGAAGTGAATCAGAGAGCCGCACAAACACACCAGCCATTGCTTTGCGAGATAGGGCAAAGTTTGATGGACAAATACAGCATGTCCAACATCCAACTTTGAGACAGGAATTTGAAGGGTGAGCCTTGATGTTCAACTGCATACTGAACTTCTTGCATGTAACGGCAGACCCCTCCTCCAAGCCTCTCACTTTCGCAACCACCTTTAGGGTATGGGGTTTTCTTAGTTTGGGCCTGCAACAAATAGGCTGTACGACCCAAAACATTCGTCCCAAGCGAAATCAGGAACCCTTTGGAGCCCTTTGGGTTAGGAACACCATAAAGCTGTCACGCCGGCCCAGTCGGCCACTGGTCTAGAGTAGCCAAGGGGTCAGATCACAATCCGTAAAAGTTTGCATTATGTTTGTTGCCTTTCGAACTTGAGCCACAAGGGATCTGGTAGCCGGAATAAATAACATTTCTAAAGAGGGAATCATGTTAATGGAATACGTTGGGAGTGCTTTCCTTTTCTCTGTCTTGTTTTTTTTTGAAGGGGGGGGGGGGTACCCTTTTTGTTGTTTTGTCTTTGAAAGGGTTCCATATCCCATTTAGGGACAAGCCCACACATTCATAAGGAAGGTCATCAGCCTTTTGGGGATTGTGGACAACTAATGCAAGGCTTTGTAACAAGGGAACCATCTTGACGTAACAAGGGAACCATCTCGACAAATTACAACCAGCCCATCTATGGCAAAACGAGCTACCCATGATGACGGCTCCCTTTTTTGTTTGGGGGGGGGGGATTTCCTTGTTGAGTAATTGTAACATTCCTCTCTTTTTTGGGGGGGAGGGGGGACTTCCTTTTCTTGGCCGGGACACTCCCTCAGGCAAAAATGGAAGCTCCCCCAAAAGGCCTCTGCTTTTTTGGAACCAAGTCTTTCAAAGGGGTCCGTTGGGGAGCTTCCACGTTAGTCTCGGGGAGGGGATTCCGTTGCTGACCCTTTTGTGTAGGTGCGTGAGGTTTGCCTCAGGATGAGCCGAAGGCTACGGGCAAGACCTTCGAGGTGTGGCGAAGCGTGAAATGCACGCGACGGCACGCGACGTGTGGAACCTCAACCAAGTAACTGAAAGGCGGCCAAACCCTTGAAGCAAAAAAGATCGGCCAACTTCTGCGGGGGGGTTGGGGGGGGCAAAAAGAGTTTGGTCCAATTCCCTCCTTTCTGTGACGGCTAAAACTTGAGCTTCTCGTCTAGCGGGAGCCCTGGGCCTGGATTTCCCGCGGGTTCAGACACCCATGTTGGGGATTCCCTTTGAAAACAAACCCGACTATCTTAATTTTCTTTGCTTGTGTTTGAGCCATGATTTGTTTTAACTCCGCGAATACACGGGCTCTCCCTCGAAACAGGGGTCGGGTTGGTTGCAGGCAAAGCCTCCGAAAACGGATCGAAGCCCAAGCTCACATCAAAGGGTTGCCGTCATCAAAGTCACGGTTTGGGGGACGTGTCCGTTGAACCTGGCTGATCTGGGTGTCACTTTTGTGGATGCCGATGGACTCCGGGATGCTTCCAAGCCAAGCCCGGGCAAAGCGCGATGTCCGCTTGTGATTTGACCCTAGGGATCCGTTATGAAGGTTATGAAGGTTCCTGCCTGAAACGCAGGTCCCAGCCTCGCATTTGGCCTAAACTGAAGCGCAGGTGCTTACGATGCCTGGGTACACCAAGCCTGCCGGTTACGACCAGGCGCGGAAAAAGGCTTGGAAAGGCAATGAATCCGTAGGGATGGAGCCAGACGCAACACACTTGTTGGACGGTTAAAGGGAAACAAACACAACAGCAACCGAATTGAGGGTCCAAGTCCTACAAGAACCGCCATGCGCGGGCCATGCAAAGTCTGGTTTCCTTTTACTTTTGCTCTACACCCCAAAAGTGTACCACCAGAAAAACGCAACTCCATATCAAGGGCAGGATTCATCAAGCCCAAGGGCGACCTCAAAATGAACGGTAGACATTACATCCCCATGTCCAACAAAATGCCCCAAATCACACCTTACACCGACCCAGTTCTGAAGCTACCGAGGGCTATCCTTTGCATTGGGCTTTTCCATTGGACCCCTAGCAAACATGTTCAACTCCATGCTGCAAATGCCAGGGGGCTGGTGCAATCGATTGCGCCATCTCGCCATCAAAAGTCAATGACTTTGGTATCCTTTTTTGGGAGGGTTGAACATCACCCTTTGGTCAAGCGTTGATTGAGTTTCTCTTTGTGGCGTTTGGAAGGGACCTGTAAGGAACCCCGTCGGGGAGCAGCTACCTCGGCACTCCCAAAGATGGGTCCCCTGAAAAGCTCAGCCCTCAACCCCGCATCATGGGTATTGACCCCATATGAATCAACCCCAGCTTGTTAAATAGGGGGGGTTGGGGCCAACAGTGGTCTGATTCCCCACTAAACCCAGGTTGACACCCCCCTATTAAGAAACTGCGGTTGATATGGGGTCAGCATTTCCATGAGGCTTTGGTCCAGCACCCCCCCGAGGCCCTTGCGCGCCTGAGGCCAGATGCTCCTTGGCAACAGCGTTACTGATTGTTGTAATTTCACGTACCCGTTGGGGTCTCCAATTCGGCTTTAGTTTTGGGAGTAGACTACTGTGGATGGACGAAATCCTGCACCACCTAAGAAACCCTGGAATGTTGATTCCCCTGTAAATACAAACAAACAATGGTTTCCCATGGTTTCAAAGTGGTGCAGGATTTCAGTATGAAACAGTAGCAGTATCATATTTTTGGGCCAAGGTTTGGTTTGACCAGCGGCCTGGCCTGACTTCGATCTACAGTTCCAGGGCATAATATCCAAGGCGAGTTGATACGCCGCCGTATGAAAGCTGGGGAATGCATTGCTTGATCCGCTTGACGCTGACTCGCTGATTCCTTTTCTCTGACGGGGGCCCTCCATGCGCTCCAAGACTCAGATCCACCTTGTGACCCTTTAAGGCTTGCCCAAGGCATTGAGCGAGTTCAGCGCCAAGTAGTTTATCTTTTCTGCTTGGAGTCTCAACACTCCCACCCGAACACACACGCACACAAATGTGTCAGACAGGAATGGGGTTTGACCGAATCTGATGCAAAAGCCAGCTTTTTGCCGATGCGGATTGCTGTTCTTGAGCAACCGCTTTCCGGAAACTCAAGAGTATGTCAATTGCATGTGTCGGCAACATCGATATTGGGTAGTGACTACCGGATGGTGCCTCCAAATGCTAAGTTTGATGCGTTCCTTTCATCCGAGGATCAGAGGGGTGTTTCCCATATTGACACACTTCTCTCACGATGCGAAGAACACGCAGCATGTTTCAAATCTTGGGAAGGCTAAGGGGAAGGCCCCCTTGAGGGCAAGGCCCCTTTGAGGGGAGGGAGGTTGTACCCGTCTCTAAAGCTGGAAAGGCGCCAAGAGGAACTCTGGTAAGTGGCGAAACAAGCACTAAGACTTGCAGTCTGCTGGTTTCATTTTGACCCAGCCCAATTTGTCGACTTGGCTCTCCATTCTGGTCTATGTTTAGACACACTCAAACGCACAGTTTCCGTATTCACCATCCATGAAGCGCAGAATTCACCGCCCAGAGCTCGGGATCCCACGCCCAAGAGACGCACGCGTCAAAGCGGCTGCGCGCGGCCGGCTTCGCAGTCGGCTGAGTCGGCTCAAGGTCGTCCGGGAAAAAAAACAACAACGCGACCCCATGGGCCTGAGGCCACAAAGACCCGCGGCTTTCCAGCGTAATGAGGGGCTGGAGGCAATGCAGAAGCCGGCTTGAATCTTGCGGGTGGTTTAAAGCTTCAAAAGGAAAACAGTCTCTGTGCTGAATCATGGAGTTAAACCACATTCAGCTTGCTTGCTGATGCAAGGACCTTTTTGTTTTGCGTGTTGCTATCCAGGTCCTTTGTTTTGAACGATTTGTTGTTTGTGTTTGTGCCGAAAAAATCGCTGGTGCCCGACCGCACTGAGTTCCAAGCCGTTGCTTGGCTGATGCTACCGTAACTCGAAACGCCTTCGCCATGTCGCCGCCCGACTCTTTGCAGCGACTGAAAGAGCTTTTCGATTCCTTCGACAAGGCGAAGTCGCCGCAGGTCTCGTGTTCTGCCGAAATGACATCCTGGATCCCCCGCAGGGTCCTGTTTGGACCACCTAAATGTGTCTCTGTTGAGGGTACCCTTTTTGGCGGCTTTAAAGGCCAACCGCCATGTTGGAGGGGTCCACTAGAAGAAGACGCACCCGCCTTGAACCGAAACTGTTTGGGCCCAAAAGTGGGTACGGCGTCATGAACTGAGTCAGCAGGAGTTCCCTCTTTTCGGGAAGTCTCGCAGCAGCCAAGACGCAGCCGTTGGTGGCTTCCTAATTTGGACAATTGGGCCAAAGCGACAAGATCAGACAGCAGGATCGGATCATGTAAGCCGATGTCTCAATGAACTTATGCCCCGAGCAACCGTGGAAGAGCGCCAACTCCGTTTGCACGACGACCCTTGCGGGGAAAAAATGGGGTACGCTACGTGCCAGCAATAAGCCTGTCTGTCAGCAGTCAGCAGAATGCACCGACGGCAACTGTACTGTTCGTAGTTGAAGCACTCACATGCTCTTCAAAGTACGATGAGGAAGCTGACGGGAAGTTGTCAAACACATGGATGTTTTTGCTTTTGTCCAAATGATGGTTTTTGGTTTCCTTTTAAAACTCACCAAAAGCGGGTACCCTCAAAAAAGACAGACCCATATGGATGTTGGAACCTGACACTTGTGGCATGTTTGTGCTTCTTCAATCTGGAGGGGTCCGCAAGGGTTGCAAGGCCGCTAGGGACTGCTATGGAGGACTAGTTTCTTGGTTTGGTTTGGCAAATGGAAGCCCAAAGGCAACCTTAGCACTCTAGGCTTTAGAAATCAAATCTTTCCAAGAGTTTCCTACTACACCCTGCTAACTCACCCTATTCTAGAGCTTCGCCATCATCAGCTGCGCTGGTTGGCTGCAGGGGTTGCTCACCCAACCTCCCTCCCACTCAGCACCCTTCCCACCCTTCCCACCCTTCCCACCCTTCCCACCCTTCCCACCCTTCCCACCCTTCCCACCCTTCCCACCCTTCCCACCCTTCCCACCCTTCCCACCCTTCCCACCCTTCCCACCCTTCCCACCCTTCCCACCCTTCCCACCCTGCCCACCCTGCCCACCCTTCCCACCCTTCCCACCTTCTCACCCACCCACCCAGCCACCACCCACCCTAGGCCTGTGCGCGTGGGCACGCAACCAGAAAGTTCCCCCCGAGCCATCCGAATCACAACCAGAAAGTTCTCCCCGAGCCATCCGAATCACAACCAGAAAGTTCCGCGTGCGTGCGCGCGCGCGTGCGTGCGTGCAAGTTTGTTTTTTTGCGTGCGTGCGTGCTTGCGCGCGGCGCACACCCACAGCCAACCAGACAAAGATGTCATTCCCGGCATCCCTCTCAGCCGCACAGAAACCTGCGGAAAATGAAGAATAATACGGTATTTACGATATTTTCCGCGCTTTGGCGGCGGCCCTGCTTTCGCAGAAACCCGCTCACTTGATCGCAAACATGCCCGCTATGTCCGCCAACTGTCAAAACCTACTCTCAGGGGGCCAATTTTGGAGGGTTGGCACAATGCAGGAGATGCAAGAACCGTCAAGGAATGCTGAGAAGCCCGGATGCTGGCGATGCAGGAATGCTGAGGTTGCTGGTGAAGTTGGCGAGGATGTAGAGGATGTTGGTGGGGATGCTGGCGACAGTCGGGGGCGATTGGGACAGTATTTGCAGTATTTTTGAAGGTTGGGCACTGGATGTCGGGGATGTTTTGGGATCCAAAGGTCTGGGCTGGCCTGTGTCCGGCAGCGGTATACCCTAGGGTTGCCCTTGCACTTCGAGCTCGAAGACACACAGCGCAGCTGGATGTTAGCTGATTTCCAGATAGCACCTTGTTAATTTGGTTTGATATAATTTCCCTGAGTGTATTCTTAGGGTGTTAAAACAAAATCAAACGAATCCATAGATCTTGGACACACCCGCATTTGTGTCCAGGCGAAGGCTGGCAACCTGTCAGTGCAGGAGCTGGCGCACTTTGCAGACGAGGGCAACGAGTTCTTTTGCTGAATTTAAAGGCGAGGGTTCCATTTGGTGCTGAAGGAATGGGTAACTGTTTCCGCCCTCGGTTTAACACCCGCTTGTTCGTTACCCCCTTCCGTTTTTCGCCTGCACACAGGGGCCCCTCTTTGGGGAAATCAACCCCCCCTCAAGTCAACCCGAAGCTGAAGGCCAGAAGGGACGGACCCCCAACATGCCCTGTGCATATTGATTGTTCGCTGTGAACTATGGTAACGGCTATGACTGGTACTATGCGAGCAGTGCTCAAAACCCGCATTGGCCATTTGGGCATATAGCTGGTTTTACTACCTGGTTGTGCTCTGTTTGTATGAAGGCCTATCCAAGCCTAGTAGAGCCAATAGTTATGAGTTATGAGTTATGAGTTTTGGTCGCAACTCATGTAGTTTAGCTCTTGTTTAACAATTAAAAATAAGTGGGACCTTCCGAAAATGAAAGGATCCAACGCATTCGTCCTTGACCCCCCAAAACCTTCCCTGCGTGCCCCATAACCTGATTTAGCTTGCTGGGGTGCCTTGTGGCATCTTTTCTAGGTGGATCTTCAACAAACCAATGCCAATAAAAGGCACATTGTTGTCCCATTCTCATGAGGTGTTTTGCTTTTTATAATTGTACCCCACAACCCATTTTGACTATGTAGGCCCTGCTTCCGAAATGATTTCAAGAGGGTCAGCCAAGTGGGCTGGTGAGGATAATCCCTTGCAAGTCAAGCAACCATAGGCAGGAGAAAGGGCGTTTGGTGATCGATCTGGCTGCAGCACCTTTGGGTGCTGCCCATTTCTTGAGTGGAGATCCTGAAAAGACTTGGAGACATGCTTGGTGTGCACTTTATGAACTGCGGATGCTCTTTGAACTTGCTGCATGCCAAACTTGCGCTCCTGAATGTTAGGATTTCCTGTGCAGGATCCCATTTCAGATGATTCATGTCTGAATTGCGAAACGGGGTCTTAAGTGGAACCAGCTTGCTTGGCACTCCCGCACAGTTGAACGAAGTTCGGGCTGCCACGTGTTGTCAAGGTGTGCATTCTACCCCTGACGCAAGCTTCTTATCCATTTCTGTCCGTAGGATGTGGGGCGCCCAAACTCCAGCAGAGAACCTTCAGGTACCCGGGTGCCACTCTTAGGCTGCGCGCAGAAGGAAGCCGAGTTGGCTTTAGGGAACACCAACAAGAAACAGGGAACCTTTTTTTCTTCTTCCGGTTTCAGGGGGCGGAGGGGTGTTGGAGGGGGTCCCAACATGTTGAAGCCCACCCACCTCAGATGTTTTCTTCTGGAACACAGAAGGTGGTCGCATGATTTTGCTTCTGTAGTGGTCTGGAGGCAAATTCTGAAATTCGCCCAAGGCTTCATGAGTTTCTGGTAGCAGCGGATGTCAACGAGGATGGCGTCATTACCAGGCGCGGTGTGTCACCACAGGTGTTAGCCCTCTTGCATTGATACAGATGCAAGCCAAGGTGAAACGCGTCTTTTCAAGGCAAGTTCATGAAGTGAGACGTATCGTTTGTGCCCTCGAGAGACCTGACGTTTTCAGGTTCTGCCAGGTTGCCTCTGTCAAGTCCGGCAGCTCTGGAGGCTTCTAGAGGATGGCCACCAGGGATTTTATGGCTATTTTCACCAGGGGTGTTTTTGTTGGTACCCTTTTTGAGGCTGAATGTAATTCAAAACCCAATAAGGGTTAAGGGTATTTGAGGGTTAAGGGAATTTTAAGGGTATTTCTTGATAATATCTTTTTTGGGGCCCTTTTAACACAAACCCATGGCCCCCAAGATATCGGTGGGGCCGCAGGCAGGAGTGGGACAGCCACGTGACCTCCTGGCTGGATGAGCACGAGGAGCCGATCGCGGCTTACCTGGGATGCGTGGGTCAGATGGGAGAAGCAAAATGTGGGGGTCCCGGTTTTTGCGATTATTGTTTTTTTTTGAACTTGAATTCCGATAATTGCAATAGTTGCAACAATTGTAAAGAATGCAAAAGTTGCAAAGTTCGGGACCCCCATTTGTTGCAGTTGTTGCAGCTCTTGGAATTGAATTCCAATGTTTTTTTGGACCCGGGGGATGGGTTCCATCTTTTTGCCCACAAGGACTTGATAGGGGGATCTAAGCCTACCTCGTGAAAAAATGGAGCCCGGGGTTGGGTGTTGGCCCTAGTCCTGAGTCTCTTTAAGCTGGGACCTTTGATGAGCCAGAGGCTTGATGGAGTCTTCCCATTCGAGGCGTTCTGGTTTATCCTGAGCTCCAGGGCTTAGACAGGGATGGACCCTGAAGCCGGGGGGGTTGAGTAGCATCTTGTGCTTGCAGCTAGAACTCGTTCTTTTTTGGGACACGTGCTAAGAAGCACATATCATTCCTGCGCTAAAAGATGAAAGGGAGGAGTTGGTCTCACACATCTTGTGACAAGTCTCTACATCTACCTGTGTGTGGGCATCACACTTCGAGAGGATCACTTGGTATTGATCCAGTGGCGAATTTAGAGGTTGAGGCTAGCACTGGAAGAAGGGCAGGGTGGGACCTACGCCGTTGCCGAACGCAGGCAGGAATTATGCCCCGTTGTTGACTTGCAACATGACAGGATGTAAATGCATTTGTTCGTGTTTGCCGAGCAAAAAGCATTCCCGTCCGTTTTTGCCGAGACAGGGATCCCCCCCCCCCCCAATACCTACCTTTTCTCAGCAGGGGCGCCGCCAGGGCCACAGGGTCACATTCTTGCTCAGGAAGCGCTTGGCCCTAAACTTTCTTGCTAAAATTTGGCGAAGCTAGTGATGATGCGGGACGCTGGCGATGCTGGTCAAAGCTGGTGATGCTTGGTGGTGAGCTGGTGATGCAGATTTTGCTGGCGATGCGGAAGAAGTAACCTGCTTTGTTTGGTTTGGCGTGGTGTTTTGTTTGTCTGTCTGTCTTGGTTGGAAAGGATTGTTCAGTCCCGGTTCAAGCGGTTTTCGGGTGGGAAAAAGTCACTAGGATTGTTAGAAGCAGTTGTGGTGTTGATTTTCTGCCTTGTTTGAAGTGGCATTCGTGTGGGAAAAGTAATTACGCTTGTGCAAAGCTGCAACTCACAGGTATTGTCTTTTCTGTCTCGTTTTGGGTGGTTCTTGGGCCGGGAAAAGTCACTGGGCGTGCGAAAAGCAGCCTCGGTTTTGGCTTTCGCCCCAACTGTCGACGCAACGGGCGATGTAACAGGAAGTGACGTGTTTGTCTCGTTTGTGGTGGTTTTTGGGTGGGAAAATGGTTTTCTAATCTAGGCTCGTTAAAAGCAGCCGTGATTTTGGCTCTTTAGCGGAACGGGCGATAACATGGCTGTGGGAACAAAGAAACACGGGTTTGTGCAGGAAGTCGCCTTTGGGCGGGGTAGAAGCTCTGAAGCAGGCAAGCGGTCCGGCTGCGACTCAGATCCACAGCGCAGGTCTAAGAAAACAGCTTGGGTTGCTTGCTCTGAGATCTTGGCGCTACGCGCTACAAGCGCCGGCGCTTGTGTCGCTTGAACGGAGCTGGGCGTTCAGCTCTTGGGGCACTTCGTGGGGGCCGCAGTGTTGGTTTTAATCAAAGCTTAACGGCGAGCCTAACTTGTTTCAATTACACACCACGAACTCTGCGCCGGCAACCAAGTTGCCCACGACAAAAATCAAGGGTCGCGCGTTGCCCGGCAACTTGCGGGGCAACATGTGATCCTTGCTTTCTTCCAGCAGCCCAATCTGGTTCAGGGCGTGCTCCGCCCTAAGGCGACCTCCCAAATAAACTCTGGTGTTGCCACGCTTGTTGTGGCCTACAGTGACTTCTTTCTACTCGGAAACCACCACCCCACGAGAAGGACACATCACTGCAGCAAAAGCCAAAGCCGGAAACAACAACAAAGGCCGTGTTCAGTCAGCCTAGCGACTTTTTCTTCCCGAAAACAACCCCAAGCAAGACAGAAAAACCACTGCAGCAAAAGTCACCACCCAAAAACAAAAGCAAGGCTGCGCCGAGCAAGCCTGCAGACCTTTTTCCACTCGAAAGGAAACGACCCCAAACGAGACAGGAAAGCCACTGCAGCAAAAGCTAAAACCCAAAACACCGTGTTCAACAAGCCCAGGGACTTTTTCCCACCCGAGAACCACCCGAATCGAGACAGACAAGTCATTTCCTGCTGCGTCACCCGTGCGGGGGTTGAGAGGAGCAGGAAAGAACAGGTGATGCCGAAGGTGTGAAGCCACGCCAAGCCAGACAAAACAAGCCACTGGTTGCGCGTAGCCAGCATAGTTATGGTTGCGCGTCACCAGCAGCATCAGACCAAAAATCCATCGCAAACATAATCAGCAAAATCAGGATCGCCAGCCTCATCGCCAGCTTTGCCAAGTTTAGCCAACAGAATGTCGCCATGTTGCCCTGGCAACGCCCCTGCTGAGAAAACGCAGGAATATGGTTGGCTTCCCGTGAGTTTCGAATGTAAGGCTCTGAAGTCTTGAGCCTCGAAGCCATGAGTGGAGTTGGGTCGGTCTTCCAAGCAGCCCTGCTCCGCCATGGGACCCATGGATTTTCTTCACAGGATTTGTGCACATTGACATGTTTGTTGGTGGGAGGTCTACTGAACCAACAAACGCAACTTGTGTCAAACATGGGCCGAAGACTCTTTGCCCCAACCGCCGACGCATATCAAGGCTCTTCTCGAGGTGCTGTGGTTGATGACGCCCCGGTCACTCGCTTGTAAACCCTTGTAAAACAGATTATGCAATTTGTGCTTCACCCTTGTCCCACTAATGATCCGTAAACCCCTGCAAAGTTACCTGCAAATCCTCATTTCGTATATTTACTGAGAAGAACGCTACCTTGTGCTGGTTTCCCTTTAGAACTCGGGTGGATTGCTCAGCGTAGGACAAGGCAGAGGCGATTCTGACTGCGGCCGGCGGCGTCACGGACGAGGTGCGGATCGCGGATCGCGTTGGGTGGGCTCGTGGGGAGTGGAACCCGTGGGAGAGCGAAATGTCGAATGTCCACTTGTGTTTTTTTTCTAGGAGTGAGCTCACGCTGAACTTGCATGGATTTGTCAGAGCATCATTCTGACTGGGGCTGGCATGGTATTTTTTCATTGGCAGACGGATTCTCAACATCTCATCGCAAAGGCGGAGTTGGGAGCTTCATCAGATCTTCACTCTGCACAAACCTTTAGCAAAGAGGCGCTGTCACAGGGCACCTCGTCGTGTTACTCCATCTGTTTGTGGGCACCTGACCTGTATTCGCGAGCACATGTTTCTTACCGACCAGCAACAAATTTATTTGTGTTGGTTGCGCCTGTCCGGCTCTTCACAAAGTGGCGTGGGCTACCGGAGTTGCAGCCAGTTGCCTCGGAATGCAAAACTCGACCTGAACGAACCCGCCACCGTGTTCGACAAGGCACAACAAGCATATCGCACATCTGTGCCCACAACCGTGAACTCAAAGGCAATTTAGGATGTGATTGTTCAGACACATGTTGGAGGAACAGGGATGGGGTGATGCATTTCGATACTTTGTGACTGTCTGATGGCAGCAAACAACTCCAACAGTACATTTGGGTGGTTCTTGCCTGGGCAATTGTTGCAACAAGTGTTGATACTCATTAAGGAGCCATGCAATGACACGGGGACCCCCATGACCTCCCCCTTGGAACAACCAACAGCCATGCTTCGGCAGCTAAAGGAAGCTGAACGAGAACCTGCGTAGTACTGGAACTAGTTGAGTCTGCTTTCTTTGAGAAGATATCTCCACTGTGCGTGAAGAAGCTATTACACAGCTAGAACACGGGAGAGCTCTGGAAGAATAGAAGCAGGCAAAATCGGTGTGCAAACGACCTCGGTGCCTGACAAAGGCGGAACGGTGAACGCTCTGCGGACTTTCGGCTGGTAGACCTTAAGCAACTCGGTCTTCGTGCTTTTCACTTTGCTCGCGCAACTGTCTGCAGACTTTGGCGGGGGTGACCTTTAAAATATTGGTGTTCTTGCTTGGCGTTTTACTTTGAGCTCTGTTTTCAAATGGTGCACCCTCCGTGTACTTGCGTTGGGTCGACCGTCAAACATGCAGTGTTGCTTGCCTTGTTCACTCTCGTGGGAGGAAAAAGAGAGAGACAGAGAGACAAAGAGCAAGAGCAAGGAGAAAGAGAGAGAGAGAGAGAGAGAGAAGCCAAGGAAAAAGAGGAAGATAAAGAACAAGAGAAAGGGAAAGAAGACACATAAGAAGAAAAAGAAGAAGATCAATCAGAAAAAAACAACAGAGCAAAATAAAGAGACATAGAAAGACGAAGATAAAGATTAATATATAAACAGAGAGAAACAGATACAGATAAGGATAAAGCCACATATTAACATATTTAAACAATAATCTGAGAAAGAGAAAGAGGAGAAGAAAGAACAGGAGAAATGAAAGAGAACGATTTATTAGAAAGAGAGAGGGAGGAAGAGGAAAAGGAGAAAGAAATCACCAAACTGCAGTGTTCATTACTTTCTCCAACCCACCAACCCACAGACCCACCGCAGGCCCCAGGCCCCACAGAGCCCATACCATCCAACACTTGGAGCTTCTCAAGCCGAAAGAAATCGGAAACTGCGCCAGATGAAGCCGCGAGGCTGGGCTTGGCGTTGAATCGCAAATCATAGCATGAGACAAGCAAACTCGCTAAGTTTAAGCGTGCAAGCAAGTGGGGAATGGAGAAACAAAAAAATCCCTCTGCGGCACAGGAAGGGGCAGCGACGGTTGGAAACTAAGGTTGCAAGCCTTGCAAGCCTTGCAAGCCTTTATGCCTTAGCCTTCCGGCGCTTTTCCAATCCTTCCAGACCTTTCGCAGTCCTCCCCTCCCCGCAAGGCGGGTTTAGGGTTTGCTTGGATTTCCCTAGCCCCCCTCTCATCACCCCACCTGGAGCCCTTCTTGAAAGACCAATTCCACTGGGGACCGTTTGTCTTACTCTTTTTGGGTTTTTCAGGAATATCACCGACACACAGCACGCTTCTCAAAAAAAGGGTCCCCCAAAATCCGCGGCGTGTTCAAAACAATCAACAGGCGCCATGGACCATCCACACGCCGCAAAACCCGCCAAACGCGGCCAGGCCCTCACTCAGAAGCGCCACAAGCTGCGCTCCAAGCGCCAGGTGGCGCCTGCCTGGGACAACGCCAAGCGCCTGGGCGTTGTTTTTTTCTTCCTCGTGTGTTGTGTTTTGTTTCAGTTGTTTTCATTCTTTGTAGGTTTGCATGTTGTGTATGAGTGTTTGAACTGTTTCAATGAGTGTTTTAACTGTTCGTTTGCTTTCTTGCTTTCTTGCTTTCTTGCTTTCTTGCTTTCTTGCTTTCTTGCTTTCTTGCTTTCTTGCTTTCTTGCTTTCTTGCTTGCTTTCTTGCTTGCTTTCTTGCTTGCTTGCTTTCTTGCTTTCTTGCTTGCTGGCTTGCTGGCTTGCTTGCTTGCTTGCTTGCTGGCTTGCTGGCTTGCTGGCTTGCTTGCTTGCTTGCTTTAGTTGTTTCTCTGCTTGTTTGTTTGTTTGCTTGCTTGCTTGTTCGTTCGTCCCTTTGCTTGTTTTTCTTCTTCTTCTTTGCTTATTTTCCCCGTCTGTTTGCATGTTTGTGTGTTTGCATGGTTGGTTTGCTTCTATTCTAGTTTGTTTATCCGTTAGTTAGTTAGTTAGTTAGTTAGTTAGCTAGTAAGTTAGTGGTTTAGTTTGTTAGTTTGTTACTTCGTTTGTGTGTTTGTTTGTTTATTTGTTTGTTTGCTTGCTGGCTTGCTTGCTTGTTTGTTTGTTGGTTTGTTTGTTAGTTGGTTGTTTTTTTCCACGCGTGTTTGTTTGTTTGTTTGTTTGTTTGTTTGTTTGTTTGTTTTGTTTGTTTGTTTGTTTGTTTGTTTGTTTGTTTGTTGGTTGGGTGGGTGGGTGGGTGGGTTTGGTTTGTTTGTTGGTTTGGTTTGGTTTGGTTTGGTTTGGTTTGGTTTGTGTGTTTGTTGGTTTGATTGTTTGTTTGTTTGTTTGTGTGTTTGTTTGATTGCTTGCTTGCTTGCTTGTTTGTTGGTTGGTTCGTTCGTTCGTTCGTTCGTTTTTGTGCTTGTTTGTTTGCTTGCTTGTTTGCTTGCTTGTTTGTTGGTTGGTTGTTTGTTTGTTTGTTTGTTTGTTTGTTTGTTTGTTTGCTTGCTTGCTTGTTTGATTGATTGATTTGATTTGATTGATTGACTGATTGATTTGATTTGATTTGATTTGATTTGATTTGATTTGATTTGATTTGATTTGATTTGATTTGATTTGATTTGATTTGATTGATTGATTGATTGATTGATTGATTGATTGATTGGTTGGTTGGTTGATTGATTGATTTGATTGATTGATTGATTGATTGATTGATTGATTGATTGATTGATTGATTGAACGGATTGATTGATTGATTGATTGATTGATTGATTGATTGATTGATTGATTGATTGATTGATTGATTGATTGATTGATTGATTGAATTATTGAATTGATTGATTGATTGTTTGATTGTTTGTTTGTTTGTTTGTTTGTGTGCTTGTTTGCTTCTGCATTTTGTTCGGGGTGGGGGGGGTGGGGGGCGGGGCAGGAAGCGCTGAGGTTGGGTCGCGCGGCAGGAGCTTTGGGCCCCCGTAACCCTCCGAATTACAGTGAAATCTAAGCTTTTTTGAATGTGGCCAAGTAATTGCTATTCCACTTGCAATCGTTTTTGGCTAGGCTGTTTGTTTGCTGCTCCTGACAAACTTTGATTATCCTTGCATCCCGAACCTGGCATTCCTTCTCGTTTTCTTCTGCCCGATCTCTGACAGACAGAATATGTAAAGCAGAGTATGAAGAAAGGAGGAGACCATATTTGAATAGGATCCTGAACAACCTCGGACTTCTCGTTCGGATCCAAGCTGTCAGTCTAGGGAGTTGTCCACACGATGGTAGCATTCACATTTTGTAAGCCCTCGTCCTGCGCAAGAGCAGGTTTTGCGCCTCCCCACCAAATCACCTGGAATCAGAAGCAACCATTTACTGTGGCAGCGAATAAACTTGGCCAATCCATTTAGATCGTTTGGCAGGATGAAAAGAGCACGGAGTTGTTTTTTCCAGGACGCAGGTGTGCAGGAGACTTGACGCACAGTTCGCTACTTCAGCTTCTCATGGGGAGACCTTTGCGCGTGGAAATTGGGCAAAGGCCAATTCCTGTGTGGCAAGAGGAACCTTTGCACAACCCTTTGATGTGTTTAATGATCCCAAGCCGCCCCAAGCCGGGTTCGTGAAGATCAGCAGGGGATAGTCCGAACAGAAACAGAAGCGGCTTTCTGAATTCATGGTTTGACCCTAAACCCTAAACCCTAAACCCCTTCAAGAGCAGGTTTTAGTTCCTTTTGGGCTCTCCGTCGAAGAAGCGAAGCGACCAAGGTCGGATGGAGAGGAGGAAGGCATCAGCTGGTTCGGGGTGCCCATCATAAGCTCCAATCAGGATCACTCTTTCAAGCAGGCGGGGAGTTGAACGGGAGGAGCGTCCTCCGTGGCTGTGGGCGGGTAGGGCAAGGGGAATCTAGGGCCTCTTGGTGGCATTGCAGACAAGGAGCTGCTGACTACTCAGCGGGAACAAATCTTAAATATACTTTGAGAATGGTTTCTTTGGCAGAGTAATAGAGAATACGGCAGAATGAATTGCACATTGCTAGACTCTCGGCTGGAATATCACTTCATGCAGACAAAATCTGCTGGGAATCCAAGCAGCTACGATTCCATGCCGCAGAAGGCTCACGCACTTCCACGATGTGTCTTTGCCCGACTTTTGAAGCGACTTGAGAACCTTCTGCTTCACAATATGATTATAGAACTCGGACTTGAATCCCTCTTCAAGCTTTCTTTTGGTTTTTCTTTTGTTTCCCTGGTTTTCCATTTTTCCCCGCGCAGAAATGGGATTGCTAGTTTCTTTTCAGCATGCAGGATGAATTTCACACCTTTCGACGCCTGCATCTTGACGGCAGTCCCGCCCGCCCGCCGGGGAGATCCTAGGCCAAAAGAATGGGTATCTTTAGAACTTTCTTCCAGGCCCCTGTTATTTAGCTTCAGTTTCGCGATCAAGACTGGTCTTGTCAGAGACGTTCTGGGAACAGCATGTTTTCGATGCAGGAGGACCGCTGCGTGCCGGTGGGGCAAAAGATGGAGGCGTCTCGTCGATGTTTTTGATTTTGTTCGCCCAGGAGTTTGCTTCTGGACAAAGACTCAAAATGAACGAGATACGAATATGGCATAAAAAGAGGAGTTTGCGCGTTTGTCTAAGGAGTCCTGAAAATGGTTGGTTCCCATTGGTTGCATTTCGAAGCCCAAACAAGTTTTGCTACCCTCTAACAAGACACTCAGTTTGTTTTGTTGAACTCAGCACGTTGCTTCTATGACATCATTGCTGATGGTGTGGCCAGGAAAGTCGAGGGGTGAAGCCCCGACCTCCCGAACATGTTCGATCTACAAGGGAGGGCGACCAAGATGAACGAGTTGCTTTAGGTGGTTTGTGTTTTTGTCTCCTTTTGATTGTAGGAAGACATGGCCATGAGTTGTACAGATATTGCTTTTCTGCCTTTTCTAGCTCGGAAACACATGTACATAAAGGAACCATAGCATTTTGCAATTTTCGCCATGTTGCATGTGCCTTGTGAATAATGAAGTACTAGTAAGCAAACTTGGCTTAATATTTCCCATGGCTTAGAGGGCTGACCACCAGTGCCGAGTACGGTTGCTGACAATATCTACTGATCTACTGTCGGTGTTGGGAGGCCATGAGGGGGACTAGCCAAAGTACCCACAAGGGCTACGAGACCACTCAAATGTCCCAAGTCTTCGTTGGGAGATAAATACTTTTGTCGTTTGATCATGCGAGCGACTGACCATTTTGGCTGTCTCTCAGTCTGCACGCGTGGGTTTCCCGAAGCCTTCCCACACCGGAAAATGGTAGGCGCCACGAAGGGCGGATGTGGCTCAAATGTCGGCTGGTCTCTGGGATTTGGACCCGTCGTCTTGGGGACTTCTGTCGGAATATTGCCCGAGCAGAATTGAAGGACATCTTTGATTTGAGAGTTGACGTGTCTCCAAATTCGGCGACCCCGAAAAAAAAAAGATTGGCGCCCATTTTGTGTTTCCCATAAGGCATCCCCATATTGAACTGGACAGGTAACCCTTCACAGACTCGCATATCAATGAAGAATACCTAGCAGCAAGATCCACTGCAACTTCACGGGTCCCCTCAAGTCCCAGGCACACTCAAGATATTTCAGAGCCGACATGCGCAGCTTGAGGGCGCACTGGTTTGCTTGCGATGGCAGTGTCCAAACATCACAAACTCCTAACCCATCACTCCACCCGCGTATTTTGGTCTGATTCTGATCTTATTCAGGCAACCGTAGCTAGGGGAAAGCCTCAGGGGGTACATGGCGTTCGCCCAGTTTAGGCTTTTGTTTGGGAAAACTCTGGCCTTGGGGGGGGGGAGAGTCCCTGTCGAAGTCTTTGAGCGAAGTGAACCTGCACGAATCACAGCATCAGATACAGTTGCCCGCTTTGCAACGTATGAAGGATCTAGACTATTCCTCCAGCCTTCTCTCTCCAGCTTGCCAAAGTCTCTCCAAGGTGATGGTCAATGGCAGCTGCTTCTTGTGCGAGGTCGCCGCCTGCGAAATGGACCGGGGGAGGAACAATAAAAAAGACTGAAGTATGGACGAAGGCAAAGGCCAGGGCTCGTTTGGACTTTCATCTTGATACCAAACCACGAGATAGTCCTCCGACCTTTGCTCGTCGTGTGCTTTCTTGAGCAAAGCAAGGACCATGGCTTAGGCATTGCCCGGGCACCGCTTCAAACACGTCCGGTATCAGTTCCGCGATTTCGGAGCACGGCGCTTCGCGTGTGCGAATCGTTGCAGCCAGAATGTAGCTGTTGCATCGGAGCCGAAACCAACGCTTAAGTGGATGGATAGAACGTGTCACCCAAAGGTGACATCCGGATCCCCTCTCAAATGGTTTGCGCAAATCAACCGCGCCTTTCGGGCATACCCCATGGTAGCCCGAAATGCTTCCTCGATGGCCTAACGTCACAGGACAAGGACTATCCCTACCTGCTGAGCTTTCCTGCTGGGGACCTCAAGCAGAAACGCTGCAACTCGACGGTCTGTGGGAGAAGGCAGCCGGGCTTGGTCATTTTTTTAGTTTAAACGGTTCATGGACCCTTATGGGCAACCGAACAAGATTTCAGCCGGATGAATCGACCTGCATGCTCTTGGGGGCGTGTCCCCCAAAACTGAAGGATCCCCTCACAAATAGACAACCCCCTTAAGTAGTTTCCTTTTATCGGCGTCGCGCGAATTGGTTCTGGAATGCTTTGGAGGAGTGCCTGTTGGTCCCGGCTCCGGACCGATCCGGGCTTCTATCAAACCGGATCCGATCGTTGTGCGGTTGTTCCCACAGTTCCCTTGGCTTCCATTTGCTTAAGAAAATGTTGGTTTTCCGCCTTTTTGGTTTGAAAGGGAATCTATCACTACTGTTTTTGTTCCAGGGACTTAAGCAAATGGAAGTTGGCCAAAATCAAAGGTGGCGAGGAGCAGGGCTTCAAAAGGGGCTTCAGGCTTGGAGGGCCAAAGGTTAGCGTTCCCTCAAACGGGTGGCACTGCCCATTGGCACTTGAGCCATAATCAAAACCCGGTATTAAAATGGTCTACCCAGAACCATGTAAAGAATTAAGAAGGCGGCCGCAGCTATTTTTGGTTGGGATTATCCCTTACTAACCTTCTTCTAATCGGGTTTTGATTGTGGCTCACTTGATTTGTCCGAGGGATGGCTTACTCAAAGGACGCCTGCAAATGGCAGAGGTTTCCATTTGCTTCCCGATTCCCGTGCAGATCCAACCAAGCCAGTTGGTTTCCTTGGTTTTTCCTTCGGGGATGCTCCCAGACAGGGAATCTTTCTGGGACCCGGGCGGAAATGGCTGATTGATGATGTTGGTTCTCCTAGGGGTTGAAAAGAATGGTTGACCCAATTTGGATGATGACAACATGGTGGTTCTATTAACACCCACCTGCCCTTAACGGTGGTTTCAACCCCAAAGTCCAGGCATTCCACTTTGCCTTTTGCCGCAACGTTCTTCCGGGCTTCCGGGGGCTTCGGAGCGGAACTCCGCAGGGCTTGCTCTGCCGCTGCGCCAATCGGAATCGGAGCCAAGTCCAACTTGAGCTAAATGCCACCAGCGTCTCGCGGGGTGTCGCGCGGTGTCAACTGATAGCCTTGCGGTCGAAAGGTAAGTCTTGGGTTCGGCAGATTCCAGCTGGTTCTGACATACATTGGTGTCAATTTCTTGGACATGCTCCAAAACCCTTAACCCTAAACCCTGAACCACCGGAGGAATCAAACGAACGAAACCAGGGTTCCCTATATTTGCCCTTTAAACATCACCCCAACAAGAGGAAACTGACCTAAAATCCGCCCGAAAGGTGATGTTGAAGCCATGCAAGGGGGAACAGATGGAGCCCTGTAAACAGGAATCCTTGAAGTTGTGAAGGGGGCCGATCTTATCCAGTGGTGTTTGCACCCACCTTGCATCGAGCATTGCTTTCTCATCCTGAAGGTGACGGCAAACACCTAGGTGAACGATCGGAGTACTACGTGAGAGTTGTAGCAACGGCACTTCCGCAGGGAAATCAGACACCACACAAGTTGGCTATGTCCGAACTCCCGTGTTCGTATCATTCAACCCTCAGCCAAGGTATGATTGATGTCGTCAGTGGGCGCATCATCGCACCTCTCTGGACGCGGCACAAGGCACCTTTCCACTTCGTGGATGATGAAGAAGAGGCGCGGGACATTTCAAGACATCCTTCATTTGAGCCACCATCAAAACCATAAATGCGTGCAGCCGCCTCCTTAATTCTTTACATGGTTCGGGGTAGACCATTTCAATACCAGGTTTTGAACCCTGGCAATTCCCCTAAAGGAAACCATAGGGGATGGTTTATAGGGGTCATTCCCTCATTCCCTTCTGAGGCCCAGCAAGTTGTGCTTTGGTGTAGTTTTCACCGAGCTCCCTCTCTTGACGCGCCCTTCGATGGAGCTGCAGGCCGACCCGTCGGAGCTCTTGGCAGCCGTGGCGGCTCGGGAAGCGATCGCCACCCCGAAGATCGTAAGCCGCTCGGACCACGGCGACGACGGCGGCGAGGTCAAGTCATGCAATTGCGACAACAGGGCGGCTCCCAAACTTGGTGGTTCCCAGCCATCCCCTTAGCTTTTTTTTTTAAAGCTTTTTCGGGTTTTAGGGCTTGGTGGTTGGGTTGCCATTTAACCCAGCTAAGGCTTGCTGCCCAGCGAGCTTGGTCTTTGACTTCCAAAACACAACAAGGGGGGCTGCTCTACTTCGAAGGTCGGATATTTCGCATCATCGCCCATCATTTTATTCATCAACACACATGTTGCTCCGGTCTTGACCGTTTTTTCTGAAGAGAAGAACCTGTCAGACTTTTGCAAATCTTTCACTTGATCCCCCTCACCTTGGGAGGCTTCCCAAATGATTTCGGCCACTGGCACCGCTCCAAAGAAGGGCCACACCAACCTGACAGCGGGGTTGGTTGTGCAGCGCATTTGGTCTGACCTCACAAGGAGACTCCCTCCTCTACAAGTTTGGTTCACAGTTGTTTGGTTTGATATGTTCTTGCAAGGTTATGCCTGTCATAATTTTAGTATGCCTATGAGCCTGTGTTGTATTTTGTAGCGCACCTCTACGTGCCCTGGTCGTTCTTGTTCTTCTATGATTGTTTTCTTCTATTTCCGTTTGTGGAGGTGGCAAACATAGGTCTTTGTTTTAAGGGCTAGGCTACAACATAATCTGCACGTCGTGTTCTTTGGAGGACGAAGTCGGAAGGGGACATCACGCTTTGCATCACAGCACATGTTTGATTTGGGGGGGTTATACTGTACTTAGCTGTTAGACTGTCACAATGCGCTTTGTCGCGAGCCATGAGTACAGTATATACATTCCTGGACCCCCAAACGAGCACAAATTTCTTCTCGAGGGAAAAAGTGCCCTTTTCTCCCAAAAGCGCTCGTTTAGGCAAAATGCGCTCGAGGCCAAATAAGTGCTCGAGTGAGCGCCGTTGCTTGCGCATCATTGCATGTTGGAGGCGCCAAACCTCACACACCCCCATCAAGCGTGCCTCACATGTGTGCACAGTGGAGAGCGCATCTTCATTTTCGAGCACCTGGATATCTTTGCGCGCTATTGGTCGCGGGACAACGGACCCGCTGACACTTTTTAGAATTGCGCTCGGTTGCGGGAAATTGCGCTCGAGTTGCGGGAAATTGCGCTCGAGGTTGCGGGTTGCAAACTGCCCTCAAAATGCCAAAACGCGTCAAGCATGTGCAGGTTTGTTAGGCTTCCACTAAACACGCATTTGTTGCCCGAACAGCACAGCTCGAGCAATTTCCTGCCCCACCCCCTGCTGCGCGGAGGGTGTGGGCCGCCGCAGCACAACTCACACGCTCCAAAGCATCTAAATCCCATGGAAGTTGATTTCTGCTCGAATTTTGTCTTTTTCTTAAAAAGTGCTCGAATAAGGAAAAAGTGCTCGTATGAGCAGAAACTGCTCGAAAGAAGGGTTTGCCACAAATTTGTGCTCGTTTTGGGGGTCCAGGTTATATTTATATTTTGTTTGATACCTAGACCCAGATCTATATCTACATCGACAATTCATCTTTGTCTCTCTCTCTCTCTCGCTCTCTATATATATATATATACATCCATATGTACCTATTTATATTTGTAGCAGCATGCCCCTTTCTGCATCGCTTTTATCTTTTGTTGGGGCTTGGAGCGGGCCCCAAGCTGGATCGGCTCACATCTTAACGTTGCACCCGCACCACATATCCATCATGGGGTCCGTTTTTGCACCCTGGGTATGCCGGGTAGGGGTTGCACTGAGGCGCGATGAGAGTTCCCAACAATCTACCTGCAAGGGTGTCAGATATATTTCATGCGTGCATTCATCATAATCACATCATGGCGCTGTGTGCAGAACCTGTAGATATGAACACTACACAAAGCCGAGGTAGGGCGAGGTAGCGTGCCGTTCCCTCTCGCACGCGCGAGTCCTGATTCCCGAGGCCTGGTGCGGCGGGCCCGGCAAAGTTTCCAGCAAGAGCCCGCACTCTTGGAGCTGAGCCTGTCAGGCGGGGCCCCTGGCCCTTGGATCAATCCCTTGTGGTTCGCCCTTGGGAGCCTGATCGCCTGATCCCCTAGATCAATGCCCTTTGTCAGGAGCTTTACCTGACCACTAAGTGGAACTACTTGGCACCTAGAACCCATTTCTTTGAGTTTTGAGAACCCCACCTTGTGCGACGTCTAAGTCGGGACTGGTCCCTTTGCAGTGCTTCAGGTATGCGTACAGGCTTTTGACAAACCTCAAGGGGGAGACGAGTTTTGTTGGTTCTGTGAAAAGAACACTTCCCCAAACGTAGGCTTTTCGTTGGGTTTGGTTTGCCTTTCGACACCCGCGAAGCAATGATTTAGAAGAGTCTCTTTCCAACAGTAAAATGGGCTTCGGTTGCCCAAGTTTGCCCGGATTTGAAAGCAAAACAGGACGCCCTGGGCGTGAACTGTTTTGAACATCTTTTGAGTACGGACAGCAAGCAAAAAAAAAAACACGCACAACAAACAGCAAACCAAACCCAGAAGACAAAAACAACACACCAACAAAACCAACAAACACCAAGTCCATGATCGGCTTGCGGCTTCTCTTCGGGCGAGAGGTTTTTTTAGGCAGTACCTTCTCAAAAAGAGCTCGTGTGTCCTCGGTAGTTGCCTTGGCATTTGTGTCCTCATGGAGATAGATGGGCAAAACACGAGCTCGGATGCGATCGAACCGACTGAGCACCTCACACTTCGGGAACCTGTTCATGTGCATGTGGGGGCCACTCGACAGGTTCGGTCACCCCATCTCTGTTTAGTGGGAAAAAAGGAGTGCTTACTAGCCACAACCAACTGCACAATGCACTGTCCTTTATCTTGTGGAACGAGGAAGAACTGCGATATGTAGTCAAAGGTTGGTCGCTCTAGCAATGTCAATGCTTCCGGTAGCTCACCCCAAGCTTGTCTCTGATGATAGCAGCCTTCAAGTTATTGACTTTCAGCCCGCGAGGGTGAACATCGAAGATGATATCCATGAAGTACTTGATGGAAGGATTGGCATCCGACAGCCGAAGCAGAAGGACAGTGCATTGTGTTTTTGGTTTGGTTAGTATGATGCTCGTTGACCAAACCTGTCGGGAGTCGCCCCAACTGCACATGAGCTGATATGTCAGAGAGCTTGCAGGCAACTTCAGCATGACATGAGCCAGTGGATGCAGATACTGCCAAACAAGCAAGCAAGCAAGCAAGCAAGCAAGCAAGCAAGCAAGCAAGCAAGCAAGCAAACAACAAGCAAACAAACAAGCAAACACACAAGCAAGCAAACAAACAAACAAACAAAGAACACAACAAATATCAACAACCAACATGTCAACAACCAAAGTGTCAAAAACACCCAAGGCACCCTCAAGCCAAGCAGATCATGGACTTGTGATTCCGTTTTTTGGTTTCTTGCTAGATTCGATTCGAATACTTCAATCAGCTTGGAAGGCAACAAGCACACTCTCACACTGTGCTGCCCTCTTTAAAACAGGGCCTGATTGTCTATAGGGCCAGGTGCAACATGGGAGCACGGCTTGAGAGCATCGCACTTTCAACCGCTTAGGATCCAATGACAGGTCTGTTCGGAGTTCCTTGGAGACAGGGGTCTTATCTTCGGTGATGTCGCAAGTTGCGGTCTGGCCCAAGGATCCGGGTCCAATTGGCCATAGGCATAGGTGTCCTTTTTGGTTGTTCAATAGATGGCCTGGTGGTTTAATCATCTACCAGGGCCATCTATTTCCCCCAAAAGGACACCTATGGCGCCTATGGCCACGTCACAGCGGTTGTCTTGGGTTTTCACGTCTTGCTTCTCTATCGGAGCGCTCGTTCGAGCGAGGCCAGTCGAAGGTGGCCATTTTCGGGGACATCCATGGCAACTTCCAAGGCTGGGGAGCGATGGCCATGGGTCAAAAGCCAAGCCGTTAGCCCCCAGTGAACATCCGATTCAATCCAACCACTAAAATCTGTTCTAAAATGGGTGGTGAATTCACCTATCCCAAAATGGTACCATTGGTTTTGAATGGCCGGATAGAGAGAAGGCAAAAGGGGTGTGAGAGGAGCCACGCTGTACCAATCTGATGTTTGAGACAAGCTTTTAGGTACCAATATCAAGTCAATTCAAGTTCGGGGCAGATTAAGTGTTCGATATGTTTCAATAGGACTGTTGAGGGCTGATGGCTCACTCAGTTGAGAGGCACGCGTATCGCTTTTTCGACCATACGCAATGAAACCCGCACCAGCATCCTTTGGATCAGTTTGTCGCCGATCTATCACAGTATGCCCACTTCGCTTCGGCTTGCTGGCGCTACTGTGATCGAATGACACTGCCTACGTGCAACTCTTGGCTGGTGCAAAGGGTGCAAGGGCAGCCGTGCAAAAAAGTGAAATGCAAGATGTGTCCCTGACTTTTTACGCAAGCATTGTGCCTGGGAGAATTAAAACGACCTCGGTAGGAGGATAAATGATGTCACCCATGAAAGTTCATATGGTGTTCGTCATACCTGGCTGGTGCATTTTGCTGATTCACTTACCCACCCCGTAGAAACATATGGAGAATGTGCCATGCCAGGATTCAAGTGCCTCCTGATGCAGCTTGCCAAAGATGCAGGCGACCATGCTGCAAGCTTCGGCATTGCAGATTCCTTAGCGCAGCAATCCAGTATCTGCGAAATATGAGGGAGTTAAAAATGGTAGCACGCCCCCATATGATCATGAGTTATTTGGTTTTCAAGTACTCCACAATGCCATTCTGAGAGTATTCGAGCCTTACATTACTTTTAAGGGGGTTGCTGCTGAGAAGCAAGCCAGACGGACAGCCAGGCGGACGAAGTTGACTGTTTTGTAGCATTCAGACGCTATCAGCGCAAGAATCACATATATCAGCGACCCTATCACCCCCAGACCCCCACAGCTAGCGCCGAGTTTGGCTTACTTTTGCCTCATGTTGCCTTTGTAGGGCTTGCGAGATCTTGGGATTTAGGGCCCCTTCGATTAGAGCACGCTCCCTTCAGCCTTGAAAAGCATGGAACGAGAATGCAAATCAAGGGAAAGGCGGAGCAAGTTGAGGGGAGAGGTACGGGCGGCCAGGAGCAACGCAAGGAGGTGTTGGCAGCCAGCCCAAGAGGACAGTCTTCTAAAAGTCTAGGGGTTGATTCCCCATTCTTTTCAACCATCGTTCTTTCAAAATTCAGCTGTTTCCCCAGGGTTTTGGGCGGTTTTTTTGGAAAGAAGGATGCCAGGAAAGAATGGCGAAGGTACCCCTAGAACAAGGGCTAATCCGTGTTTGGTGGACCGCACATCTCAGCTGAACTCCGCCTGGGGCAGGTTTCCCAGCGAGACTGGGTCTCACTCAGGCCAAGAGAAATCGGAGTCCCAGATCTTGTCAGAGCCCCCGAGCGAGAAGGTGCTCTTCCTGGGGGAGCCGCGGCCGAAAGAGAGGCTTTCGACGGCTCTCTATCGAACTGTTTTTTTTTTTCTCCCCACCGGCGCTCACCCTTCTGTCGGCCCTGTGGACCCTATGCTTGGCCCCTCCTTCTTTTTGTGTGGGCCTGGAGCCCACCAGTAATTGTAACTTGTCCAGGGGAACTGTAGTTCGAGGGAGGAATCGGAATGAGACCCACGTAAGGATTTGGTGGACCGCGGAGACGCAAATGTGGACGTGCTCCTCACCGTCCTCGCCTGGAAGGTGCAATTCCCGGACCGCGTCTTCGTGCTCCGAGGCGGCCGAGCGTGAATGAGTATATTTTCCAACTTCCCAGGCCTCGTTTTGAGCACCCGGCTTTGTGTTCTTCGTAAGAAACGCGGAAGCTGTTGACATTTGGCCTGAGGCAATCACGAGGACGAAAACATAAACTGCAGATACGGCTTCGACAAGGAGTGCAAGGACGGCTTGCCGCCCGCACTCTCTTCGCAGAGCTCGGGTTGCTCCGAGCGGTCGAAGGGCCGAAGATGGTTTTCCCTGGCCTCTGGCTTGCTGGTGAGATAGAAACGGGAATGAGAAATGGAATGAGCCCTATAACCCATCCGGTTCCTACTGAGATCGCACCAGCAGCTTGGCCAAAGGGCCATACCCCTATAAGCCATCCGGTTCCTACTGAGAATTAGCCCTATTAACCATCCCGTTCCTATGGTTTCCTTTTTTCGGGCATCCCCAGGTTCATTCCCGCATTCCCTCATTCCGAGCTCGCACCCGTCGCACCGTTGGCCAAAGGGCCATCTCCCATGATTTCTGCCATGGGTCGATATGGGCATGGGTCAAAAGCCAAGCCGTTAGCCCCCAGTGAACATCCGATTCAATCCAACCACTAAAATCGGTTCTAAAATGGGTGGTGCATTCGGCGAAAACCACCAAAATGGGATCCCATTGGTTTTGACAACCACAGCCATATCAGTGTTGCTTGCTGTTTTGACGCTCGACGAGACATTTCGGGAAGCTTACAGTATTAGTATTGCATGTCCTGCAATCAATGGCAGGCCATCTAGCCAACTTCTGCCTGACACAAGTGAGCACATCCTGTGAGGAGCGTTTTGGCAACGATGCTGGCAAGATCATCTATAGGCAGATGAACAACATGTTCAACTACCTTCCCGATTCTTGGCTCCAAGCATCAACCACAAGTTTTGGTTGTGGATCGAGGTTCAAAGCAAGTGAGCAAAACTTGATTGCCCACGGCTGTGTTGTCTTTCGGAAGTGCTGAATCGAACGCCCGCATAGGTGCTGCCCTTTTCCCTTTTTTCACCACGGTTTGGTCCCCTTTCTCACCTGTCCTGAACTTTATACGCAAGACCAGGACACTTGTTACCTTGATTCCGCAACAGTTGACTTCCCAAGCACAGGTGAGCCAAGTTGAAAGACTCGATTTGATTTCTCCAGAAAATCCCGACCGGTATTGCCCCAGCTCTCACCCCGAAACCCTGGGGTTGGTTTTTATGGGTTTCCCTGTTCCAACTGCCTTCAGGGGAAAACGTGGCGGGGGCAATGGCTTAACTTGTCAACAGGACAAACCAAACGGGGGCCCTGAGTTTCTCAAAGTGGATTTCGCACCTGCATTTGAAGTGAAAGCAGGTCACAGCCCATTTTTGGGAAAGCGCCACGCTTCATGGGGTTTTGGGAATCCAGGGCATACCCTAGGACCAGTGGGATGGTTCGGTTCTGGTACGCATTCCCTGAGAACCAGCAAGCTATGTGTCAAAGGGGGACACCGAACTCATGGTGGTTTCTGCCCTGACCAAAAAACGGGACAAGAGCACGGACCTCAACAGAGGTTGCCGGACATGAAGCCCACAGCAAGGACGTCTCCACCGTTTCGGGTGAACTCTTAACAGTTAACTTAAAAACTTGAAGCCCAAATGCCCGGTGAATTATCAAACTTGGCTTCATTCGGCTTTCCTTTGTTCACCAATCCCAAAAACAGACACCCTCGCAAACAAAGCAACAACAAAGCAAAACAACAAACCTATTCTCTCAGACAACCCGCAAACCGGTTTCGTGGCTTTCCTTAAAACCAATCCCAAATAGATACCCGCAGCCCAAGAGTCACTGAGACAACCCGCAGCCCGGCGCTCGCCAAGGTGAGCCAGAATCAAAACCCGGGTAAGTGAAGCTTAGGGACGAGCCCAGCCATAAATAGCTGCGGATATCCGCCTTCTTAGTTCTTGAAGCATGGTTCTGGGTCGACCATTTAAATACTCAGGTGAAGGTGGAGGTAAGGTTTTGACTATGACTCAGGTTTTAATACACCTTAATTCTTTACATGGTTCTTTTTAATACCTGGTTTGATTCTAAATACCAGGTGGGTATGGGTCGAAATTAAACAACCAGGATATGGACCGCAGGTTTTGGTCCATGTCTCCACTTACCAGGGCAACCCATTTCGGGTACCTATTCCTCCATTTGCTCAAGTCCCCTGGAAAAACTAAAAATATGTCCAGTAGTGAAATCGATGCCCTTTAAAAACCAACAGGGAAAAAAAACAAAAGCTTCTTAGCCAAATGGCTGTGGCTCAAAAAACCGGTACCCAAAATGGAACCCTGGTAAGTGGAAACATGGACCAAAACCTGCGTAACCCCTCCTGTTTAATTTTGAGCCACACCCAAATGGACGTATTTTTGACAACCACAGTCAGGTTTTGACTCAGGTGGCCGCGCAGGTGGCGGACTGTTTCTGCTGCCACGGGGGCCTTGGGCCCAGCATCTCCTCCCTGGACGAGGTGCGACGACTGGATGCCATGAAGCCCGTGTCCCTGGAGGCGCAGGGCAATGGGCGTCGGGGCCAATGTAAGGACATCATATGTACAAACAACATACATATATATATATATGTATATATATATATATATATATATATATGCACATATCTACATAATACACATGTACATAGGAAAAAATATATGTACACTTATATGTATATATATATATATATTCTTGTTGAGCCCCCCATCCAAGACCTACATTTCCCGCAAAGCCTGCAATGTGGGGAACTTTTGAAAGCAAGGACGAAGCAACCATTTGCTAAATCTGCAGCCTTTGCATCTTGTAATTTATATATATATATATATACATATTCTATATCTTTGCATTCTATAGACTGTAAAGTTTAGACATCAAAGGCTAAGAAAGTATCTGCTGAATCTGCAGTCTTTGTATTTTATATTGCATTCTAAATTTCTGCCGTCCATAGAAATAGTGCTCGTGGTCATGGCCAACCAACAATTGCTTGAGCGTCTTTAAGTAGTCCTGGAAGCAACATGTTGCGCAACAAGTTCTGCAGCATTTTGCAACATGGTTTAAGTTGAATGTTTAAGATGGTTGGTCGCCTGTGGCTGGGGGCGGGCTTGGTGTCAGGGGTGGGTGCTCCACAGGCTTCCCAGGCCACCACAAGGCCACTCCCCAGTCAATACCTGGACATGTGCGTGTTTTACAGGCTGAATGCTATGTTGAACTGCTGGAGCATGAGGGTGCCGCCACGTGTTTTGAACCCTAGACATCTACATATTTTGAACACATGTAAGATATCCTTTATGGACGCTGCTGCCTACGACAAGTTAGCACAACGTCTATAAGCTTGTATCCATTTGCTTGTGCCATGAGTACGAGTCTAGTTTGGATTTCACTGCAATATTGAAGTTGCAGTATTGTGGCATGTGAGTAACATGGGGATGAGGCTGGCTTAAATGCTTTCTAGGAGAAACACGGAGTTCTCGGAAATAGAGGCTTTACATGATAAGCTGGCCTCTGTGAATTTTGAGGTTTTTAACATGCTGTGAACCGCATGTGTACAAAGCTTCTTAGGAGCTCGCTATCATCAGCATAGTATGCCAGCAATGTGAGTTTTGATAAAACTACTTAGATGCAGCATGAATGCAAAGCAATCATTTGCATATGTATTTATGGCATGTGCTAGCATATCTTGGATGTAAGATTATATACCTTACTCGTAGCCATAATTTGCTCGGGTGTGTTTAGCAGGTAAAACACCTTGAACCAAAATTGTCTCATAATTCTGGTTTTACTGATTTCTGAATTACACACAAGGTCCACACTTGACAATTGGGCTCCATTAGGTACATGATGTGCAAAATGACATGCTCGAGCGGGCCCTGATTTCAGAGGAAACACCTATAAATTACAGGGAAGTATGCACACCGCTTTTTTTTTGGGGGCGGGGGGCTGCCGCCTATATATATATATATATATATGTATACAGGTGTGACTACGTGTATATTTATAGCGTGTATATATATATATACACATACGTGATGCATGACGCGTTTCTACTGGCACTGCAGTCTTAGGCATGCTGTCTCAACAAAAAGTGAAGGTACCCCTCTTACAGGGGACCCCCTCCCCCCCAATTAATTGCCCATGGTTTAATGGTCCGGTGTCAAACTATCGTTCAAGCCCCAGTTTCGCAGCACACGGCCCTAGTACGAGTGCGCTCGTACCAGAGTTAGCATCCAGCAGTGTGCGGCTTGAGTCTTGCCTTGGCAAGTCACTACGCCGATCGCTTTTGTTTGACACTAGTGTGTTGCCCCAAATTCGGAAGCCTTTCTGGGATCCTGCTTTAGGAACACCCGCTTCAGCGCCATACCAATGCCTCGTTGGGTGTCGTCCGCATTTGTGGGGCCTTGGTTCTCTTCAGCACCGACCACTCTTTTTGGGTGCCGCCTTCCCATGTCGCACAATTGTCGCTGGGCAGACACACACCTCACCTCCGATGGGGCGCGCTTGCCTTTGTTTGCCTACCAACAAGGGCTTAGGGTTTAGGGGTATTCCAAACCAAGCCTCTTTTTTTGTTTTCTTTTTCTCCACATCATCTTTGTTTTAAGTGTTTGCTCCGTCAGCAAGATCTTCAAGATGGCAGAAAATGCAGGAGGGCCAATCTTTGCAAGTAAGAGTGAGCTCACCTGGGAGAACGAGATCGCCCAGAATCAAACGTCCTTTGTTGGGGGGGATCCCTTATGTCGGTTGGAATTATAGTAGTTGCCCAGAAGAATAGTACCAGAACAAAGAGGACACAAACAGCAAAAACAGAAGGCACACCAGACACACACACACACACAAAGCACACGGCAAGTAACACAAAAAGGGCTTTGGAGTCTAGCGTTGTTTGTTGAGCCATCAGATCGCGCTTTCGCATTGAGGCTCATCCAGAGACACCAGAGGAGAAGACGATGCTGGACTTGCTTTGGGCGGATCCCTGTGAGGAGATCCGTTGGGATCCGGAGTTGTTTGCTACATTTTGTGGGGTTTCCATTTGGTTTCGCCCCAAAGCCGACCTTTTGACCTTTTGTTCTCTGTGATTTGGCCCACTTCAAGTCATGGCCCCAAAAGATTAACCTTTGATTTCCAGGTCCTGGCAACTGAGTTTCGGAACATCCGGCGATTTCTCCCACCCAGCTGGCCAAAGGCCGTAAGGCCCACTTGGCAGCCTGAAGGCGGCCATCGGAAGAGCACGTTCCCAGGGCTGCGTGGAAAGTCAGGGGAGCTGCTTGCGACTTTTGGGAATCCGGCCTGATGTCAGGGAGGTCCTTCACCGTTGTGAAGGTTTTTTTTGTCTGCGCTTCTCGATGATAATCTTCGCACATGGAGCAGGAAGTGTCATCTTCGACCCCGTTTTCTAAAAGAAGGCAATATTTGTACCTGGGCTGTGGCTTCCTTTGAGAGACCAACCGAAGGTTTGTTTCAAAGAATGGCTACTTGTTTCAAGGGCTGGGCCAACCGAGTCCATTTCCTTGGTTCGTGGCAAACAAGCCGATCGAGTTTTTTTGTTGTTGCGTTTCCGCTCGCTCCTGATAGATGCTTGGCTGGTTCCACCGTGGGAGTGACTCAAAGTGAGGTGAACCCTCGTGCCGACGGTTTCCTTTGGGTTTCCCCATCAAAGAATGGAACCCAACCAGAATTTTTCGAACCCAATCTGGGAGTTGACTCGCAGGACGTCGATGCTCAGGTGGATGAGCATGGCTTCGCCACCAATGCCGGGCGGGAGATCGCTCATGCGGCTTCTCCGAATTGAGATCCGCCATGGGTTTTGCGGCGGGGTTGGAGTTCCTGCTTGGGTTGGAGCAATTGCAGCTGGCCTGCCATGCAGGTTGCCAGCAGCGAGTTGCCGGCCTTCGATCCCCTAGGGCCCTGCAGTAAGTGATGCGTCTCCGTCCGTGGGAGCGGCTGGTAGTTGCAATGGTAGCCGTGTGAGGGGATAGCCAATCGACCCGCAGGAGAACGGAGATTGTTTTGAGCAGCGCGGATGACAATAGATAGCACTTCTCGTGTTTGATTTGTGTAACTTGTTGCTGCCAGGAACTTGGGGTTGTTTCGTGCATTTCTCATGTTTTTGTTTTTTTTGGGGGGTACTTGGAGACTTTACACACGAGGCTAAGCCGCACAAGTGATACTATGCACGCCCGCGCGCATCCACGACCGCTGCACGCACTCTGGCACAATTGATAGTACACACGCGCACACCCATCCACGACCGCTGCACGCTTGCTGGCAAAGGTGGTAACACGCACGCCCACCGCGTCCAATACCGCTGCAAGCATGCTGGCACAAATGACAATACACACTCCCGTACGCACTCACAACCGCTGCTCGCATGCTAGCACAAATGATAATACACAGGCGCGCGCGCATCCACGACCGCTGCACGCATGATGGCACAAACGATAATACACACGCGCACGCACATCCACGCTGCACGTATGCTGGCACACATGATAAGACAACTCACACTTGACACTGAACAGGATGTTGTCACAATCCACACTTGAACCTTTGCTGATTGATGTTGGCCTCTTTAGCTGCCGTGACACAAAGTTATCTAAAACAAATTAGTTTGTTGACATGTTATTGATTAGTCGTTTATTAGTTTTTTTTGATTAGTTTTGTGCTAGCATGCGCTGATTTCGTTGGCCAGCGCAGTGAATTTGTGAAAACAGGAGGCTTGATTCGTGCCAAGCGACTCGTGGCTGTTCTTGTTTGGGTCATGTTGTTTGGTGGCACCTTAAGCAACAGGCAGACTGCAGAGGTGATTTGCCGAGCGCGGCAGAATATGCCCACAAAGTGTTCAGCAGCTCTATGGTGACCCCTAGGCGTCACCGCTGGATTCATATTTCCCAATCCATGGTGGATAGTTTGGTTCTGAGGTGCACGTTCTGGGATCTCAAGGGCATCCCCTTGCCGAGAAAGAAGTCTTGCGTTTGGCCATGGTATTAGGTACCCCCATTGCAAAGCGGCACCAAATGACAGAAGGCTCTATCTTCGGCAACCTTGCCACGTGGTTGTGTTTGCTTCTACAACATGCACGAATATACATATATATATATACATATATATATATATGGATGCAGTGAGTTATACCTGTATACAAGCATACAATATTTCGCTTGGCTTGGTTTGACATAAATCTTTAACGCTGCGCTCTGAAAGCCACCAACCTGAATCACGAAAGGGTCACCCTGGGTATGCATCTGGGTATGTCCTAAAAAGGAACATCCAAACAGATGGTTGGGTTCCTTCTTTCTTTTTTTTTTTTTTTAAAAAAACATGTCCGCACGAACCAAAAGGGTATATTACGACGCCTCGTGTAGCATTTGCGGTGCTCAGCACTTTGTGTCAGAAAGAGGGTTCACTATTATCACGACGCTCGTGTATCACTTGCTGTGTTCAGCGCTGTGTCTCATGATCATAAACAAAGCATTTTTCTGGGGTTCAATGTGGTCATCAAACTCTGGGCAATTCAGAGAACCTTGACAATGATGATTTCAAGGGAACACAGGTTTGACCCATGTGTCAGGTGTGGAACGAAGCGGCCACCACTCGATTCCTGGAGAAGTCGGGGTTGAAGCTCATCATTCGCGGCCATGCGCCTCGGATCCGATGGATCTTCGGGGTCTCTGTGTGTTCCGGTACAGGAACGGAAAGGGAAGGACGCGCGCGCGCGTGTGTGTGTGTGTGTGTGGTGCTGTGTGTGTCCGTTTATGCGTTTTGTTCAGTCGTTGATGCACAGATGCCGAGGGCTTCTCGCGCATGACAGTCGATACTCAACCTGCGCTTGCTCAGTGCATTCGTTGGCAGCATGGTGTTAAGTTGACATTTGTGAGCATTGGCCAGTCAACATTTGGCCAGACACGAAAATAAGCTACCCTCCCTCCCAACAAGGAACAGAAGCCCTCCCACAGATGCCATCCATATCAGCGGAAGGGATATTCACGGTTTTTGCACATTGAGGGGGCCGCAAACTGAACAACAGTCGCATGTGCCCCATATGCCTGTGGGCGGGTTAACAAAAACCCAAAATGAAACGATTCGGGGAACTCATGAGAATCTCTTGCCAATCATTCTGTTTTGCTTCACCTCGCAGAGGAATGCGAGACCGCTGGCTATCTGCATCTCGGCGGGAGATACGGCAGGAGAGTCAACTGTACTTGGGTGTGTTATTTTTAAAGGGGATCCTCAAAATGGCAACAAAGCTTTATTTTTTGTTTTTCTTTAACACCATCCGAAACAGGTACCAACTCCAAAAAGATGAGCCACCGGGTGGTTCTCTTTGGTGCAAGGGACCCAACATTTCACACAGCGGCTATCTTAGCTTGCTGAACATGCCACACCCTAAGGGGAACCACACATGTGGGTGGCTCGTCTTTTGAGGGTGCACCTTTTTTGTGGTTTTAAGGGAACACCGCAAGGAAAGCCACAATGTTGGGGGTCCCCTCAAAAAAGACACCCATGTCAGCCATCCAATCCGATCCATCAGTTTACATGAATCGAACCGGGTGCAAAGAGTTAGGCCTCCCAGAGAGGACTTAGTCTGCAGTGCCCATGCTTTGACTCGAGCCCATATTTGAACCGATTCCACTGAACCAATCAGCAAACCGATTGGCTGAAGCCGGGGGCGTCCGGGAGCATTTGGTCTTGCATCCATCCTGGTTGACCCCGTTAAGGTTTCTCAAGGTTTGATTCGGACAAGAAACCATTGCCATTTGGGGGGTTCCCCTATTTTGAGACAATCCCATGTGTGAAATTGCCCCTTTGATCGCATACGCGTTCACACGTCTCCAAAGATAAGCGTTGAGCCGCGCGTGTTCAGTCTAGGCGAGTTTAGAGTGCGCCGCGAGAGCGCTGCGAACTTGTCGATTTGTCACGAAAGCTAGCTTTAGCTAGCTGAAGTTTCTCCTTGCGTAAGCAAGGTAAGGGGCTCAACTGCCGAAAGATTGATTTTTTCAATTATTTGAGCCGAAAAGATTGAAAAAAATCAATTATTTAGACCCCCCCCCCCTCCCCCCCCCCCGTCTCAGGCTCGATTCCTCCTTGGTCCACCCCTCCCCCCAGTGGCTCAGTGTTTCAGCAGTCTCGGTTTGCCCGTTTTGGACTTGGTGCTACGAACTTTTACATGTTCCACCGATTCAGCTTGTTCATTTGAGACCTCAGTCTTCTCAGTAAACCACCTCGCAAGAATCTTTGCACACGCAGCATGCAGAACCCAGAGGTGCTTTAAGACAGCTTCTGACGCCTCTCGTTGTTTTCATTTTTCAAGGTTTGCCACGCCACCATGTGCGTTTGCGTGTCGCATCCTACGAGTCTTGCCGGGCCTCTCGTTGTACACAAGCTACCTATGAATCCACTCTGTCACCGACCCATCTCATGCAACAACTGCTAGCTTTCGTTCACCCGCTCCTCAAGTTTGGCCATAGGGCCATAGCCTTCCAGACGTTAACTCCAGATAGCCCTTCCAACTTGAAAAGCAACGGCCTTCCGAACAGAACACTGAACACCTGCGAAGTCCTTCTGCGAACATGTGAGGATTTCAATGTCTTACTTTGATCAAGGAGCGTTCCGAACGAAGCTGTGATGAATGATGTATCCAACTAGGAAACCCCGATTATCCCAAGTCTGCACATGTGGCACATGTGTTTATGCAAGCCTGTAAATGTAGAAGATGGTTGCCATCCACGTTCGATCATCAGCTGCCCCGTGCCCGGACAATCCGTCTTCGCTCTTTCGGGCGAGTCACAGGGTTAAGCGACCAAGAAGGTTCTGTCTTCCCTTGTTTCAGGCCATTATTTTTTGTCCCTTGGGGATCATGGAGCTCTGGCCTCCAAACGGAGATTCAACAAAAGTCTTCAGAGCTCGTCTTGGTTTTCTGGCAAGGTACAACCACAGCAGGCAGGTCCTCACGATTTTCTCCAGTCCTGGCTACAGCCAGGGCCTCCAGATCAGACGCCGAAGCGGCCGGTGGATTGCACCTCCCGTTTTGTCGGTGCGGTCCTACAAAAATTGGCGGAGCTCGAAAAGGGTTCCAATTCCTTTGCTACATTTACCAGGTTTACCCGGCTGGGTTTGGCCTGAAGACTTGCCAAGCTCTGAATCCATCTTATTCTCGTCAAGAACATTGAGAACATTGGGGTGGGATGTACTGCGGCTTAGGCAGTCGACTGAGCAAAACACCCATGTGAAATTGGCATGGGCTGGGCTATCAGAATCACAAGTCTGGTCCAAGCCGGTTCCATGCGCACGGAAGCTGAGATGAAGCCATACGGCCAGGTTGCGCGCAACTCAGGGCAAAGTGGTGTCCTTGTGGTTGAGTCTTGAAGTTCTTCAGGGTGACTTCGATGAATGGAGGCTAGTCAAAAAAGAAAAAGGTTTGGGGACTTGCGTTGTTTTCTATTCGCTGGTCTGAATCCTTGCCATATTGATGGCCAAGACTGCTTGCAGATGTGAGGGTATCTGGGGACGTACACAATGGCTGCATGCCGCACGACAGGGCAGGTCACGGCTTATTGTCCTGGCCAAAGATCCGACACCACGTTTTTGTCCAAAGAGGTCGCCGGCTTAGATTCGCTTCACCAAAACCAAAAGGGGAGCCTCACAAAACACAGACCCAACAGACCCATGCTCTCCAGGTACCCTCAAAAAAGCACAGACCCATTCATCCCCATATCTACCCAGGTGAACACCGTCTACTTAAAGGGGCAGGGTACTTAGTAAGGGGTTAGTAACCATGGTTACTACCCACTTACTAAGTACCCTGCCCCTTTTGGTACCATCGTGTTCTCCAAGCTTTTCGGTGGGAATGACTCCCATCCCGAAAAAAGCTGAGGCGAGGGCAACGACGGGGCGGCGGCCACCATGGGCGCGGAAGGCGCCGAAGGCTTGAGCTTCACCAGGCACCGGGGACGGCTTCGGCTTCCCTGAAAGGCCATCAGTCGCTCAAGCTCAGGGTTGTGGGATCAACGGGTTTCTGCCCACTTCTGTGATACAAGGGAATCCCCCTTTATATGAAGAAAATAGTCATTGGGAAGCCCTTTCTGTTGTATCACAGAAGTGGTCTTTCCCCACAGCCCTGCTCAAGTTCGCACGGGGCCTCTGTGGGCACAGCTGTTTTTTGTTTTTTTTGTTTTTTAAACATTTGAGGGTCCACTGAGGGTTTTAGGAAACAAAAGAAAGGGGCCACAGAAGGACTTTGTGAGTCTTTAAGTCCAATTGGGCGCTTGTTCATCTTGTCCCCTTCTGGACTGGGTCTCTACGCCCATGGAATCCAGGGGGTATGTGTTTCCCAAAAGAGACTCACCTGAACATGGTGTTATTTTTTTTTGTTGGTTTCAAGGGGGGTCTTCTATGTCTGGCAAAAGGAAGAAGTAGACGTTGCATAGTCAGAAAGGGCCTGTTTGGATGAATCATATTGCCAATGACTGTTGCAGACTCGGACTTTTCCGGATTCCGGATCGACTCGTGGCAACGGGCAGCTCACATCCGTCCGCATGAACGATTGCCGGTGCGGGTCACCAGAAACGATACACAGATTAGATCCACTGTGGAAACATGGCGCTCTTGCATTTGTACAAACCTTGACAACCTACAGTCAAAGGGTGAAATGCAGGTTGCTGATTTGTCTCGACCGCGGAACCGTGCAAATAAACTGTTCATGGTGATGCATTGGTTTCAGTCTTAGCGCGCTTTGGGATGAGCATTGGCACCTCCGGCAAATTATGGTTCAGTGTTCTGGCTGGGCATGTTGGGTGTGTCCAAGGATGAGCTTCCAGTCGCAATACCATTGCCAACACTCCAGATGCTTTTAGGAACTCAGCTTCAGATTTTCAGTTGTTTTTCCCCCTTTGCACAGTTGGCGTCCAAAGTTGAACCCAACAAGGAAGACCAAAACGTTGGGTCTTGTTTCTGTAGATTTCGCTTTAAACCAAGTTGAAACGAGACCAGTACCAACTCGCGGGGAATGTGTCTCGTGTCCTCTTGGCGAACGCAAGCAAAATATGTCAAGCTCACCTGCTATGTGTTGGCCTCTGGTTGTTCAATCATCCCCAAAAGGGGGCAAGCATGTATACTTATCACAAATCCCAGCTTGTTTCTGAGCAGTCTACCCCAAATGCGAGGAATCGCAAGAGCGGCAACAACCTTTCATTGCTTGCGGCTCCTGTTAGCTCACATGAGGCCTGCTCTTGACTGCTATTGGGTTGGATCTTTAGACGTTAACTTTTTGGGAAATAACAGGGTTTTCCACTAAACCCCCAAGAAGTTAGACTTTTTGCAGGGGGGTCAACAGCAACCAAGTGCTGGCAATCCAGAAAGTTGCTCGCGGTGGGGAGCGTCCCATCGGCTTGTGACTCGGCGCCTCAAGGGTGAACGCGAAGTACCAGCCTGCTGGACGCAGATCTATCGCGGAGGAGAGGGCAAAGCGGGTTGATGCGGGTTCTCGGAATAGGGGAACCCCGATTTTAACGGAAACCACTCCATACTAACCCCATCAAAGCAAACACCCAGGTGGTGGTGGTGGTGGTGGTGGTGGTGGTGGTGGTGGTGGTGGTGGTGGTGGTGGTGGTGCGGATTGTGAGTTTGGGAAAATTAACACCATTTTACAAGTGAATCCCTTAGTGAACTTCCAAGGAATCCCTCAGAGAACAACATTTCCCCAGCCTGCAGGACCGCGACCGGGGGCAGAAGAAGGTTAAGCCGCGGAGCGTGTGCCAAGCAGGACCGGGTCTGTTTGAGGATCCAAATGGGTTGCCCGAAGTATGGAACTATGGAACCTTTATCCTCTGTACACATGGAACCCCCAAAATCGTGTCCTTGGAGGCATATCTCCTTTGACCCCCTTTTGGGGTTCTATTTTAATCTCTCTCCCTGCGTCCCTGGACTTTATGTGTTTTGGGACTTTTTAGTAGCAAGCAAAAGGCTCAGGAGCGTTCTCTGGCACATCCAGGGGTTTTCCAATTTAGACCTGGCGAAAAACACCGAAGGTTGCGAAGGCATCCCATTTGCTCTGCCTTGGGTGGCCTTTGCCCTACGAACGAACGGTTTACTCCCCGTGCATTTCCCAAAAGGAGATTCTTCTATGGTTGTTTTGGGTTTTCATGTTTGCAGGGGAGCAAGCAACCTTTTAACTTGTTGCCTTCTTGCTTCTTCTTCATCAGCCTTTACCAACAGCGACAGCACGAGTTGTTCTCATTTCTTACGGTCTGATTCCGATCCACGGCACCTTTTTTCGACCGAAGATTCTGTGGCGAGACACAGGGAACAGGTTAAAGGGACCAATTCTGTGGGTGGACGCATGTGTCCTCACAAGCACGCGGTTTTGCTCATTCGCCGCATGTAACCTCCAGAGCTACCGCTCGTGCAGGCTGTGTGTGCTCCTGAGCCGGCGGAGTTTCCTGTGCAACTCGCAGGTCATGGGGGCTGGGGAGAGGGAGGGGAGGGGGAGGGAGCCCAAATATGCCCTTATTAAGCCTAATAAGGCCTCATTTGGGGCTTATTGGGTCTCCCTCCCTCCCTCCCTCCCAGCCCCCATGAACAGCAATCCACGTAGAAACCGCCTATGCAAAGTATGCGAAGCCGTTGCCCAAAGCAGACCTTTTCCTCCTGGTTTCCCATGGTCGTTTTTATGGCCCGAAAGGGTTCGGCTTGGGCAAGTGGGCGCCAAGTCGCTTTTGGCGGCGTAGAGCTAATGCAAGTTTCAGAGCTTCCAGCGCCTCCAGGAAGATCCGACATCCCCAAGCCTTTTGCTCAATTCATGGCGTTTTGGAGAGAACGGGCTTCGTTTTTGGGTGGGTGCCCTTTGCGCTTTGCCTCACTCAATCATGATCCTAGGGGACAAATGGCATCCATGGGACCACTCTCCGGTTTCCTTCTCCAAATAACAACAAAGACCTTCTGGTAATATTTGTAACACATAGATTGGCATGTTGCGAAGGGACAAACATACCAATGGTGCAGGCTGCGGGAGGTCTGAAGCATCGATTTCTGCGGTGGCATTTGACATGGTGGCACTGTGGCTCTGGGCTCGAGTGATTCATAGGATCCATGGTCATTTCGGAAATGCAAGTGTGTTGGCATGCATCAGCCAAGTCACCAGCCTTCCAGTCACGCTCAGGGCTTTTTGCGAGATGGGTACGTCGCAACCCCTTTTCATCGGACACCCGACAGTCTTTTTGAGGACCCTTGTCTTTGATTCCTGGGGCCCAAGCATCCCAAGCGATTTGGACCAAAGTGCCACCTCCGCGCTGCGAAATTTGTGTAAGGCATGTGGAAAAGAATGCAACTGGTTCTGTTGACAGAAGGGTTTCGGACTAACAGACTCCATCTTGAAACAACCTGTCCAAAGGGGGCAAACCTGGATGTGAGGAAATATCTAGTTGATTTCGGCAAGCAAGATCAGCGGGTAGTATTTTTTTCGTGGCCTTCCTACCCTAGGAAAGCAGGCTTGTACCAAAAAGGGGTCATAGGGTTAATACTTTCTGGGTCTTGTCCGCCAGGTGCCTATTCTGTGGCTGGAGAAATTGGCTTCCTCTTGTGTTTTAATTACCTCCCTGTTTGTCTTCTGCTGTTCTTGTTGTGAAAGTATTTTGGTACAGAAACTGTCGGCCGTGAACCATCCTCTGTGTTTGTCATTGTTGCCATTGTCGTCAACGTTGTCCTTATGAGCGTCATCGCTGCCATAGTCTGTCGTCGTCATCGTCGTCGTCATCGTCGTCGTCATCGTCGTCGTCATCGTCGTCGTGGTCGTGGTCGTTGTGGTTATCGTTTGCTTGCTTGTTTGTTTGGTTTGTTTGTTTTTTTGCTTGGCTTGCTTGTTTGTTTGTTTGTTTGTGCGTGGAACGCACAGTTCATTTCTGGGATCAGTCAGGCAGCCAGCCAATACCTCCCACGAAGGTTGACTGGCGATGCTTTTCCATGCATTTGGCCAAGGCCAAGGGACCTTTGGGGTCACTTCGGCAAAGCCTGGGAAGGCTGTTTGGTGACGAGCAGGCGCGGTACGGCTTCTTCGCGGGGTTTGGGGCCGATTTGGGTCCCCGATTTCTGCGCTTGTCGTGGGTTAAACGACCGAAGTCGTCTGAAGCATAGAGAGGAGCCCCATGCTGAAACTCTTTTGGCTCGAGCGCTGGAGTGCCGCGAGGTGTTTGGTTTCGCAGACGTTTTTTCGAGCCCCGCTGAAGGTTGCAGGGCTTCGGCAAATGATGGCCATGCATTCAACTGTTGGCCTGTTGGTTCATAGCCGCTTCACAATCAGAGGGCTTCCGTCAAGGCAGTACATACCCCTTGTTCATACTCCTTGGCTTCCCTGGGTTCCAACCCACTTTATATGGGTATATACCCCTTTTGGGGAGAGGGGTATGAACATCAGCAGGCCGGTTGGGTTCATTTGCCCAAGGGGTATGTAAAAAGGGTATGTACAACCACCCCTGGATTCCTGTAACTTTTCTTTCGCGGGGGGTGGGGGGGAGGTGCCATCCTCTCGCAAAGGCGTGAGGCGCATTCTAGGTGGCTGGATATCTAAGGTGGAGGGGCCGCAACCAGGCAGGTTTTCATAGCGTCTATCTTCTCTAACCTCTAGCTTCTTCCTAGCCCTCTAGCCTGTGAAACGCCTAACTTCTCCAATCTCTCCTAGCTTCTCTGACCTCTAACCCTGTCGCTCATAGACTAACTTGTTCAGCACCCGCAGCATCGCTATCGGTCGAGTCCAGAAAAAGTATTCCGTCTACCGGACACGTTTCACCAACTTGGTCGACACCCCCAGAATCATTCTAGATGTTGTCCCTTGACCGGGCGCGGGCGCGATAGATGTGGGAGCCCAACACGGTTGTACACTAAGTTAGTCGACATGCCCAGCAGCCCCATCGTTTCAGTCCAGAAACATGTCTTCGCTTGACTAAGCGTGGATGTGACACGTTTGTAGACTAAATGAAGCAAAACCCCCGTATCACCATCGTTTTTGTCTGGGAAAAATAGCTTCCCTTGACCAAGCGTAGACGTGCGACACGTTCGCTGGTCGACAACCCCAGCATCACCCCCGATTTAGTCCAGATACACACCTTTCGTCGACGAAATGTAGATGCCTCGACACCATCTGCATCACCGCCGTTTCAGCCTAAACCTACATGTCCGAACGAAGCCACCATGAACATTATCTAGCCTACTTCCCTAAACTCCGACTTCCGTAGCCTCTAACTTATCTAACCTCCAAACTTCTGTTCCGTCTGACTCCTGTAAGCTCTAACTTCTCTAACCTCTAACTTCTCTGCAGCTTGCAGAGATCCCAGCATCACATCATTGTAGTCTAGAAAAGGGCCTTCCACTGACTAAACGTAAATGTCCGACGCGCTCGCGACCCACCCATTATCACCATCGTTTTTAGTCTAGAAACACGTCTTGCGTTGAGTAAATGAAGATGTCGAAAGCATTTGTAGACTACATTGGTCGACACCCTCAGCATCACCATCATTTCAGTCCGCAAAACTGTCTTCCGCTCGTTTAAGCATCGTGTCAAACAAGTTGGTCGATCTCTCTGTGTGTGTCTGTGTGTCTCTGTGTGTCTCTGTGTGTCTCTGTGTGTCTCTGTGTGTCTCTGTGTGTCTCTGTGGGTTTCTGTGTGTCGCTGTGTGTCTCTGTGTGTCTCTGTGTGTCTCTGTGTGTGCGTGTTTGTGTGCGTCTTTGTGTGTCTCTGTGTGTCTCTGTGTGTCTTCGTGTGTTTTTGTGTGTGTGTGCGGAGTTCCTAATCTACCCAGGAACCATTTTTCTTGCAGGGGGCAGTAGGGAGACCGCAGTCCTACTGCCAACGAAGACGGTTGTGGAATCTCCGTGAAGCGGCTTGGGACGCCAATCACGTGTATCTGCAGATCTGTATTGCAAAGTCCATTTGTCCCTTAGTTTCTCTTGCTGTGTGTGCTTCATGTTGGACCTTGCAACGTTTTCGAATCTAGATGGAGGCCACCATACCTGAAACTCGAACCAGCCGAGCTTTTACTCGAAGACAAGAACTCTTCCTCTTTTGGAGGCATTTAATTGTTCACACACACACATTGGCGTTGCGACACCAAATTATCTGCAACAAGTGTTTGGTGGTGTCGGGACCCCGCTTCCCGTGCATCAAACAATTTGGTGAAACTCCACCTAATTTTCTGAAAATTTGGTGTTGTGAGCCCGCGCTCTCCGTGCATCAGAAGATTCGGTGTCGTGAGTTGCTCTCCGTGCGTCAGAAAACTCGGTGAAATTTCACCTAATTTTCGGATTTTTTGGTGTCGTGACCCCCGCTCTCCGTGCATCAGAAAACTCGATGAAATTTCACCTGCATCAAACAAGTGTTGTTGCGCTTTCTGTTTGGAAGAAATAAGTGTTTTCTAGATTGTTTTTGAGATTGGGTCGAAAAAACACTTTTCTGTGTCATTTTGCTCCCTAGCGTTGCGGACAAAAAAGGGCCCAAAAGCACGAACACCAAAAAACACTTTCTTGTGTCTTTTTGCCAGTCACCTATTCGCCCCTCGGGCGCGGTCATGCGTCAGAAAATTCTGTGTCGATCAGAACTAAAGCAATCAACTCACGCCCCCCCACAACCCGGCCTGCGCCTTGACCGTCTTGGCGCACTCTTTGAGCTGGCGCTTCCGGCTCTCGCACTGGGCTTTCAAGTGATCCAAGTCCAACATTTCCAAGTGGCGACAAGCGCCGCCAGGCACAGCAGGAACAGGGATGACATGGATAACCAAGAGTTGGAGTCCTGGCTGTCAGCATGAGACCAATCCAAGAACAATAATATCCGTCCATGTCACCAGGCGATACCAAGTCCTGGTTGATGACACCAACTCCTGGATGACCAGGAGTTGGAATTTGGATGTCCAGCATAAAATTCCAAGAACAAATTTGTAAACAATGCCAGGTCTTTGCGCCGACAGTGGAAACTATCGTCGCACTAAGGCTTTGCAGTAGCCACACAGTGGCTCTGATTTGGGGAACGGTGCGAAAGTCAGGCATCCAAATAAGTTGAAAACCTGTTTGAGGCAAGAAACCTGTCAAGCGCATGCCCTCTAGGCTACAACCTGCCATTGAAGAAGTGCACCGTGCCCCGAAAGAAACAATAAGGCACCTTTCGGTGCGTAAGGAACAAAGGACCGGGGCCCTGCACCTCTCGGTGCTTCTTATTAAAGCACCTTTCGGTGCACTAGTTAGCAGGCCCTGGCCAGTAGTTGCCGTCCTCGACCCCTTCTGACAGACATGGCGCCAAGAATAAACCCATGCCAAGCCAACCCCCAAAAGTGATCATGAACATCCCTTGAAGCAGCCACCCCCATGGTCACACCCTTAGGCTTTGGGTTGAAATTTTAGGGGTGGTTATGTCATTCAAAGGCTTAACTTTGGGCAAGGAATCAAACAGTAAGCCATCACTCATCTCATGCCCACCAATTAGATTGAATTTGGTGTCCGCCCCCCCCCCCCCCACCAAACTCATTATCCTTCACCAAGCCAAGGCCACGCAAACAACTGATATCCCGGAAGCGTGAAATGTTTCCAACCAGGACCACCCTTTAGCCTTTGTAAGAAATTGTTCAATTGCATTGCAAAAGCATGCAACCGCTGCAGTCAGACACGTGGCCGTGTTTGACATGGTTTTGGGAGTCCTGGGAGCTTTGTCAAGGACTTGAGCTGATTAGAATGACGGACCGCTACACCTAGCTCTAAACACTCTTTTGGTCAGCGCAAGTGTGGCAGAAGAAAAGGTCATTAGTGACCTGAGCTACTTTGTGGACCAGCCTCACAAATTGTTGTCAATTTTTCCTATCCCAGGTTTTACCACACATTCCTAGCACACAAAAATCCAAGATGTTCATACCACGCAAAAATCATAAGTTTTACCAGATTCCTACCACACAAAAAAACAACAACAAATCGCAAGACAAAAGGCCCAACTAGCCAGGCAGCTTGAGTTCCAACGCGAACCAATCTGAGGATGGCAGTGTGTGGACGCTGTCTGAGATCTGGCCGCACTTGGAGTGCGATGAGGTGGAGCAATCTCGGGGATCCGTTTCAGACTCTGGCTTGATGTACGAAGAAGATGAGAGTGCCAGCGGAGCTTCCAGATTGCCTATGCGACCTGTGCGGCGCATTGCTTTTGACAAGGCGACGATGTGGGGCTGCTGTCCTCAATGCATGAGAAGCTTGCGGCCACATCTGATGCGGAGTGGACGCAAACGAGGCAAGATTATTTAATGCGCTCAAGGTGGTGGCTGTCCAAGAAACACGTAACGGCAGGAACATTTCTTCTGCAAACTTGTCAGCTCAGCGCAGTGAAAAGGCAGGTCAAGGTGAACACTGTACAGAAGCCACCACCATTCCTTGTGAGAATGCCAACCGGGTCAAAGTCACAGGGCATCACTTGCCATTGCGTGCTGTGCCAGCGGACAAGGTAAGGCTAGCCTCCGGGTCATCTGTCTTGTTCTCAGCATCCCTGACGGACGAGCAATTTGAGGCGCTGCGTCACTCAGACCGCCGCTGGGCTACTGCATCTACCCCACCCCGATGATCCCTGCTGCCTGGCAAAGAGCATGAAACGGTTGCACTTACCCAAATATTCCCTCACTAAAGCTTTGCACTGTAGCCACACAGTAGCTCTGATTAGAACGGTGCAAAAGTCAGGCATCCCAATCATTTGAAAACATGTTTGAGGCAAGAAACCTGTCAGGCGCATGCCCTCTGAGGCTACAACCTGCCGTCAAAGAAGTGCACCACGCCCCGAAAGAAACAGAAAGGCACCTTTCGGTGCGTAAGGAACAAGGACCGGGGCCCTACACCTCTCGGTGCTTCCTATTAATGCACCTTTTGGTGCTAAGCACCTTATGGTCGCACCCTTAGGCTTTGGGTTTAAGTTTTAAACTTTGGGCAAGGGAGCAAACAATAAGCCAGCATTCGCCTCATGTCTACCAATTAGATTGAATTTGGTGTCCGCCCTGCCCCTCCCCCCCCCGGCCAGACTCATTATCCTCCCCCAAGCCGAGGCCATGCAAACAACTGACATCCGGGAAGCATGAAATGTTTCCAACCACCCTGTATAGCGTTTGTAAGAAATTGTTCAATTGCAAAACAATGCAACCACTGCGGTCAGACATGTGGCCGTGTTTGACATGGTTTTGGGAGTAGTAGCTGGGAGCTTTGTCAAGCACTTAGGCGTGTGCTGACAGTTCTGGTGTTCAGAGCTGATTCAAATGTAGGACTGCTACACCTAACTTTAAAAACCCTTTTGGTCAGCGCAAGTGTGGCAGAAGAAAAGGTCATTAGTAACCTGAGCTAGTTCGTGGACCAGTCTCACAAATTGTTGTCCATTCTTTCCTGTCCCAGGTTTTACAAGATTTTCCTACCACACCAAAATCCAAGACTTTCCTACCACGCACAAAGCATAAGTTTTACCAGATTCCTACCACACAAAAAACCCAAATAGTAAGACAAAAGACCCAACCACCCAGGCAGACCCTTACTCTCTTGCTGCCGCTGCTCAGAGGAAGCGCCAAAGCCCCTAACTTGTCACGCGCTTGCACAGCGCTGTCGCCCCAAGAATGTGCTGAAATCCGCAAGAGTCTGCGCGACAGCACAAACATGCTGCTCAGCACTTCCAGGCTTGCGCCGCTCGATGTTGCGCAGCAACCGTGCCATGCTTGCAGCACTGTTGGCAAATTCTGACACAGTTGAAACCAATCAAAAAATGCCTCTCGCCTCAATCAAGCATGTGTTTGCCACAAACATATGAATTGGGTCGTCCATGTCCGTCTCAAGAGTATATGCATTTGCCTCCCAAGCATTGCGCGGGCACGGCTGTCTACATGTGCGCAGCAGCAAAATGTACGCTAAACATAAGTTCACTACCAGAAGTGGCCAACATATTGCCAGAATGCGATCGACCAAACAACCTGCCAGTCCGCGCTTTGAAACGGTTGATGAACCTGTCCATATCCGCTTTCTCCATGTCTTGAACTCACAGGTTCTGGAAAGCTCCGCCGGCAAGGTGGTACTTAGAAACCGTGGGTACCTGTGTTTATGTTCTTTCTGTGCGCTGCTGAACGGTGTTCCTTTTACGCGAAGCACTAGAATTATCCAGAGGGAAATTGGTCAATGTCCCACAATTGCTGCATTTGCTTTGCTTTGTGCAGAACGTGTGGCAAAGTCTTAGGGCATTGCATGACTGTCATTCTTTTTTGCGTTGCTACACGAATTCTTCACAAAAACGCAGGCAACCTTACTGTTCTCTGGGAACATGAATTCTGGGGATGGTTGTCGCATCGCGTGGCTAAGTATTCTAGTTGAGGGTAGAATCTGATGGGGACGCTTGTGGGTTTTCGCCAATCGCTCCATTCAACTGGTGTTCATTCTCCACGTACTGCTTCGATCACTAGAAAGCGAGAAGTGCTTGCCAGGCTTTTTGTCTCATGTGGCGACCTCACATGTCTTTAAAAAAGCACTTATTGCGTTCCATTGTCAAGAAGACACGTGAAAAAAAACTTGTTGCCTCCAAAAGCGCTTCACTCACGCAAGTTATTGGGGTAAACTTGAGGGTTGCTTCTGGGCACCTTTGTGAACCTGTGCCCGGACCAATGTTTCTAAGTAGGTTGGAGTTGATGGTCCTTTGGCTTCGGAAACGGGGTCCCCACTGTGTCTAAGTGCCGCCTTACCGGTAGAGTTACCCAGAACCTGTGAGTTCAAGACACGGCAGCTGAGAAAGTGGATGTGGACAGGTTCATCAACCGTTTCATAGCGCGGACTGGCAGGTTTTTGGTCGATCGCATTCTGGCAATATGTTGCCTTTGCTTAGTTGCCAACTTTCCATTCAGCTCGGCGGCCAGGGGAGACTGGTGGGCGCACTTCTCCTTTGCACGGGGCACGGCGCCTGATTTCCGACGAAGCTACGGAAACCAGGTGGATGAGATGTTGGACGCAACATCTTGTACCTGCAATTGTCGCTTAGCTTTCCCAGGCTGTTTGCTGACCGGTTTCATGATGCACTGTGCGATCAAGCTGTGTGCTTGGACAAATGGAACCTTGATGACGGTGGTTCTTTTTTCGCAGTCTCAGTGAATCATGTCGACCTTGCGGCCCAGACTACTTCGTGACTTTGGCGCCATCAGTGACTCTTTCTCCTTCCTTCCCCCGACGCAGGACAGATCTGCAACACTCAGGACCTTTCAACTTTGACTTCAACTTCAACTTCATCTCTTATGGGACACGAGTACGGTTCTCCAAACGATCCTTCATTCAGTGTGTGTCTGTGCGCGTGTCTCTGTGTGTCTGACTGTCTGTGTCTCTGCGTGCGTGTCTGTCTCTGTGTGTGTGTTTGTGTCTCTGTATGTCTCTGTACGGCTCTGTGCGTTTGTGTGTGGCTCTGTGTGTCTTTGTGTGTCCGTGTCTGTGGCTCTCTGTCTCTGTGTCTGTGTGGTTGTGTGATTGTGTTGGACACCCCTTTGAAAGCGAGGAAGCATGAAAGCATCATCCCCAACAGTTTTGAATACACTAATTTCACTTGTAATTAATGCTTACAACAATACTCTCAAACATGATAACACCTTCTCAAACTGTTGTAAATCCTCAGTAGCACCATGTCACCTACTTCGCCTTTCACGAGACGCAATGGTGGCTATGAAATGGACATTTTACCTTTACAACTTCCCCCCCACAGAAACAAATACGTGTCTCCCTGCTTGTTTTCTTGACCCCGGCCTGTTCTTTGCACCTGTTTTCAGGTAAGCGTGGGGCAAATAATGGTGGGTTGGAACCAGGAGACCACCTGGACAGGCTTGAAGGGTCGAACACCCGGATTCCCCAATTCTTTGGGTGAAGAGTTGTACACAGGTTCTACTTGGTCTCCCTTTTGTTTCCATTTCAACACCCCAGGCGCTGCATCTTCGAAAGGATGCGCTCCCTTTGTTTTTGGTAGACATCCCAAGGAGGGCGACCCCCAAAATCGACACCCAAAACCTGGTGCCAACAGGGTTCCCTACACATTTCTCTTCGCGGATTTTAGGTGCTGAGCAGGGGTGTTGAAGAGGGAAATATGGGCCTGTCTTTTTTGATGGCACCCCTTGTTTTGGTGGTGCCAAAAGGACACCTCAGGGAAAAATCCACCATTGTGGGGGGGGCCCTAAAATAAGACACACCCACAAAGGACACCTTTCCATTTCTTCCATCAGGCGGCCACCTATGGTGTTCTCCAGCAGCTCCTGCCCGGCGAAGAGCAGGACGGACGGGACGCAGCGGAGCCACGCCGACCTGGGGGCTGCGAACGGAGTTCTACGTGAAAGGACGTCTCCTTTTGGGAGGGGTAGTTTTGAAGGCGGAAGCTGCCCCGTTTGGACACCCCTGTTTCAGGTTCCGTGTTTGTTTGCAGCGGGGTGCAGTTCACAGCAAATTCTGAAAGTTGCATGTGCCAGCTCTAGAGTTTCAATGATATCAAATCAAGCTCATTTCTAGCCGCTAGCCGTGCCACATTGCCACATTGGCAACACCCAGTAGTTGATTCCCTCAATGTTGCAAGGAGGAAGCGATGGGGCGCCCACTTCCCTTGTTTGTGCCTGTTGGTGATTCAAGGGCCATATCTTGTCATGATCATGAGAGAAGCATGTGCTTAATCAATCTGCCTTTTATATTGTGCCTTTAAGTAGTCACCCTCGCTGAACGGTCCCCTATTGTACCGACCTTTTTGGACCCGGTGACCAAAAGGTGAAAAAGGTCAGATGAACAGGTTGGGCGGGGGGGCCGGGGGGGGGCTGGGGGTGGGTCTTAGACAAAAGCAGGGACCTTAGCCTGGAACAAATGGCGAGCTGCCCATGGCGAGTTTTGGGTTGCGGCCCTTGAGAGGTGCCCCACTGGCAGGTCGACCCACAAGCCACCAAAAACTGCCCGTGCCGAGACTAAGATGTATCTCAGCGTGAGGATTTGCAGAAGTGTTGAGTGCATTTCAACTGCCAACCAAATGTGAGCAGAGAAGCAGTCAAGCGACTTTGCTGCCCTTGGGGGGAAAATCGCCCTCACCCGAGTCGCTCGCTCTCAGCCTGGCGATTGGCACATTTGCAACCGTTGCGTTTCGGCCTACGTTTTTCTCGGCCACTTGGTGTCCGCCAAGTTAGTTCTCAGCAGGGAAGATATCAACGGCACTTCCAAACATTTCCCATTCTTCGAACCAGGCACCAGAGTTTCCTGCTGGTGGGAGCCTCCTTTGTTTTCTGTGATGATTTGTCCTTTCCTTGAAGCAGTCACGAAGGCGGATACCAAATGATTAGAACCCCCGCATGCCGCAGAACAAAGGCGCAGGGCCGCAGCCGCCATTTTTTTAGCGCTGTCAGGACAGCGCTGGCTTGGCCATGGGGCAGACCTATGAGCAATACGACAAGAAGGCGGGGTAGCCGCGAGCCGCGAGCCGGAGGGCGAGTGGCGGATCCCGCAAGCCAACCGCGGATGGGCGTGAGTTGGCTTGGTTTCTGTTGTTCGCTTCTTGCAATATCTCGAGAAAGCCTGGGGTCATTATTTTGACTATTTTGTTGGGTTATCAAAGCCAGCAACTGGGGGTGTTTCCCTCTAACCTATTGCTTGGGAGATGACTTTGACAGTGGTAAGATAATGGGGCCTGAAAGCTGCACTAGTCATGGCAAGCTGGCCGGGTAAAGCGAGCTCACCCAGGCAGGTCCGCTAGTGAGTTTGAATAGGTTGGTGAACTGTAGAAATCAGAGCCTCGTGAATCCTAGTGACAAGTAATGCCGACCTTGATCAATCTCCCCGGACATCCCCAACAAATACCCTTACGGACCATGTCAAAACCTTGCACCACCAAAATGGCAGGCTTCTGCCTTCTGTGACGTAAACCGGCACCCTCACAAGAGCACAATTGGTTGTGGAAGAGTGTAATAGGGAATCTCGAAATGAGGTGGACAGGAATTCCCGAAGCGATGTCCACCGTTTTGGGTCCCCAACTAGGTCCCCCAGTAGTGCTCTTTTACCCTTCTTTTGGGGGAGGGTTCCCCTACTAAAATAGACTTCATATTTAAAAGCAAATAAATAAAAAAATCGGGTACCCTCATCTGGGTAGGGTGTTTTTCCCCAAACAGTGTGTCCACTGAGGGGTTCTTACGGTAAGAAAAATCGGGTACCAACTTATTCTAACCTCTCTACTGGAGGACCGAGGATGGGAGAGAGGGGAGCGATCTGGTGTCTTGTTAAAACATCTGGGTACCACTACTGGTGTGGTTGGTCCTCTACTGGACCTAGCTAAAACATCTCCGCCACCCATCTCCTCGCTTAGGAGGAGGGCCGCCTGGGTCCGCGGGGCGCTGAGCGCGTGCCGAGCTTCGAGACTTGAGCCGTCGCGCTGAAGGACGTGGCTGGAGGGGAGGGGGAGGGGAGGGAGCCCACATGGCTGTGGTTGTCAAAACCAATTTTGGGGTAAATTCACAACCCATTTTAGAACTTATTTTAGCGGGGATTGGGATGTTCACTGGGGGTACGGGCTTTTGATCCATGGCCACAGAAGCCCTTATCTAAGCCGTGCCAAGTGTTGACTTCAAGTGGAAATCTGGAATACGAGGTGGTTCCCTTTAAGGAAATGACGCTGTTTGTTTTCTTCTTTTTTGACGCCCGCGCCCAGTTCTGTGGCACCAGTTCCTTTTTCTTCCCAGGCTCAGGGCCGAAACGAAACGCATCATCAACTCCAACTGCGGGGTTCCACTGTTTCTCGGGAATCATTGTTTGGAATAGGGAGACACGTGTCTTGCCATTTTTCTTCAACTTCCAGGGAGATCCCCTACCCTCGATTGAATGCGCCAAGCTTGCTTTCATCAACCCCGGCGCATGACACATGAATACTGACATATATATATATATATATGCATCAAACAGTATGTCAATGCAACTTTCATCTACTCTCACGCTCAGTCTAAGCGTACAGGTGTCATATACACTGCCATGTCGCTGATCAATACACTTTTTCCATTATAATTTCAAAATGAAAGATTCGAAACAAGTCACAAAATCATACTTGATGACAAGACCCCGGGCACTCTTTGTCCATGCAAATATCAACAGGATGGTTCCATGTCAAATCGCGTTATTACTTGCTAATTTGTGTTTTTTTTTCCGATTACTCATGGATTGGCCCTGAACTCGCATAGGTTGTTTGATGCGCTTCAAAGGGCGAGCCAAAAACAGATTCCTTTTAAAAGCAACAGCGGAAAATAACAAATGTTCTTCACCAAATGGGACTTTAAAGGCTTCTGCAGGGCTGAGCGCTCACTGTTGAAAGCCTCTAAACATGAAGCAACCTCCACAAGCTACAAGGCCAACGTCACCCAACTCACAGTTTGCGATTTGAGAAAAACAACAAAAAACTAACAGCCCCGAAAGCTGAAATTGTGACCTTGTCTCAAGACGCTCAGAAATCACCCAAATCCACCTTGGTCGCCTTATGCGATGATTCCAAGTACCATACCCCGAAACCGGCCGTTGAAGCTCATGTTTTCAACCCGGTTTTATCCGGAAACTTTTTTTGGGTAAGGGGTGGCTTCTTTGAACCAACCCACATTCCGGGGTTCCCTAAAAGCAAACGAGCCACCCCAAATATGAATTTACCTCGCTTCAGAGCCTGACAAGGTGAGCCATTGCTGTACGGCGCAAACCGCACACCCCTTGCAGGCTCTGAACCCCATTTCCAACTCACTTCTCTAAGCCCCTAACTCTAAAATCTAACCTCTAACTTCAACCTCTAACTCTAAGCTCCAACTCGTCTAGCCTCTACTTCGAACCTCTAACTTCTGCAACTTCGTACTCTAACCTCTCACTCTTTTAGCCTCTACCTCCTCCAACCTCTAACCTCTGCAACTTCTCTAACTTCTTTGTCCATTGGCGTGATGACTGAACCTGGTTGATCATGCCAGTTATACGCCCGGGCGGCTTTCCTTCCGATTTTCCTTCGAAAGCCGTTGAAAAAGGCTGCCTATTATTTTTGAACACGGCCACACAGGGGGGGGTTCCTGTGTGAGTGGCTGTCTCGAAGCTTGGGTGTGTCTTTAAGGTGACGGGTATGATTTGTCAAGCCCCTAAGAAGGGGCATGAGGGAAACCCTGGCGTGTGCCTGTTGGTACCCTTTTCACCTTGGTTTAAAAGGGAAAGCGACACCTATCATGAAGACAAATCCGGGGGGAACCTCAATCTTGAGACAAACCCAAACATTCCTTTACAGCATGTGGGCAGGAGACACCTTGTCTGGAGCTCGGCGGTTTTCGCAGTTTTCGGCCTGGGCTAAGAGTCGCGGACTGAAGCTCGGGGTTGGTATCAGTGTCGTCTGGAGCGAATCCTTTGGGGGGTAAGGGGAACCATAAGGGGAAATGTTGTGGAAATGCCAGTTTTGGGGGTCCAGCGGCCTCATGTTCAACCAGATGACAGCATAAAGCAGAAGGCAGCTTTATCAGGTTGCCCTGGAGGTCAGTCGTCGCGATTGTTCGCCGTAGTTTTCGCCTGCAGTGCCCGTTTTTCCGCTCAGTGCTCGTCTCCGTGGGAGCCCGCAGCGATGGAAGCTGAAAACATAGACAAAGGCGCACAGCTGCACGCTCGGGGCTGCAAACATCGAGCTGCTGGCCCTACATGAAAACCAACTGCTGCAGTCCCAAACTAGCGTTGCAAATAGGTCGGAGGTTCCACGTTGAATGGCAGAATCGATTTAAAGCGCCTGCGCACCCTGTTTGTCACTAGAGTTCCTTGTTTGATGTGGCGCTTGACCCACTGGAAATGTTTGAACCCTGCTTCCAGTGAGGGTAAACCACGCTTGAACACTGCTTCATGACCAAGCCTTTTTTTCTTGTCAAAGGGTGGAAGTACATACCTCCTGTTACCCATTGGTTGCTGATTGCAAGCTTGACGTGCTTGGCTCGGGAACCTGCGTCGGGAACCTGCATTTGGAGGGGGTTCAGTGTGGAGTTCCTGGATACTCCTGCAGAGTACTTCCCAGACGAACGCCTTTTTGGGGAAGGTTGGTTCGAGTTCAGGGGACCTGGCCAAATTGCCGGGTGGTATGTGATTGGCATCATGTCCACTTAGGCAGGTGATTGAAGTTCATCGCCGAAGGATGGTTTCGGTTTTGATTGGGTTCAACCTTTGGTGGGTGGGTGGGTGGGTGGGTGGGTGGGTGCGTGGGTGGGTGCGTGAGTGGGTGAGTGAGTGAGTGAGTGCGTGGGTGGGTGGGTGGGTGGGTGGTGAAAGTGCATCGCTTTGGAACGCGAAGGTGCAATCAGTTTGGCGAGCGGAGTCATCATCAATTTGGATCACGGAGTTATCATCGTTTTGAAACGCTGGAGTTTGTGTGCGTGGTGGTTCTCTCTGGGGATGTTTGATGTTGGCTAGATTGTTGTTGTTTTTTTTTTTTTTGGGGGGGGTTCTTCTCTTCCTTGTTTGTCTTGGGTGTTGTTGGTTTTCTGGGTTTCCTGTTTTCTTGCGTTTTATGTTTTTCTAGTTTTCTTGGGTTTCTTGTTTTCTGGTGTTCTTGGTTTTCTCGGTTTTCTCGGTTTTATGGATTTGCTTGGTTTTCTTGGCTTCTGATTCTGATTTTCCGGTTTCCCTTGTTTGTCTTGGGTCTTGCTGGTGTTCTGGTTTCTTGTTTTCTTGGGTCTTAGCAGTTTCTAGTTTTCTTGTTATCTGGGTTTTCTGAGTTTCCTGGTTTTCGTTTTTTTTGTTTGGTTTTCTGGTTGCTTGGTCTTCTGTCGCTTCTTTTGTTTTCTAGTTTTCTCGCATTCTCTAGTTCTTTTCGTTTTCTATTTTTCTGGTTTTCTTAATGATCTCGGTTTTCTGGTGTTCTTAGCTTTCTTGATTTGAGGGCTTTCTGTGTTTCTTAGTTTCTGGTTCTCGCGGTTTTCTGATTTTCGGTGTTTTCTGGTTCGCTTTTCTTGTTGTGGCGGTCGTTGGTCAGTTTGATTTAAACCTTGTTGTTTTCGAGAGCTATGCTTTTCTTGTTTGCCAGTTTTCGGTGTTTAACAAGCAACACTAGATGTTTGAAAGATTTTCTGTATTTGTATTGTCTTGTAGCCCCGTTGGTCTGGTGGTGTCTGGGTTGTCTGGTTTTCTCACTGTTCAGTTTCCTGGTTGTCTAGCCTTTCTTTGGGGGGTGGCGTGGGGGTCTATGATGCTGAACATGATATCGTATGTAAGCCTTTGCGTCATCGCGCGTACTTTAGGCCAAGCTTATGAAACCAGCAGCGGCTCAAACTATATTTTAGTGCCTCCGGCTCAGGCCGCCGACATTACAGGCCTGCTTTCTTATTTGCGTCCCTTTGGAATTGTCCCCTTGCCCCCTTCCCCTCTGAGATTTTTGCCCCCCTTTCTTTGTTGAGATCCATTCCCCCTTTCCGCCCTAAGGCCTTTTCTCCCTCTGTTCTTTTCCCTTTTCCTCCCTAAGATGTTTTCCCCCTCTCCCTGTTGAGATCCTTTCCCCCCTTTCCCCCCTAAGGCCTTTTCCCCCCTGAGATCTTCTCCCTTTTCCTCCCTTTCCCCCACTTTCCCCCCTACGGCCTTTTCCTCCCTGGGATCTTTTCCCTTTCCTCCCTGAGATCTTTCACTCCCCTTTCCCTGTTGGAATCCTTTCCGCCCTTTCCCCCCTACGGCCTTTCCTCCCGCTGAGATCTTCTCCCTATTCCTCCTTAAGATCCTTTGACCCCTTTCCCTGTTGAGATCCTTTCCCCCCTTCCCTTTAAGGCCTTTCCAGATCTTCTCCCTTTTCCTTCCTTAGATCTTTCCCCCCTTTCCCTGTTGGCCTTTTTTCCCCCAGATCTTCTCCCTTTCCTCCCTAAGATCTTTTCCACCCCTTTCCCTGTTGAGATCATTTCTCCCCTTTCCCCCCTAAGCCTTTGCCCCCAGATCTTCTCTCTTTCCTCCCTAAGATCTTTCCCCCCCTTTCCCTGCTCAGATCCTTTCCCCCCTTTCCCCCCTAAGGCCTTTCCCCCCCTGAGATCTTCTCCCTTTTCCTCCCTAAGATCTTTTGCCACCTTTCCCTGTTGAGATCCATTCCCCCTTTCCCCCCCTAAGGCCCTTTCTCCCTCTGAGTTTTTCCCTTTTCCTCCCTACGATATTTTCCCCCCTCTCCCTGTTGAGATCCTTTCCCTCCTTTCCCCCCTAAGGCCGTTTTTCCACCCGCGATCTTCCCCCTTTTCCTTCCTAAGATCTTTTCCCCCCTTTCCTTGTTGAGATCCTTTCCACCCTTTCCCCCCCTAAGGCCTTTCCCCCCCTGAGATCTTCTCCCTTTTCCTCCCTAAGATCCTTTGCCCCCTTTCCCTGTTGAGATCCTTTCCCCCCTTTCCCCCCTAAGGCCTTTCCCCCCCTGAGATCTTCTCCCTTGTCCTCCCCAAGATCTTTTCCCTTGGTTGAGATCCTTTCCCCCTTTCCCTCGAGATCTTCTCCCTTTTCCTCCCTAGGATCTTCTCCCACCTTTCCCTGTTGAGCTCCTTTCCCCCTTTTCCCCCTAAGGCCTTTTCAGATCTTCTCCCTGTTCCTCCCGAAGATCCTTTGCCCCCTTTCCCTGTTGAGATCCTTTCCCCCTTTCCCCCCTAAGGCCTTTTCCCTGCCTGGGATCTTCTCCCTTTCCTCACTGAGATCTTTTCTCCCCTTTCCCTGTTGACATCCTTTCCCTCCTTTCCTTCCTAAGGCCTTTCCCCCCACTGAGATCTTCTCCCTATTCCTCCTTAAGATCCTTTGCCCCCCTTTCCCCGTTGAGATCCTTTCCCCCCTTCCCTTTAAGGCCTTTCCAGATCTTCCCCCTTTTCCTTCTTAAGATTGTTTCCCCCCTTTCCCTGTTGAGATCCTCCCCACCCTTTCCCGCCTGAGGCCTTTCCCCCCCTGAGAGCTTCTGCCTTTTCCTTCCTTAGATCTTTCCCCCCTTTCCCTGTTGGCCTTTTTTCCCCCAGATCTTCTCCCTTTCCTCCCTAAGATCTTTTCCACCCCTTTCCCTGTTGAGATCATTTCTCCCCTTTCCCCCCTAAGACCTTTGCCCCCAGATCTTCCCCCTTTCCTCCCTAAGATCTTTCCCTTCCTTTCCCTGCTCAGATCCTTTCCCCCGTTTCCCCCCTAAGGCCTTTCCCCCCCTGAGATCTTCTCCCTTTTCCTCCCTAAGATCTTTTGCCACCTTTCCCTGTTGAGATCCATTCCCCCTTTCCCCCCCTAAGGCCCTTTCTCCCTCCGAGTTTTTCCCTTTTCCTCCCTACGATGTTTTCCCCCCTCTCCCTGTTGAGATCCTTTCCCTCCTTCCCCCCTAAGGCTTTTTTTCCCCCCGCGATCTTCCCCCTTTTCCTTCCTAGGATCTTTTCCCCCCTTTCCTTGTTGAGATCCTTTCCCGCCCTTTCCCCCCTAAGGCGTTTCCCCCCCCAAGATCTTCTCCCTTTTCCTCCCTAAGATCCTTTGCCCCCTTTCGCTGTTGAGATCCTTTCCCCCCTTTCCCCCCTAAGGCCTTTCCCCCCCTGAGATCTTCTCCCTTGTCCTCCCCAAGATCTTTTCCCTTGGTTGAGATCCTTTCCCCCTTTCCCTCGAGATCTTCTCCCTTTTCCTCCCTAGGATCTTCTCCCACCTTTCCCTGTTGAGCTCCTTTCCCCCTCTTCCCCCGAAGGCCTTTTCAGATCTTCTCCCTTTTCCTCCCTAAGATCCTTTGCCCCCTTTCCCTGTTGAGATCCTTTCCCCCTTTCCCCCCTAAGGCCTTTTCCCTGCCTGGGAGTTTTTCCCTTTCCTCACTGAGATCTTTCCCCCCCTTTCCCTGTTGACATCCTTTCCCTCCTTTCCTTCCTAAGGCCTTTCCCCCCGCTGAGATCTTCTCCCTATTCCTCCTTAAGATCCTTTGCCCCCTTTCCCCGTTGAGATCCTTTCCCCCCTTCCCTTTAAGGCCTTTTCAGATCTTCTCCCTTTTCCTTCCTAAGATTGTTTCCCCCCTTTCCCTGTTGAGATCCTTCCCACCCTTTCCGCCTAAGGCCTTTCCCCCCTGAGAGCTTCTCCCTTTTCCTTCCTTAGATCTTTCCCCCCTTTCCCTGTTGGCCTTTTTTCCCGCAGATCTTCTCCCTTTCCTCCCTAAGATCTTTTCCACCCCTTTCCCTGTTGAGATCATTTCTCCCCTTTCCCCCCTAAGGCCTTTGTCCCCAGATCTTCTCCCTCCCTAAGATCTTTCCCCCCCCCCTTTCCCTGCTGAGATCCTTTTCCCCCTTTCCCCCCTAAGGCCTTTCCCCCACCTGAGAGCTTCTCCCTTTTCCTTCCTAAGATCTTTTCCCCCCTTTCCCTGTTGGGCTTTCCCCCCTAAGTCCTTTTCTCCCAGATCTTCTCCCTTTCCTCCCTAAGATCTTCCCCCCCTTTCCTCCCTAAGATCTTCCCCCCCCCTTTCCTCCCTAAGATCTTTCCCACCCTTTCCCTGTTGAGATCTTTTTTCCCCTTTCCCTCCCAAGGCCTTCCCCCCCCTGAGAGCTTCCCCCTTTTCCTTCCTAAGATCTTTTCCCCCCTTTCCCTGTTGGCCTTTTTTCCCCAGATCTTCTCCCTTTCCTCCCTAAGATCTTTTCCACCCCTTTCCCTGTTGAGATCATTTCTCCCCTTTCCCCCCTAAGGCCTTTTTGCCCCAGATCTTCTGCCTTTCCTCCCTAAGATCTTCCCCCCCCCCCCAGTTCCCTGTTGAGATCATTTATTTCCCCCCTTTTCCTTCTAAGGCCTTTTCCCACCCTCAGTTCTTCTCCCTTTTCCTCCCAAAGATCTTTCCCCCCCTTTCCTCCCTAAGTCCTTTTCCCTTGAGATCTTCTCCCTTTTCCTCCCCTAAGATCTTTTGCCACCTTTCCCTGTTGAGAGCCTTTCCCCCCTTTCCCCCCTAAGGCCTTTTTTTCTCCCCACTTTCCTTGTTGAGATCCTTTCCCCCCCTTTCCCCCCTAAGGCCTGTTCCCCCCAAGATCTTCTCCCTTCTCCTCCCTAAGATGTTTTCCCCCCTTTCCCTGTTGAGAGCCTTTCCCCCCTTTCCCCCCTAAGGCCTTTTTTTCTCCCCACTTTCCTTGTTTAAATCCTTTCCCCCCCTTTCCCCCCTAAGGCCTTTTCCCCCCAAGATCTTCTCCCTTCTCCTCCCTAAGATGTTTTCCCCCCTTTCCTTGTTGAGAACCTTTCCCCCCTTTCCCCCCTAAGGCCTTCTCCCTTTGCCTCCCCAAGATCTTTTCCCCCGGTTGAGATCCTTTCCCCCTTTCCCCTCGTGATCTTCTCCCTTTGCCTCCCTAGTATCTTTTCTCCCTGTCCCTGTTGAGATCCTTTCCCCCCCCTTCCCCCCGAAGGCCCTTTCAGATCTTCTCCCTTTTCCTCCCTAAGATCATTTGCCCCCGTTCCGTGTTGAGCTCCTTTCCCCCTTTCCCCCTAAGGCCTTTCCCCCCCCCTGAGATCTTAAGGCCGTTTCCCCCCCTGAGATCTTCTCGCTTTTCGATCCTTTCCCCCCCTTTCCCCCCCTTTCCCCCCCAAGCCCTTTTTCCCCCCTGAGATCATATCCCTTTTCCTCCTTTTTCCTCCCTAAGATGTTTTCCCGCCATTCCCTGTTGAGATCCTTTCCCCCCTTTCCCCCCTAAGGTCTTTTCCCCCTGAGATCTTCTCCCTTTTCCTCCCTAAGAGCTTTTCCCACCTTTCTTTATTGAGATCCTTTCCCCCCTGTCCCCCCTAAGGCCTTTTCGCACCCTGAGTTCGTCTCCCTTTGCCTCCCTAAGATCTTTTCCCCCCTTTCCCGCTTAAGATCCTTTCCCCCGTTTCCCCCCTAAAGCCTTTTCCCCCCAAGATCTCCACCCTTCTCTTCCCAAAGTCTTTTTCCCCCTTTCCCGTTTGAGATCCTGTCCCCCCATTGCCCCGTAGGGCCTGTTCCCCCCGAGAAAGATTTCCCTTTTCCTCCCAAAGATCTTTTCCCCCCTTTCCCTCTAAGGCATTTTTTCCCCAGATCTTCTCCCTTTCCTCCCTGAGATCTTTCCCCCCCTTTCCCTGTTGAGATCCTTTCCCCCTTTCCCCCCTTCATTTCCTTCGCCAGCATGGGCAACATCCCCAGCATCACTTGCATCATCCGCATCCTTGGCAGGCGCTGATGCGGATGATGCAGGTGATGCTGGCTGCGCAAGCCCGCACAATGAACAGATTTAGTGAAGCGTCTTCGAATCACCGCGTGGTACGTGGACCCCCCCCCCCGGGGGTTAGGGGAGGGGTAACAGGTAAAGAGGTAAGGAGCATTTTTTGCGTTCAACACGCCGTCTGTTGTCGGCGGATATACTCGTGAAAACGTGCTGGAGGTGAGAGCTAAACTGCCTGCGTGACATGGAGACTTAGAGAGCAACGGTTTGGGCAAATGCCGATTTGACTGCTGGCTGTTAATTTCGAACCATCGAGAGGTCTCCCTACTGCTGGGGTCCTCAATGAGAGAAGTTCCTGTGTCAAATCTACTTCTTTTTAGAAGAATACGTTTAAGATTGCTGCCACACACCCCCCCCATGCGCTGCTTCATGCGAAAGCAAGTGGCGCTGTGCCCGTTGTGCTGCTGCTCCTGGCAAGCACATTGGTGACTCCTGGGGTGCTGGCGCGGCCAGGCTTTACCTCGCACTGGAGGCGCTGGCGCTTTTCGAGTCTTTAAATTTGCTCGAGAGTCTGCAGAGGGGCGAAGGTCTTGTGGTCATGGTCGGTGAAACCCAGCATCGGGAGCGAAACTGGAGCTTGAAATTGAACTGAACCATGGCCTGGTGGCCGGCTTTGTCGCCACCACCACTCGCAGCGAGGCCTTGCTTCTCCACATTCCGCGGCATGAGCGCCCACTCCTGCAAGTGTTTGGCCGGCCGGTTCGCCCGTGGCATGCGTTATTGGGGGAGGCTACCACATTTGAACTTGCTGCCGCACAAGCCAGCAGTGCTTCGATCGCAGCCCTTGTGCCAAGGGGGCCCAGCTGCTAATCTTTTTTGTCTTTTGGGTTGGCGCCGCGAGACAGCAACGCAGCTTTCGCAAAAACTGTTTATCTACGAGACACCCATGACACAGAGAGTGGCGCCATCATGGAGAGGCAAGTGACTGCCATCGCCCCCAAGTGCGGATTTGTTCCGAGCTCGAACAGTCGCCTAGGGTTTTGTGTTGAAATCTCGCGCAGGGGAGTTGGACGTGATGGTCTTCATCCGGCTCGGTCTCTGCTGGCTCTGTCAAGCGGCTGGCGGAAGCAGAGGTCCCTCTTTGCGTCAGCCTGCGTGGGGCTATTGCGCATGGCCAGATTGTGGCGCTGAGGGCGGCGGTGAGCGGCAAATTTACAGCATTGTGTCTGGGAAGCCCAAGAACTTTGCGTGCCTTGAGAACATGATAAACTCACGCAGTCAACGGGGCAAGCTGTCGCGTTGTATTGATCGCCAACGTTCGCCGCCGCAGATTCGGCTCTGACATCCCCGCCCGCTGGCTGCGCCACGGCTTTTCGCCCCACGAGCACTGGCATGGCGCGGGCCCCTATGCGCAGCCCTATGCGCAGCCCAGGACTTTCAAGGACAACGTGGCCTCCTTTCGCCGTCCGCCTACGTGGCGTTGGAGGCGGCAGAGTGCCAGGCATGCAGCTGCGCAAAGTCTTGCCTGTCCGTCAGCCAGTTCTTCTGCCAGCGCAGAGTGCAGCACCAGTGCCAGCAGTGCCAGCAGCCCACAAGTGCAACAGCGTAGAGTGTGGAACTAGTAGAAGAGCTCGCCAACTTGGTGGGTTGCTCTTTGCTTGCTTGGCTGTCTCGAAACCATGAAATTGTTTTCTTTCTCCTCCTCCTGTAGGCCTGTCACCCCTTCAGAAACTTCCGCCAGCTAGCTTTGCTGGAGCATACTTGCAGAGACGTCCTGTGTTCTGAAATGGTTCTTACTGTGGGGAGTGGGTGGGTGGGTGGGCGTGGGTGGTTCTCAGAACCTTGGATGACTTGGTTTTGCACAAGTTTTCTCTGAGCAAGCATCCCGAACTTCACGAATCCCATCGCACGTTGTGCATCTCTCGGCTCCAGTAGGAGGCTGGGGTAAGTGCCCCAGGGCGTGTTTTTTCCTGCCCGACCATGTGGGCGGAGAAGCCCTCGTCTCGAGGTGGGCGGCTCGGGAGGGAAGGGAAATTGCTCAGTGCTAAGCAGGTGATAATGGGACAAGTGTTGGTCCTTCCCTCAGTCCAGTTTTCAGCAGTAGGAGATGATCTGGGGTTTGGTTTGACTCGAGTATTGCACAGGGTTTGTGCCTTTCGGGCGTGTTTTTAGGGGTCAAACAGAAGTGGTATTCAGGTGAATGAGGACCCCGCAACCCCGCCCCTTTTGGATGGCCACTTCTCACTTTTAGTGGGCCATGCTTTGGAATGCACGCCCCGCATGACAACTTCTGATCACAATTTCTGCCGCTTTGCCTGCGCGTAGCTTGGTGTGTGGTTGGCCCGTGGCTGGTGTCTCTTGGGAAACAGTACCCCAAGTCTTTTGGTGATCTAACGCTGGCATATGGTTTGGCCAAACCTTAAGTGATGTGTTTTTAATTCCTTTTTCTTTGCGCAAATGGCACGGTTAGCTGTCGGAGACAGGCAGTAGAACGCCCCACAAACCCCCCACAAAGGTTCTCAGAACTTGGTTTCTTATCTGATGCTTGTGGGCAGATGCAACGAGCTCTCCTGATAGTAAAGCGAGTTCACTCTATGGAGGTCCTTTACCCGGGCATTAGTTTGCCCAGATGACTTGCTCGTTGAGGGTTAATGTGCTTCTGACTGGACAATTTCTTCGGCCTGCTCGCCACATCGGCGTGCCCAAGAAACGGACATGACCACATGACGTCCATGCAGGCCGCACACATTGACTGGGTTGCTTGGTTGTTTGTTTGCTTTCCTGTTGTTTCCTTTATTTCCTTTCATTTTCTCTATCTTTAAGTCCATATTGTTTGCTTGCTTGCCTGCCCACCTGCCAGTGTTTTTGTTTTGTTTGTTTGCTTGTTTTTTTTTTGTTATGTTTATTTGTTTGTTTTGTTTGTCTGTTTTTGCTTTGTTTTTTGTTTGCCTACCAAAGGACAGACCCCCTGTCGCGCATGAAGGGTATTTTCGCCTTGTCGCCCGAGGCGTTTCTGCGACGTCAGAGCTGGCCGCCCGGGATTTGTTTCCCCATGAGAACGTTTGGCCCAGATGGCTTCGTGGTCCAAATGTTTGGTCCATGTGGGGTGGGTGATTTTGGGTAAAAATGACACCAAAAGGAAACCGACCATTTTTTTTTGGGGGGGGCCTTATTTTGATACATACCTATTTAGCGACGGGGGGTTCCCAATGTTGACACATACCCATTTAGCGACCCTCAAATAATTGTGGTTTTCCCTTTGGTTTCCTTCAAGCACAATTGTTTGGCCATGTGCTGTTAATTTTGCTGACCATGTTCGTGGCACTGCCTGTGATCTGTTAATGCGGTGTGCCAATGCCTTTTGCAGAGAATGCCGACCGAGAAAAACCGGCTATTTTGGGAGAACAGAAAGTGCAGGCCAGCTGCTCGTCCTCCTTGTTGACAATTGATTCTTTGCCGGCATGACATCACTCACACATGCACATTATGCTTGTGTTTATGTGCTTGTGTGTGTGTGTGTGTGTGCTTGTTTGCTTTGTTCAAGCTTGTGCTGCGGCGTGGGTGCGTCTTTGCCTGCTTGTGTCCAGTTTTCTTACATCGAGGGTGCGCTTCGGGTCCGTATTCGCAATCTGGCGCCGCCTTGGGCCCCAGAGGGTCGCCTTCCAGCCAGTGGCTTCTGGTTCTCGGTAGACTCAGAAATTATGTCACAAGAAGCGCAAGCGAAAGCAAATGCAGTATACTGATAATTATGTGTGCAAGTATGTAGATATACCAATGTATTCTTGCCTATGCCATCCCTTGTATAGCCTGATCAACTTTCTGCACGGGTGTGTTTGGCCTTCTTGGAGCCAATCCAAATGGATGCATGCTGATATATGCCGTGAAGTTTCTGAGGTCAAGACATGTTCGACAGCTTGCCAGGTGTGCTTGGAACTGAAGAATGATCTCCAGATGCAGAGGTATTGTCATGTCGCCTTCTTGTAGGGAAATTATAGTTGTGTGTGTGTGTGTGCGCAGAGGACTCCAAAGAAGATTTGTGCGGTGAATGCTGAACCCTGATAAATAACCCCTCACATTTTTGTTGGGGCCTTGGGGTCCTGGAAGACGGACGCCCCACTAAAACGCCCCGCTTTGAATTGGAGCCAGGGGGATTATTGATCATGGGTCGACATTTGCTTGAGATGGTCGGCCGGGGCACATTCCGAAGGAGAATCAGGTTTGCTCCCTCGAAGGCCAACCGTGGATTGACTGGCAAGAATTCCTGTCATTTCCTTTGGTGTACTTTCAGGCCAATCTTCCGCTTAAGGGTTGGGGACACCCTCTCAGTGCCAATGTTGACCCCGGCCGGATTGGCGAAGGTATGGGGTGGTGTTTTTGCGCCTGAAAAGAGAAGGATCCAGCGAACGGGACGCATGCCCGTAGTTCCCAGTTTGGTTCAGTCATCTTGTCCACAGGGTAGTTACTCCATCTACTTTCACATTACGCCCGCCCGTCCGCAGCTCGGCTCGATGTCTGCCGGTTTCCGCTGGTTGTGGCTGCACCCGGCTGGGGGACTCAGGGTGGTAGACAGATCAGGGCGTGTCTGTTTTGGATGGTACCTTCTTTGGGGCTGGCAAAGAGGAAGCCCAGTTTTGGACTCGATTTGGCACTTGGGTGCTTGGGCAACTAAGTGAGTGGTTCGGGTGAATTTAACCGTGAACCGCACGAACAGGTTTAACTAAAGGAGACTTGTAAATAGATACCCAAACTACAAACCACTGTACCAGAGCAGACACCAGCTACACGTGGCACCGATGGCCACCCCCAAAATAATGTCCAATACGTACCCAAAGTCACAACTTCGGCATGCCACAAATTTCCTCTTTTTTTTGGGGGGAAATACACCACCCATGCGTTTTTGCCATCGAAAGAACATGTTTTTTACCTTTTGATCTTTCTCAGACAGATTCTTCCTGGGGCACTCCTTTTTGGTGAAGCTTGGGTTCCCTTTGCTCCCACGTTCCCTGGAATCTCCTGCAAAACCATTTTCTGTCTTGTAGGCAAAATGTGAGACAGAATCAGAGAATCTATTTTGGATTGGTTCCGACGTTTGAACCCATGGTTCTCTATGGATAACAGGACAGACACATGAGAGGGAGAGATGCTCCAATATGCGGAGGCTAAATATGACAGATCCTTTGATCCATTTTTTTGAGTACAGATGTGGCTGTGGGTCAAAAATAGGTGCTCAAAATGGCTTGCCCTGGTAAATGGACACATGGACTACAATATGCGGTCCCCTGATGGTGTAGTTTTGACTCATACCCATGTGGCTGTGGGCCAAAACCAATGGTACCATTTTGGGGTAGGTGAATTCACCACCCATTTTAGTACCAATTTTAGTGGTTGGATTGGGATGTTCCCTGGGAGTACGATTTGGATTTTGACCCATGGTCATGTTATCCTGAAAATTGGTTGGAGTCTCCGTGACCCTTTAAAAATGGTCGCCTGAATTGGGCGTCCCATTTTTTTCCCCACAACCAGGGGTCGCACCCAGGGATTCGTGTCCCCGTCCCACGTAAAACGCGCCCGGAGGTGCACACGGGCTGGAGCAGGAGCACTTCTTCCAGCGCTCCGGCGCCATGGGTGGCCGAGGCGAAGACAACTCCGAAATCCGAAGCGCCACGAACGGCTCGTTGGTGTCTGCCCCGGTTTTTTGTGTGGTAGAAGGGAGAACCAGACTAGGTCCCCAAACGCCATGAACAGCTCATTCTGTTTGCCGTCCGGTATTTTGGGAGGTACTAAGGGAGAACCACCAGAGGGCAACCGAAGCATCCCCCCCAAAAACGACGTGTTTGGGTGGTATTAAGGGAGAACCAGACAACTACCGAAGCACATTTTGGGGGGTCCCCCCAACCGTTTTTGGGTGGCATAAGGGAGAACCAGAGGCTAGATCCCCCAGCTAGGTGCCAACTTTTACCGTTTCTTTTTTGGGGAGGGTTCCCCTACTGAAATAGACTGCAGAAAAAAGTTGGTACCAACTTATTTTCAAGCTCTTTACTGGAGGACCTAGCAGAGGACAACCGAAGCGAATTTTGGGGGTCCCCCCCAAAAGACATGAATTGAATGGGTATGTGTCAACGGGATTTGGGCCCCAGAATGGATGTCGGTGTTGCCTTCGGCCTCCCTTGAAACCAAACTGAAAAGGGCGTGAAAACAAACAACCCAGACATAAATGAAGGTTTCTCAAGACATTCTCAAGTGGAAACAAAAGGAAGCCTAGCATGATAGCTGAACCCTGTTTTGAGAACACCTTCAAATTGACAGCTCTTATTTTCGAGATACTTTTCTTTCATCATTTTGGGGGGGGCCTATTTTGATACATGCCCAAATGGGGATGTTTGAGCAATTGGGTCCCCTTGTGGTAAAAGCAACCCGCGGTATAAGGTTAGGGTTGTGACCATCTCTCGGGCTGCATAGTAAAAACACGCCAGTAGGGCCGAATTGCTCCGATTCACAGTTGCATTTTGTGTGGCAGGCGGCTTCCTACAAAGAGCCCCTTAGTGGAACTCGAGGAAAATCAAATTTGACTGTCCCAACCCAAGATCCAACATGGAACCTTTGACATACCCCCCCACACGAAAAACAATGCGTTGGAACCTGCGGGAACTGGCATGAATCTACCCCAAAAATCAGCCAACATACCGAAGAGGACCGACTTTAAAGGCTCGCTTGTTGCTTATTGGCCTGTTTGCGTGTTTGCTTGTGTGCTTATTGTTCTGTTTGCCTTTTTAGCGTGTTCGAATGTTTGTTTGTTTGTTTGTTTGTTTGCTTGCTTGCTTGCTTGCTTGCTTGTTTATTTGTTTGTTTGTTTGCTTGCTTGCTTGTTTGTTTGTTTGTTTGTTTCTCTGTTTCTTCCTCTTTTTTGCTAATTTGTTTCTTTGTTTGTTTGTTTCTCTGTTTCTTCCTCTTTTTTGCTAAATTGTTTCTTCGTTTTTTGTTTCTCTGTTGATTGTTTCTTTCTGAATTCTTTGTTTGTTTGCTTCTTCTTTTTTTTTGGGTTTGTTTGTGTGTCTGTGTGTTTTGTCTTTGTGTTTGTGAATTGCCTACGCTTTGCACCGTCAGGCCTCGGCCCGAAGCCGTCACGCAGCTTGGATGCCATCGGGGCGGGTCTCGAGTCTGCGCGGCGTCCCTCTCGGAAGCGGAACCAGGAAGCTAAAGGAAAGACAACAATTACCCGGTTGAAGATGTTGAAACAAGCAGTTGGCTTTTTTGGGTGGGGGCAGGGATCGCAGTTTCGCTTTCCTTAGTTTGGGGGATTCTCTTCGACTTATTGATTCCGCCCATGAATCAAAGCCCGATTTAAGAGGCGCCCTTAGGCAGGGGTCTGGCTTGGGTTGCAAGCCCCGTTTTGGAAGAACAGCTCCTAGAAACCGGAGAAGCTATCGCCTGCCTGACGGACCCTTCCAAAGATCAAGGGCCAACATCGAGAGACGGGCAGCAACTGGGATCGGGCATTGTTTCCATCTTCTTTCCGGGTTTGTCAAAGAACACAAGGAACCCAAAAAGCTTATGATTTTGTTCTAGGTCCCCCAGTAGTGCCCTTTTACACTTTTTTAGGGGAGGGTTCCCCTACTAAAATAGACTGCAGATAAAATAGACTTCTAAGCTCTCTACTGGAGGACCTAGTGTTGGCCTTTCGGCTTCCCTTTAAAGCCAACCAACCTGGGCTTCCTCCCAACGAAAAAGCGACGAGCCCGCGAGGAGTCGCTGGCGAACTTGCTGCGCCGCGCCGCTTCTGGGCAGGAGCTGTCCACAGCTCCAGCCGCAGGGGGGCTCGGTGTGATGCGAAGTGAGGCGAAAGGAAAGGGTTGCTAAGCTCAAGATGATGGATTTTTAAGAATTGGAAGGTGGTTGTCGACATCTACTTTTCATGGTCAAGAAGATGTTGTAAGAATTGGAACTTCAAAAATGATGGTTGACATCTATTTTTTATGATAAATTCTGATGGTCACCAGTTCGGGTCAATTGAAATTCATGCCCAAATGACCAAGCCACGTTGGACGCATTGGTATTGAGGCTCGCTTTCCTAGCACTTCTGCGCCTGCGAAGCTTTTGGATCACCCAAGAGGTTCCCCCCATGGTCGAAAAAACAGGTCCCTGAATCAGGACACACCCAGATGGAACAGAACAGTCGGGCTGTTCAAAGGCAATCCTTGCATTCTTCGGCTGGGATCTTGGTCCCCTTTGTCGCAACCAGGATGGCGGATGTCAAAAGAAGGGGCGAATGGACCACTATTTTTGGATCGACTATTGAACGCTAGGGCCCTGTGAAACTGCTTGGCTTGTTGCCGGTCCCACTCTTAAAGCGCGCCCAAAGCCATTCCTCTGAAATTAGGATTCGACCCAGTTTGGATTCGAACTATATACATTGGTGGTGGTTTAGGCTCTGTGGTGGGGTGGAGGCTTCCTGCAAGCATATTTCGTACAGAGGCCCGATGAACAAAGCTCCCCCACTTTCTCGGGGCGCGTGAGGCACGATGTTCTCCTGGGTCTTGTGTTGTGTGAGTTTGACTAGGGCTCAATCTCAGCCTCGGGGCTTTGTCTCCGACTGAACTGGCTCTTAGGGAGAGGATGGCTTTTTTGCCACACAACCAGGAAATGATGAAATGCAAGCTTTCCAAGCGTCACGGTGACTTTAGAGAAGTGCGAGTGCGTCGCCACTGTTGGGCTGGGTTTGGCAAAGCGTGTCTGGATCACCAGATCAGAGTTTCCCGGGCTCCTGACTATCAGGTGAATACTTGGACTCTCCATGACTCTAAATACAATGAGGTCGGATACAGTATCCAACATCAAGGGGTCATGATGTCATGAACGTGCCATGTCGCAAGGGGTCATGGAGACTCCTTGTAACCTGTTGACTGCCCTGGGGCCTTCCGAGGCAAGTTCAGATAGCAAGGCGGGAGCATTTGCAGTGGGAAGTTGGGTGGGTGGTCTAAGCAGGGCAAAGCGCCTGAAGTGTTCCTCCCCATTGCCTAAGTGGTGGTTAGAAGGCAGCCAAGGAGCTGTGTGCATTTGCTTCCGCAAAGTATCCCACCGATGTGCCTCGCGTCGTCAGAAACGGCGCTGGTTTGTGGCCGGGCCCTGCTTCCCCGGGGTACATTTGGCAAAGCCTTGGAAACCTGTGCTTGGCATTTTGAAGGAGCAGCCAGCCGATCGATCACACGTCGTCTTTTGCTATTATGAGCCAGAATACCCTTCCTCCCTCCCACTAACATGGCACCTGACAGGGGGTCCCTACAAGAGGAGATTGATCTTCCAGGTACCCTCCCACAGGTGCTATGTTAGTGGGAGGGAGGGTATGTCACACGCAGCATGACACAAGAGCTTTGTGCTTGCAAGGAGGCTGAACAAGGCTCAGGTTTTGGCGCAATTGTGTCACAGTCTCTTCCCTCTTTGCTCTCTTGCCCTCGGCGTTGTTTGCTTCCCTTCTGTGAGCAAAGGCTGGGCTTGACTAGACAAACCGGCTGGAATGAGGTCCTTGTCGCGCTCGTGGTTCTTTTGCTCGTGGGTTTGCTGGAAAAGGGGATACCTGGGTTCAGAATGGGGAACGCCACCTACGAAGCTCACCGAGCGATCTCGTTTCGAGGCGGACTTCCTGTCGAAGCCCTCCGTTTTGCCGCTGCTGCGGCTATCGGGCTGTACCCTGCAGGGCTTGGACGAGAGCCAGGACACTCGTTGGTGGCACAGCTTGCCGCGCAAATGTCGGAAACACATTTGGGTGTCGGTTTTGCTTTCGTTGCCCTGCAAGGCAAACCAAAAAGGATGCCGCGCCCATTTGGGTATGTCCTGAAATCAGGTGACTGCCAAACTGGGGTGTCCAGGTCCGGTTTCTATTTGGCTTCCCTCCAGCCCCCAAGAAGGGGCGCCTTTTTTCAGGGCGCGCTTTGCCAGAATCCAAACGGGTCTTGCGGTTCTGTGGGGCCTTTGTCCCTGGGCTGAGCTTTCTCCCTCCAGTTCACCGAGAGGTGCTTTGATCCAGAGACCCCGCGCCCTTGGCTCCGTTTTCGTCTTGGAAGATTGGGATTCCCATTGGCCAGCTACAAGCCAACCTTACGAGCAGAAATCGTCTTTTCTTTGCCAGATCCGGCTGGCTCGAGCTGGCCTGTCGGAACTGCCAGCAACAAGAAGACATTCCCGTCTTTTCTTTGCCAGATCCGGCTGGCTCAAGCTGGCCTGTCGGAACTGCCAGCAACAAGAATATATTCCCGTCTTTTCTTTGCCAGATCCGGCTGGCTCAAGCTGGCCTGTCGGAACTGCCAGCAACAAGAAGACATTCCCGTCTTTTCTTTGCCAGATCCGGCTGGCTCAAGCTGGCCTGTCGGAACTGCCAGCAACAAGAAGACATTCCCGTCTTTTCTTTGCCAGATCCGGCTGGCTCAAGCTGGCCTGTCGGAACTGCCAGCAACAAGAAGACATTCCCGTCTTTTCTTTGCCAGATCCGGCTGGCTCAAGCTGGCCTGTCGGAACTGCCAGCAACAAGAAGACATTCCCGTCTTTTCTTTGCCAGATCCTTTTGGCCTGTCGGAACTGCCAGATCCGGCTGGCTCAAGCTGGCCTGTCGGAACTGCCAGCAACAAGAAGACATTCCCGTCTTTTCTTTGCCAGATCCGGCTGGCTCAGCTGGCCTGTCGGAACTGCCAGCAACAAGAAGACATTCCCGTCTTTTCTTTGCCAGATCCGGCTGGCTCAAGCTGGCCTGTCGGAACTGCCAGCAACAAGAAGACATTCCCGTCTTTTCTTTGCCAGATCCGGCTGGCTCAAGCTGGCCTGTCGGAACTGCCAGCAACAAGAAGACATTCCCGTCTTTTCTTTGCCAGATCCGGCTGGCTCAAGCTGGCCTGTCGGAACTGCCAGCAACAAGAAGACATTCCCGTCTTTTCTTTGCCAGATCCGGCTGGCTCAAGCTGGCCTGTCGGAACTGCCAGCAACAAGAAGACATTCCCGTCTTTTCTTTGCCAGATCCGGCTGGCTCAAGCTGGCCTGTCGGAACTGCCAGCAACAAGAAGACATTCCCGTCTTTTCTTTGCCAGATCCGGCTGGCCAGCTGGCCTGTCGGAACTGCCAGCAACAAGAAGACATTCCCGTCTTTTCTTTGCCAGATCCGGCTGGCTCAAGCTGGCCTGTCGGAACTGCCAGCAACAAGAAGACATTCCCGTCTTTTCTTTGCCAGATCCGGCTGGCTCAAGCTGGTCTGTCGGAACTGCCAGCAACAAGAAGACATTCCCGTCTTTTCTTTGCCAGATCCGGCTGGCTCGAGCTGGCCTGTCGGAACTGCCAGCAACAAGAAGACATTCCCGTCTTTTCTTTGCCAGATCCGGCTGGCTCAAGCTGGCCTGTCGGAACTGCCAGCAACAAGAAGACATTCCCGTCTTTTCTTTGCCAGATCCGGCTGGCTCAAGCTGGCCTGTCGGAACTGCCAGCAACAAGAAGACATTCCCGTCTTTTCTTTGCCAGATCCGGCTGGCTCAAGCTGGCCTGTCGGAACTGCCAGCAACAAGAAGACATTCCCGTCTTTTCTTTGCCAGATCCGGCTGGCTCAAGCTGGCCTGTCGGAACTGCCAGCAACAAGAAGACATTCCCGTCTTTTCTTTGCCAGATCCGGCTGGCTCGAGCTGGCCTGTCGGAACTGCCAGCAACAAGAAGACATTCCCGTCTTTTCTTTGCCAGATCCGGCTGGCTCAAGCTGACCTGTCGGAAACTGATCCCAAAGAATTCTGGGGATCAAGAAAGAGAAGGGTTCCAACCGAAAGGTATGGCATGCACAATACTACGGTCAGCCCATTGGAGTTAGTCGGGACCCCTACCGGTTTCTGGTGGCATGGTCGAGCATCGATCAATGCGTTTATCACGACATTTTCTGCGTGGTCGTGCGTGCCCAGATTGCCGGGTAAAGCGTTCACCAGGTCCGTGTGAAGCTGGTGAAATGAATCACTGTAATTACACGCAGGCTGGATGCTTTTTCCAGCCCCAGTTCTGAGCTATGTCCGGGAAGTGCGAGCGGCCACCATTTGACCATAAGTGACTTGAATTTGACCAGCGATAATTCCGACAATCCTGGACGCGAACCTTACCTAACACAAGAAGGATCGGATGCCGAGGTTTTAGCGTTCTTGAAGCATTGCCGTCCAAACCTGCCAACATGACTTTGAGCAGAGCATATCCCACTCTCAGTCGCTGTCTGGCTTGCTTGCGGCTGGCTGGTTGGCTTGCTTGCTCACTCGATCCCATAGTTGGGATGGCACGATCCGTTCCCTTTGCCCCAAAGTATGTTCTGAGCCAAAAGTTTGCAACCTTCCCCGCCGAAAAGTGCATTGGTGACTCACTTGTTTTCTGTTCGGGTGTTTGCAGCCCGATTGCTTTCTGCCAATTCTCGTTGAACTAGTGCGGCTTGCGGAAAACCGTTTTTACCCCTCTCTTATTGACGTCAACCTCTCTTTCTATATACATGAGATAATGCACATATGTATATATATATATAATACATATTTGTCCGGAAGTGAAATCAGATCCCTCTTTATCTCTTTTTTTCCAGTTTCACCCATTCATCAGCTCCACCCTTTTGTCGGTTGAGTAAAATGCCCAATTTCAGGAGGTGGTCCTGACGATGCCGTTGCTCATGGCCGATCTCATGTACATGTCAGCCCTTCACCGCGCTGAGGTTCGATCCCCGAGTTGCCCGAACTCTCTTCTCTCGGGAGCTAGGAACCTAGGGACCCCCCTCCCAAAAAAAACACCATGTTTTTGGGTGGCCTTGTCCTTTTTCAGGAAACCCCTCCAGAATGGATTTTGTTTTCTTTTTTGTTTGGTTCCCATTAAGACCACCAAAGGCTTCCCTCAAAGACCCTAACGGAGGCCGGAAGATGTTGACAGGGTGACGGCCAATGGCCCTGAAAGCTGAAGGAAAACATGCTCCGTGCATGTCCCTGTTCAGAGATATGCCGAAAGATAAACTGTCTTGGCATTTTGGAAGGTGAAAAACGGTTCCCAGATTCTTCAAGAGCCGAATGAACCCAAAAGACCTTCCCAAGCCGCGGAACACAAAGTTTGTTTATGTCTTTGCTCAATTGCAAGGCTGATGCACAATTGACATTCTTGGCAACCGGAAAGGATTTCAGTCGCACAGCTGGAGTCACTTTAAGAGAAGGCTAGATGTGGCTGACACAATACGGATGTTGTTGCTCTCTTTGAGGTCATGTGTGCTTTGCGAACACATCCTACGCAACATTGCCAGTTGTTCCCTTTACTTGCATTGTCTGGTTTGATGGAATTTCAGCACAATGCAAAGGATATCACGGATGTATCAAGAATCTGTGTAAATTAATACATATACATGTAATAATGTACGTAACATAAATGTGAATGCACATGTATATTCAATTACACATGTACAGGCAAATGTCAATGCAAATGCAATGTAATGCTATGCTGTGCAGTGTACCGAAATGTGACCTGGCTATATGATGTAATGTAATCGAAGTTTATGTAGCGTGATTCAACGCAAGGTAATGTGATGCAATGCAGTGCAATGCAATGTAATGTAAGCAGTGTCCTTTTAATGTTATGCAATGTTACGTAATGTTGTGTAATGCTATGAAATGCGCTGTAATGCTATGTAATGCTATGTAATGTTATGTGTTGCCATGAAATGTCATTTACTGCAATTGTCTGTCATGGTACGCACTGGTACGTAATGCAAACCAATGCACTGCACTGCGCTGGGATGCAATGCAAGGCACTGGACATGCGTCGTAATGTAATGTGTAGTATGTATTTATATATGTACACATGTATGTCATATATATATATATACATATATATATATATATGTATACACATACATCAATCCTTTGAGCGCACATGGTATGCTTAGCTGGTCTTTGCAGTGCATTTGACGATGTTCCTCGTGTACATTCTAGTTCTATCCTGAACGGTTTCCTGGAACTGCATTTGACCAGCACACAGACACACCAAATGCCTCACTTAATCCAACGGTCATGATTCTACCTACATACCAAGCTTGCTGCGAATGGGCAACTTGATACATTTCTCCTGGATTCAAGATGCACGAATCTGAAGATACGTCTTTTGAAACATCTTGTTCACCAACGAAAGGAACGACTCCACTTCCTAATTTTGCAGCCCATGGTTGCAAGCCATGGCTTCACTGGCGCCGAACGTTTCCGTCGTCTGGTCGCCAGGGCTCGCAGTACCTCATGGCGATAGCAGTCCCTGCGCCACCTTCGGAGAAGCTTCCTGGCAGGAATCTGTCGGTCTGTAGGTGCAGGGTCGCAACCTACGGGAACCGCCTTGGAACCGAAGCTTTGGTTGGTGAGGGCGCCTATCGTAATGTTGACATTTTAATAAACCCGTCCCACTATTTGCGGGGGTGTTCCCTCCAAAAGTGGTCTGAATCCCCACAAAAAGGGGACACCCCCTATCAATCAACCAGGGGAATTTCCGTCCCAGGAAAGGTGCCGCCAGCCCAGAGCGAGGAAGGTTTCAGTGCAGGACAGGCTCGGAAGGTATCAAGATATCCCCCTGGTCTCTCGTACTCTCCCGAGCTATCCTGGACTGGGTACCGTAGTGAGGCTCCAAGAGGCCCGGATACCTGAAACCTCCCCGGCTATTTGTCCCTTTGAAGTCAATCAAAGGTGTCCCTTCCCTTGGCCACTGGGCAAGTGGCTTTGCTCCTTGCCTCTGCCGAAAGTGACATGCGGTGCCCGAGCACACGGCAGGCAAGCACAAGATAAGACACTCGGCCGCTGACGCAGCATCGGACTTTTGTCACATGTGATTGGGCCGTGGTTCTCTCATGCCACCTGCCGAGGGCTGAGTCTGGGGACGCTGCGCTGAAGGATGTTTGGCTACTTTACACGGCTCCGTGCGAGCATGGCGCCTCGGCGGAATGATACGCTCGCTTTTGTGCCCGCTGAATGACACCTGCTGAGGCGAAGCAATTTGAGTCGGATGTCCCGCTAACTTGATCACAGAGCCTCGACCACTGTGGGCCATTTATTTTTTCTGTCAGATTGAGGCTGAGCCGATCTTTGGGAAGTTGACTCAGTCGTTGCTGCAGATTGTTGTCAATTCGAATATGCAACACTTAGAATTTGGAGCTTCTGCATTGTTCTATGAATTCTCCAGCTTCTTTCTTTCACCTGAGGCAAATGGATGCCGCCAGAGGGAACCCATGGCCCCATCAAAGCATGTTTGTCTGTGCTTCTTTGGCCTATGCGTCAACGTAGGGCGACCCCCTGTTGCCCCTTCAAGCAACCTCCAAAGGGCTACCCTTAAAAAAAGGCCCTTTCCCCGTATGCAATGTGCCACCTGATTTCCAGAGGGTTAAGGCGCAAGAGAGGCCATGTGAAGCTGGCATCCACGTTCCCACGACTCCCAAAGAGCGCATGGGAGGGGTGCCTTAAGGCTAAGCGGTTGATCTCGGTGGAGTAGCTGTTTTCAAGTGGGTCTTTAGGCAAGTGGAGCACTGGTCAGAGAGCAGCCAACTCTTCAAAAGGTGAAGGGCAATGTTTCCGCGCTGGTTCTGCTGTTTTTTTCTTCTTTGTTTCTCACATCATGCAACTATACGGTTGCTGCTTGTTTTTTGTTTTTCCTTCTACGTGTTTGGTTTATCATCTCCTTTTCGAAGCTCCGAAAGTACGGGGAATCCTTTCGAACGACCAGAGCTTTTCCTTTCCAAGGGATTGACTCTGATGGTTTCATGCAAGGAGACAGACGGCGTGTCGTATTCCCGACCTTGCTTTGGGACGCTTCAAAGGGAAACCCAAGGTAAACCCTTCCATTTATGATTTTTTGGTTCCAGATTTAGAGAGATAGATTTTGTCAAAAGTTTGGGACTCCGAAAGTAGTCGGTTTCCTCTTTCCTCAGACCATGCAGCAAAAAGTGCCACATGTTGGGACCCCGCCCAAGAATGAGGCGATGCTGGATCGATCATCCTTTCGGTGGGTTTAGGGTTCATTGACCGAGCACCAAGCCACCGTCTCCTTCCCACCGGATCTTTCCGCTTCGAAGTTAAAAGTTGGCATGGAGACTCCCAACCAACCGACCGACCGACCAACAAGCAAACCCACCCCCAGACCAACCCAGCCCAACCCAACCAACCAACCAACCAACCAACCAACCAACCCACCAACCCACCAACCCACCAACCAACCCATCCCCGAATCTGCACTCACCCCCGGTTTCTATTGGGGGTGATAATCAAAGTTTGAAGCTGGCTGTCCTGACCTAGCACAAGGGAAAGCTTGAGAGGATGTCTACACCCAAGGCTCCACTTGACTTAGGCGATTTCCTGAGACTCGTCTTCGAGTTCGGCAGTCGTGGGGCTCTTCGCCCTTTGCCAGAACTCAGACACGGGGGGGGGGGGGGGATTGACTTGGCAGGGTGGGAGTGTGTGTGTCACAAATAGGGATGACCCCCGACCCCCCAAAACGGGTGGGTGTTTCTTTGATTTCCCTTTAATCCAACCAAAAGGAGGCCCTCAAAAAACATGCAGGCCCCAACAGCGGCAAGGAAAACCACTCAAAGGGCTTTAGGGATCTCTTTTCAGGGATTCCCTCCTGTTTTGTGCTGTAGACTTCTCAAAAGTCCCGACGTGTTGCGTCCGGATCAAGACCGGGAAATGGACATGGTCTCCTTTTGTTTCTTGATTCATCCATCATGCATCAAACTGCACCTTATGGCAAGGAACCCCCAAAATGGCGCAACGGGTTTCCTTTTGGTTCCCTTTAATTCCAAGCAAAAGAGGGTTCCCCAAAAAGTTGACAACACCACATATATATATATGGTCAGCTCTACGCTTTGCATATCATTGCTGTTTGTTCATCGTGAATATAACTTATAATAGTGATGTTCATTCAAGGATGTTCAATGTTGTTTTGGTATAAGGCCTCTTGTGCTTAGATATGTTTGTTTCTTTTTTTTCTTCTTTTTTTGTTTAAACGGATTTGTATCGAATGTTTATGACTAGCCCTACGTACGCAGCTTTGTACGGAGCCTTAGAAGGAGGTGTGCAATATGGCAGTGTAAAGAGCTTTTCAAGGACCTGAAAAGGAGCCACATATTGGCTTGAGTCAACAAGTAAAAGGCTGACTTTTTGTGTAAAAAAACAATTTTATAATTCAACTTTGTCCTTGAGTTCTATTTAGATTCCAATACTTGTTTAATCAAAGCCTATTTGGCAAGACATTCCCCCATTCAGTCTAATCTGGACTGAGGTCGCTGACTACGCTGGCAAAAGTGACCAGCAACAGATGTCAATGCATATCGAATCAAGGCGTTTGCATATATGGTCACGCCTTCCGGAAGAACGAAAAGGATCAAATCTCATCAAGAAGAACAACACTTGACGGACATAGCTCACAAACCCAAGACACAACAATACTGTTTCGTTTGTTTGCTGTGCGTGTCAGAAGGACACACTAAACAATGCCACTACTTTTTTTTGCAGGGGCAATGCAAAAAAAAACAACAACTGAGGAAAGAAAATAAAACAGCAAACAACTCCAAGAGAACCAAAGAACAAAAACATTTCTGGGGGAGCATCTTTGGTTGCAGCCCCAATGATTGCTTTCTTTGGTTTTCTCGATGTTTATCCCCCTCAATTGTGTGTTTTTCAACAGTAACCCCTCACACACACACACACACACACACACCAACTCGAGGTGTTTTTTGCTTTTTAGAAGGCCGGATGTCCACACGCCACAAAGACGTCATTGTTTTTTTACTGAACAATGCCAAACAAAGCAACAACTGAGGGAAAACCAAAAGCACAGCAACCTTGAGAAAAAAAGAAAGAAAAAAGAAAACAACGTTTAGGGCTGAAACCAAATCATATCTCCCAGAGATTGTGTTTGGGTTCGTTTTTCTTGAGTTGTTGTTGGTTGTTTGGTGTTCCATGGTGTTTTTTAGGAAAGGTTTACTTAAGAGTAATATGTTTCTGGAATGCACTTGCATGCATTAAGAAGAGTCACGTCGAGCTTGCATGTGGTTTAGTTATTGCACATGTCACCAAGCGTGAACAAAACAGCTGCGTTTTCTGTTTTGCAAGCGTGGACCACAAGAACACACTGAGCACATGCATGTTTTTGGGCATGCCCAACTCCACGTGAAATACGCCCGGAGACCGGAAGCCTTCATGCTGCATCTCTCCACCGGTCTACAACTCATAAAGTACCACAATACCAGGGAGTCTAGGATTAAACATGTGTAGCAATACATCAGAACTTTGAAAGGACTTCAACAGCAAAAGGTAGATGAAGGGGGGGGGGGGTACCATGAAACATATATATATATATACACATGTGTATATGTATACATATACATATATATATATATATAGGCATACTTATATGTGTATCTATATATACACATATCTGTGACTGTGGGACCAAGCAAAGCACCACCCCCGAGCGCGGGGTTTGCCCAGGGTGGGACATCCAAGAGTGCTACGTGATCACCGACAAGGCTCTGGGATCCGGCGGCTGCGGCACCGTGTACTTAGGACCGCGGGGGTCGGGTGGGAGTGGCCGAACAGAGGATGCGGGTGACTAGGTCTTCCCCAGCGATTGGTGCCAACTTTTACCGTTTCATTTTTTTGGTTGGGAGGGTTCCCCTACTAAAATAGACTACAGACAAAAGTTGCTAGCCTTATTCTAACCTCTTTAGTGGAGGACCTAGGTGAGGTGCATGCGGCCTCTTTAAGCTTAGGGTGAAGGGGTCCAAATGCCACAGAAGGCCATGTTTGGGTGGCCTTCGAAAGAAGGAGCTCTGGGGTCAAGGTGGACCGGTACTGCAATCTGAAGGGAAGCCAAAGAGAACCGTTATCCTATCGTATACTCTTGGCGATTGATCGTTTAGGACGGGTACGGAGCAGACAAAGAACTCCCCCACTCCACAAGTAGGCTTTCGTACTAGGGTTGTTGCAGTGAAGGAGGCAAGCCCCGTTCCCTTGGCACCCCTTTAAAGTATGGTTGCTTTTCAGGGCTAGGACCCCTTTAGACATGTCACTCCTTTCAGTTTGCCTAGAGCCAGGGTTGGGTGTGACGTCTTTCTACGGAACTCTCCAATTCTCTGTGGTTTCCCTTTAGAAGTACAAAAGAAGAGGTACCGGGAAAAAGGACACACCCAGTCGTTGAAACACCCAAAACACCCAAAGAGCATCGAGTGCACCCGATGCTGCCCAGGACAGTCTAGGATGAAGCTGCCTTCCCACAAGGAGAGTGGCTCTCGGATAGACATGCCTGCCGTTGCGCAGGCGGGTGGCGGTGTCTCGCTTTGGGCCTTGGGCCTGATGCGATTTGGCCATGGGTCAAAATCCCGGTTACCCCCCAGTGAACATCCCAATCCAACCACTAAAATGGGTGGTGAATTCACCTACCCCAAAATAGGATCCCATTGGTTTTGACCCGCAGCCATAGGTGGGTATGGTCAAATTAAAAGCCGCCAGGATATGGACCGCAGGTTTTAGTCTTTGTTTCCATTGACCAGGGTTCCAATTTGGGTACCCGTTTTGACCCACAGCCCATGCGCACAAAACCAAGCTGATTGAGGATGAATAAACATAAACTGCTCCTTGGTTCGGGTTGGAACTGCAGCCCCTTCTGGGAAACCCCACCGGCGTTTCTCTCGGCACCCATGAGATTCGTCAGCACGCTTGGGGTCATCCCGTCTGGCTTCTGTTGGGGCAAGGGCGAGTCCTCGAAGGGCATGGCTTGAAACGTCCATGTGCCTAGAAAAGTACAAGTTGGACGTGAGACTGACGTGCCACTAAACTAAAAAAAACCTGCCGCCAAGGTTTTATAAGAAACACTTACACAGATGTTTGCAAGATAGAACGTAAGTGTTCATTTCGGGAACAGCTGCTGGAAAGAATTCATTTCATGTCCCTTACCGCTGAGCAGGCAATCCACAGCTCAAGATCCGAGTTAGACGCCAACAGGTTTGGCCTCTGTTTGACTGAAGATTGGCTAAGTCACAGCCAGCGATCCCTTAGCTTCTCCGCTTTGGGAGCTTGCACACCGCTAGAAAAGTGCAATCTTTGAGAGGGAAACTGAGTCAGGTGTTGCATTGTTTGCTCAAGAAGCAAGCTTGGACACACAGATTGGTGTTTTCATTCTAAGCAGTATGCGCACGATGAAATCGCTACACCAGGGGATCTTTCATTTATCCTGTGCATTAAACAACCTGTTTGACGCATAGGTGAGTTTTGTTTCGTAGTGATGTTGGGTTGGAAGTATTGGAACCCACATCGCTTGCAGTGTAAAAGCTATTTGGATGCCTCCGAATGGGTTGACTTGTTTCCTGTTGTGGTGCAGATTTGTGGAGGGGATTCGGCATTTCCGCACTTCAGATAGATGCATTGAACCGGTTAGCCTTGACTCCTTGACGCTTTCAATAGTCCTCTGCCTTAGATTTGCTTTGCCCTGTGTGCACGTGGTTGCCTGCTGCAGAACTTCAAGCGGGGGTGTCCAAACGAATGACTCCGGAGGTGGCTATCAAGAAGCTGAACAAGACTGGTGGAGTTGCAGCAACTCGGGCTGAACTGAGTGAGGCTGAGTCCCAGAGGCGGTTGCATTTGTTTTTTTGCTAGCGTCTAGGGGGAGCACCCTCAAACATGCTTGACAGACATCAATCCTCAGAGAAGTGACATCCAAGCTGACCAACCAAGCTAAGAACTGGATGCTGGTTGATTTGGGCTGAGGTCCTACGGTCCCTCAGTGGTTTGACCCAACATATTCTTGATGAGTTCTACCCATTTGAAGGTGGCCTTCACTTGCAGACCGCTTTGTTGGTCCTGGCATGGGTTCGAGAGCTTTTTGTTGCAAAGGCAAGCGGGAGAACCCTTGAAAGAAACATGAGGCAGAGGACACTGGCTGGCTTTTGCCTATAGTCGGGACCCACTGGGCATGTGAACCTGGATTTTATCTGCTTGTCTTCTCGAGCTGGCAGGAAGAAGACTCCATCCGTGCTGAAATAGAGCTGCTTGTCCGCATCCGAAAGCCATCGAATTTAGGCGGGTTGGTTTTCGTTTGGCATTCGACGAAACGCGAAAAACAATCCAACAACTGATACACGCTTGTATATGTGCAGATCCGTATGCATATGTAGATATCTATATAGTATTTGTTAGTTAAGCCAGGGCTTGTGACTCGGGTGTGCACAAGGCAGTATCAAGATCCTCAGAACTTCATGTATGCTTCAGCGCCAGCTTTAAGTACAACATATATTTGGTTTGCATTATATACATATGTAGAAAATTCCCGCAGGCTGCCATTCAACGACTGGCGGATGCAAGCTCAGCTCAGCATACCCAACCATATCCCAGGCGTCAAGAATGATGCCGCTTTTTTTGTAGCTCCAAAAGTGGCAGTTTTGTTTGGAACACGCCAGTACATTGCAACTTTTAAAATGCACTTCCAGTGACTTCGGTTGCTCTTGGGTTTCCATGGCAAAGCATACATTCACGGACGCCTTGTACTTTATTTTCAGTGGATCTCGCCCTGTTTCCAATTGTTTGTGTTGGTTTTGGTGCATGTCCTTCTTAGATCATTTGTACTCTTCGAACTCAAGTTGCATAACATGCGTGTCCCTTCTTCACTTTTCATCAATTAGCGAACGATGGATACCCTGTTGTACATGGACATCCACTGATTGCGAGGACGGACTCTTTCAGTTGGTCTTAGCATTTAGACGGCATGCAGCCTTCAGAATGGACATTTGTGTAATTTGCGGGGGGGGGGAGGCGGCGGGGCGTTCAGGTTTTTGGCCGTGAGTCGCGGGCATCCGAACATCACGGCACTCTTCGGGGTCTTCTGCTTCAACGATGGGGCGCCTTAGCGCAGAGACGGGAGCACCAGTGGGTGTATCTCCATTTCCCTTGGAAACCCAACCCGGGGGCGGGGGGGAGGTTGGGAGTACCCTATTGAAGGCTTGCCAGTTTTGCCTAACTGGGAAAGGTTGAGCACAGTCGCCAGAGTTATCTAAGAGACAACGGTGGCGGCGGGTGGTTATTGAAAGCTCCCAAGATTCATTTTCGCATCCGTACAGTTAATTTTGATATGTCCGAACATTAGGGACCCTCCGCCGTCCGTCATTGGTGGATGCTTGAAGGGAATGCAGCAAATCAAACAACCAATGCGGGGTCCGCTTTTTGGACAATATCTGAAAGTAACTATCCGAGCATCTTGCGTCGTGTTTGTGTGTGTGTGTTACGCGATTCTGGAATCCAGAGTGACTGATGGGCCCTTTGATCACTATGAGGGTGAGGGGTGTGAGTGGGTGACTGGGTGGTGGGGGCGGCTGTGGGAAAGAGTTTCCAGATGGGGGTGTCTTTGTGTGGGACACCCAAAAATAGTGGTTTTCCTTTTGGTTTCCCTTTACAACCACATGAATGGGGTACCCTCAAGCAAGACACACCTACATGGTTGGTTTACCTTCCTTTGCCTTGGAAAGCATGGGGATTCCCGATTTTCTGGAACTCAAAAACGCCAATCACCTTTCATATGGCCGGCTGGGGTGGCTTTCCAGGATAAGGTACGCTGGCCAAGCCGTGATGTCCTGCGGGTGAGTTACTTGTAAAGTTGGTTGCAAGATTTAGGCATCCCGTACAGGGATCAAAAGGCGGTTGCCCAAGGGGTGCTTAAACAGGGGTGGCCCCACCCTGGCCTGTTGGCCAGTTTCCTGCACAGAGACGTTCTGTCAAGAGTTGTGCCTGTGCCAGTATGCAAGCCGTACAAGCCTTGTTTAGCCTTTCATGTGGCTAGTTGCTTTTTCAGCGCACCCTTTTCGGGGTAGGTTAGAACGGGAGACCAAAGCAGCACCACCCATTTTTTGGGTCCCCTATTTTGACACATACTCCATGTGGTAACTTGTCCAACAGAACAAGTTCCTCGCTGCTCCACTCAGTCCGGAGTCTTTGCACCGCTTGGAACACATGAGGCTCGCATCTGTCACATTCGCTCATATTGGGACTTGGTCCTGAAACAACATGAAGGCACATAGGTGTCCTTTTTGGTTGATGTGCTTTAAAAATAGAGGGCCCTGGTTTGCCTGGTGGTTCAATCATCTACCAGGGCCATCTATTTTCCCAAGAAGGACACCTATGTGAAGGCATCGCATCCCTGTCACACACCCGCCCGGTAGAGGTTCAGGCCGGGACGCCTTTTCATTCCTTTGCAGAACGATTGGGACGTAAGAACTAGTCCGTGCAGGCACCACACACGCCGCAGTTTTGTGACGTAGTTTTCTGCAAGGACGCGTGCCCCCGCATGCCGCCCTGAAAGTTCCCTATCGCAGTCACAAATGTGGACACTGGGGGAGAATAAGTTGAATGTTGCAACTGGGTGACTAAAAGTGACGCAAACAGTGGACTGCCCTGCAGTTGGGTCTGGAGCCAACTCCAACAGTACGCGATAGGTCACGGTAGGTTTATTGCATGAGTCAAGAATTTCATAATCAGATCCGGCTTAGCTTGAAACATGGTCGGCGCTCCGATATCAGGACCCGGCAGAGGCAGAGGCAGGGCGCGATTGCCGAGAGCAAAGGGATCGCTCCAATTGTTTTCGAAGGGGTGCGTTCAATTGCTTCATTTGGACACGTGTTTCAATGAGGAGTGCTCAAACAGGGTGAGTGGGCGGCACAAATCCCCAAGTGAATGAGGGCCCACCAAGCACAACAATCAGAATTCATACCACGTGTTTGCGGCGGAGTTGGACACAGTTCCGGTCATGTTCCAGGGAGCTAACCTCTTTGCATGCTGAACGACCGAAAGGAAAAGCCCGTCCACCTTCCACCGGGATAGCATGTGAGAGGTATGTCATAAGCCCAGCCCGAGAAGTCTTTCACCCAGATCAACTGTTGCGCAGCGCGTGAGGTCAGGGGTGGGGAGCAGCATTGATCAGTGCCCAGCTCCCCATACCCATGTTGGCCGCTTGCTTGTGATTTGCTCTCTTATAGAGATATATGAGTTTATTTGTACACATCACAGCAACTGAGGGCCTTTTTGATACCATAGCCGTTTTGGTAAAACATGTTAGAAACATAATGAACGTCAATGGGTTTTGCTTCGCACGTGGAATCAATGGACCAAGAGGAAACACAAAGTTTCTGGCATGTCCAGTTGCTCAGTGGCACTGACTAGGAATCCCTTGTTTGGAGAGGAATTGGATTCAACCCGCAAAAAGCATTTCAACGTTTTTCCTACCAGGATGATTTGGCACATTTGAGCTGCTGTTTGGATTCCGGGATGCATATCATGTTTTGGTCCGGCCCTTAGGTACCCCGAAACCTCATGGCAGCATTCACTTCGGTCATGAAACTGCGAATTCCACTACGTTTGAATGGACAAAAACGTTGGGCGAGTCTGAAAGAACATCTTCAGGCCCGCGAACATCCTTGAAATATGTTCTCCCCGGGTAAGCAAGGCAAACTCAGCTTCGCACCGGAGGTGCTCAAAAACACAGCGTCCAATGGGCATTTCATGCGCGAGACCTCGACGCACTGGTAAAACCCATAGATCGAGCAGCCTTTGCACGAAGCGAAACATTTTGTTAATGTTGAAACGCATGTGGAAACATGAACTGTGTTTGAAATGCTTGACCATAATGGCCCCGGCCATTTTGGCTCAAGCTTTGTTCTTGGGTTCTCTGAACCCAACTTGTGTGAAAAAATTGAAAGGTAGCACTTCCGAACTAACCCCGAACCAGCAATGGCCTCCTCGGCAACTTCGGCAACTTCCTTCGAGTTGATTGAGGACCAGGCACTCACCGCGGAGGAGGTGGAAATGGCCAGCCAGGAGGCCCAGGAAGTCCGCACACGCGAGGCGGCTGTGGCGGTCGGCCTGGTGTTGGATGAGCCCGAGGCGCCCCCGTCGGCATCGGCCACCGATGTGATGAACGACCTCTCCAGTGCACTGGAGCGGCTCCGTGTGGCCTTCTCCACACCGACTCCCGGCCTGGGTGCTGCTGGCCCCGCCGAGGACGAGGACAAGGAGATGGGCGATGCGGTCACCACGGAGCGGGCTACTCCACCAACGAAGAGGCTGAAGGGCTTCGTGGCGGCCTCCCAGAAGACCACGGCCCCGGTGAACAAACCGGTCTCCCTGGTGCCGGTGGATGGCCGTCCTGGCTATTTCAAGCTAGTTGACCTCCCAGACCTCTTCCCGGTCCTTCCGGCATCGGCGGCCACGTTGCTGAGGGACGTCACGGTGGAGGAGGCGGTCTCCCTGTTCCACAAGTTTGTCGGGAAGAATCTCACGGAGGACTTGGTGGTCCGCATCCTGGAGGCTTATGTTCCGATGAAGATCCAGATCCGGCAAGAGGAGGTCTGGGCCTCACAGTTCCAGCGGAATAAGGCATGCATTGGCACCCAGCGGATGCACAGACTCGATGCCGGCCACTCGGACTACAAATTCATGTGTAAGGCATGCGGCACGGGGTGGCCGGAGGCAGCCAATCAATGCTGGGTCTGCCCGGGCAAGGAGTTTGTCCCCTTCCAGGCACCCTCGGCTACCTACGAGGCGGACGGCGTCACGTACAACCTGCTCATTGTGGAGGGCAAGCCGACCTCCAGCAGCGGGATGGGGGAAGCCTGGGTGCTGCTGGCCCCGGTGGTACCCGGGCACAGGCAGACCGCAACCTGGTGGACGGCACGATCCTGGGGAGAGCTCCTCCGAAAACGGACACGGCCGAGGAGATCACTATGGCTGACGTGGTCCCGCTTAACAGGCGGGTGGACATTCGGCAGGAGATCCTGTCCATGGAGGCGGACGACGAGGCGTTGAAGGTCCGGGAGCGCCAGGAGGTCAAGGTCAAGGTGCAGCGGTCCCTGCAGGAGGCAGAGGCTCAGAGCTTCCAGCTCTACCACCCCCAGGTGGACCAGGCGATCCGGAGAAAGGAAGAGCTGCATAAGGCCTTGAGGGAGCACCGGGAACCGACCCCGGAGGAGTCCTCGGCCAGGCGGCGGCACAAGGAGTTGGTCACGGATGAGATGTTGGACAATGAGATGGCAATCCTGGCGCCTCTCCAGGAGGGCATGCAGGCCACCTCAACGAGGGAGCCCGGGCCCTCAGGAAGGTCAAGCTGGAGCGATTCAAGGCCAAGCTGCGAGACCAGTACCTGGAAGGAAAGGGTGTCGACGCCAGCCAGGCACTGGCTGATGCGATGGGCCCCATTCAGGAGGCGCAGGAGGCGAACAAGCGCACCCAGGACACCAACCAGGCATGGATGCTTAACCACACCCTCCAGCCCCTGGAGGTGTCGGCATGGCCAGATGATCTCAGGCAGGCCCTGGAGAGGGGGCTGTTCTGCCCCCTGGAGCTGGATGACCCTGAAGACATCCCCAACGTGGGACATCAAGGAGAAGTACGTCCCATACATCCGGAGGCTCAGAGAGGCGCAGAACCCGTGGAACCAGGAGGCGTTGCTGGAGGAGATGCCCGATCTGGCGACACCGGCCCCCCCAAAAGCAGTCAGGGCCACCGCAGGACCTGGACTCGGAGGAGGGTAAGCTGTCCCTGCTCCTCTGGGCGATGAAGAGGCACCAAGGGGAGCTACGGATGTTTGGGGGGATCTGGAAGAAGCACTCCAGCGGTGAGATCCCCAAGGGCGCGGACCAGCAATTCAAGCTCTCGCCGGAGGAGCTCCTGGCCCTGGAGCGCAGGACCCACCCACTCACGTGTGAGCGGGACCACATCGACCCGATCATCTACTCGGCCCTGGAGATCCGAGCGCAGGTTAACCGGGGTGAGCGCCCGGCGCCGGAGCAGGTGGTGGGGATCTTCTGGGCTAAGGGCGATGGCGTGTTTTGGACAAGGCAGACTCGCACGTGGGACCTGCCGAGCTTGACAGGGGTGTACGCCCATCGCTTCACCTTCAAGTACATCTACTCGGCTTGGACCACATTCCCGCTGGTCGTGAAGACGCAGCGACGGGGCCGCAATGCGGAGGGCTCGACTTCGGATAAGTGGATGGGGAACATCCTCCAGATGCGGAAGGAGGCGGTCCCCTTCCTGGAGAGCCTGGGAATCCCCAAGCCGCGCAGCAAGGCGGAATGGAGCTACATCTTTAAGGAGATGGGGACGTTTCTGGCAGCCAAGAACTTCATCGTCAATTGCCCATTGCCGGTGATGGAGCTCCCGGTGGCCCCCGTCCACGACAGCAAGGAGGCCCTGCGTTTCAGGGCGGTCTGTGACGAGCGAATCACACTTCCGCTGTCATCGTTGAGGGCTTTTGACTCGGTGTACACCAAAGTGGTGGCGGGCCTGAGTAAGTCCTCCATGGTGGAGATCAAGGTCAACTGGCGTTGCAACGTGGTCCATGACTGGGTGGAGCCGGTCCCGCAGGAGGCGGCGGGGGCCCTGTACGACCGGCTGGGCTACTCCCAGGCAGCTGGGCTGCTCCCCCCCCTTGGGTGCCTCTGGCCCCGGGGGCGGGGCGAGGAATCGGACGCCAAGGCCAAGATTCTGGCGGGAGCGGACACCACGCTCCGCACGCCGGACCAGGGTACCAGGCGGTACCCCCCGATCACCACGTCCACGGTCACGGCGGTCGCGGGCCGGAAGTACATCAACAAGCACTTCCCGAATGGAACCAAGCACGTGTTCTGGGCCTCGGTGGAGTGCGGCCTGGTCCTGCCCAGCATCAGCGCATGGGAAGTGGTGGGCAAAGAGAAGTTCAAGACCACCGGGGGCTACATGTGCAGGTTCTGCAAGGGCTTCTGGAAGGCGAGCCGTGGGGGGACCAGGCTGCTCCAGATTACGGGCTGGCACAAGGACAAGGCCACATGCCTGCAGCTGGTGATGGACGAGCCCCCGGAGCAACTCTATAACCAGTGGATCCGGGACAGGATGGAGTTCTACAAGCGGGTGGAGCCGACGGAGCCCCCCAGGGACGAGCGGCTAGTCCTTGGAGATGCGAGCACCCCGCGCATGCGCTTCAGCTCTTCGATGTCTCCACTGCCCTGTGGTCGGTCATCCTGAGCAACCCAGAGAAGTCAGGGCTGGCGGCCATCCACTCGGTGGCAAAGGAGGCGATCTTGAAGGGTGAGAGCCGCTAGGTCGTGTCTCACTACCCTTTTGGAGGTGGAGTCGTATGATCTCTCCCCACCGGGACTTGGGTGCCTCTGGCCCCGTCTTGGGTGGGGGGGAGGTGTTGGGGTGTTTCCCTTGTTTTGGGTTCATCATTCACCTTGGTTTCCCCCCCTGTTCAACACGCCACGACTGCCGGTTTGCCTCGAGCCGGAGGCTGCGCAATTTGGCTGCCCCAAGGACGGGCCGTATCGGCCGCTGTTTGAAGAAAGTGGCTGCGGCTGACGCTGGGCTCCCTGAGGTCCCCTTGGGGGTTTTGGGGAATCCCCCGTCGGGTGGGTCTTCCCCCCTCCGTGGTTCTTTTGGGGATTTCCGGGGGGGACTCTTTGGGCTTGGTGGGCTGCATGCCGCCTGCCTGCCCCACGCGCACTCGGCATCAGGAAGGGTTGGTCGTGTTTGCAGTTTGTCGCGGTTGGGTCCCGGCCATTCAATAGGAGGCTCGAACCCTTGTTTTCAGCATGGCTAGGGTCTCTACACAGTTTCTGTTGCGCCCGCCTTACACTCGTCTTTGGGACCGCATCCCAAGGGTCCTGTGGGACACGCTGGCGGATGAGTCTATCTCCCCGAGACAGACAGACGGGGAGTTGCTGGTCCTCATGGCACGGCGGAGGAAGGGAGGCAGCTGGGCGGGGAGCCGGCTCTCCGCTTCGCTCAGCTCCTGGAGCTAGCGGGCATTCCGGTGGGCCAGGCTGACCAAGTGGTACCAACGGACTACTTCAACGGCCTGGTGGCGTCGGCGGCGGGCAGGCTTCCCCAGCCTTTGTCCGCGGGGGACCTGGCCGACCTTTGGGATAGCCTATGGCTCCTCCTCATGGCTGCGGACGGCAAGCTCAGCGAGAACTTCTCCCCGCTGGAGAATGAGTTGGACCGCCAGGACCAACTGAGGTGGTTCTCGCGGGATGACCCACCCCCACTCCAACAGCCGGAGCTTCTGAAGTGGCGGCACTGGAGGCCCGGGAAGATCAGGGAAATGGAACCCACGACTCAGCGAGCACTGGAACTCCATATGTGCGGGAAATGGGCGGAACGGCTCCTTGCCCACTTCGCCCCCTTTGCGGAGCACATCGCATACATGCAGGACATCCTGGGGGAGGACTTCCGCAAGGAAGCACTGGACCTCTTGGGGGATAGCAGGTTCCGGACGCTCAGGCAACACTGCCTGGTCTACGAGAGTCTCCGCAAGAGAGGCTTCACCGTCATCCCATGGCAGGAACGACATGTCCGTTCTCTCCTCAACCAGCTCGCCGATGAGGAGGTCACCCCGTGCAAGTTGCGGCAGGTGTGGAACACCCTCAAGTGGTTCTCCAAGACCTTCGGACTGCTGAAAATAGACGAACTCCATCGCCTCAAGTCCAAGAAGAGCTCATTGGAAGAGGCGCTCACGGACACGGTCACCAGGCCACAGCGTAAGGCGGTGGTCCCTAGCAAGGAGGTCATTTGGGCTCTGGAGGAGGGGGCCGGCTACGATCGCCTGGGTGCCACCGGCCCCGGCACGCAGGAGGCCCCGAGCAAGAACAGACACGAGGTGCTGGACGCTTTCATCCTGGGGTTCGCCCGGTTCCAGGTGGGTTGCAGTGCTCGCTTCAATGACCTCCAGCATGTTCACCCCAAGGACCTTATCCACACCAGCAACACGGTGGAACTGAAGGCCTGGCAGACGAAGACGGTCTCCGCAGCACAAATCAACCGCAACCCGGTTCCCTTGATTGCTCCGAAGTACAGCTTCACGGGAATCCCCTGGTGGACTACCTGGGTGGCCTCGGTCAGGCGGCTGGTATCCGAGGAGGCATTCCAGGACATGGACTACTTGCTCCTCTGAGATGGCTCAAAGATGCTATTCTCCGGGGTGTCACGCCGGGGTTGGTGAAGCCGCTGTCGTGGCACTCGTTCCGGGTGTTCATCCCGGACTGCGCCTTCCAGATGGGGATCCCCGGGAGCGCCGCATGTACCTGGGCAACTGGCTCACGGAGAGCACGGCAGATGTCTACGTGCGGGAGAAGCGCAACGTGGTTGTGGAGATCTGGGGCCAGGTAGCGCAGAAGGTCCCCAACCTGAACCTCGGGCCAGGCAGGGAGCGCAGGGAGGACTTGAATCACCCGGACTGGGCGGACCCGCTCCCGCCACCAGCAGTGGACATCACGGACGCAGGACCGGAGGGCCGCGGGGACCATATTGAAAGGGAAGGGGAAACATCCCCTTCGGTACCCTCAGGGAGCGCACCATCGGCTCGATCATGGTCAGTGGTGGAACATGAACCTGGGGACACACCAGTGAAGGCCAAGGACCTGTTTCCAGCCACCCCGGACCTCCCCCTTCGGGTGGTGGCGGCGGTCAAACGCTCGGGCAACGCCGGCCAGTCCAGAATCCACCTGCTGAATGCTGAGGGCACGGCTGTGGGATGTGGCTGGCGACCAGCGGCTTCTAAGGTCCAGGAGCTCTCGGTGCTGGATTACATGACGGAGCAGGAGGCCTATGGCAAGTGCGAACGCTGCTTCAAGCGGCATGGTTTCCCGGCGGACTGGGCACTGGAGCCGGCGGAGGTCCCCACGCTGCAGGAGGACTCGGACTCCTCGGCGGACTCAGGCTCCGAAACGGATGACTCGGTGGACACCCAGTCGGAGACCGAGGTGGTGGCCCTACCTTTGGTAGCCTAGGTGCCCCTGGCCCTGGCGACCAAGGGGATGGGAGGCCCGGAGAGGGGCCATGGCCAGGGCCCTCAGCACAGCCTGGCATCCTTCGGAAATGGCGGGTGTGCCAGACTGTCCTTCGGAAATGGCGCTATCAGTCTGCACACCCGTTCTTCAGTTTTTGAGAATTGTGAGTTGGGTGGCCCATGGGGCCCACCCAGCGTTGGTCATCTGACAGGGGAAGATGAGTCCCTGGCACCAACACACTGCTCGGATGAAAGAGTTATCGCGTGCTCGTGTGTGGTGCCGTTTGGTTAGCTTGCATACACTTTGTTAATGTTGAAACGCATGTGGAAACATGAACTGTGTTTGAAATGCTTGACCATAATGGCCCCGGCCATTTTGGCTCAAGCTTTGTTCTTGGGTTCTCTGAACCCAACTTGTGTGAAAAACCCACCCACCCACACCAAGGTCGGGGGTCATGGCGGCCAAACCCCCGGATGAGGTCCCAGAAGAGTTCAAGGAGGACGTGGCCAAGCTGCACAAGCCATTGGCGGCCATCCTGGTGGGGAAGCAGATCCCCTGGGCAGCCCAGGCAGCTATGGGCGCATCGGGATACGTCACGGTGGAAGACCTGGCGGATCGCTGGGACACCCCAGCGGCGGCTAGGGAGAATGGTCCCCGGGACCTGGGATTCCGGGATGGGGAGAACGGGTTCAATGTCCAGACCTCGGCCTTCACGGCGATGCGCCTCCTGCAGGCAGTCCGGGTGGCAGCCAGCTTGGTCCGGGGGGGCAACCAAGGGGATCACCCGGCGGGCCAGGCGGGCCCGACAAAGGCGCCCCTGGAGGTCCTGTGTGACAGGCGCCAGCTGGAGGATGCTTACGTGGCCATTCATGGGACCCCGAAGCCGAGGTTGGAGTTCCAAGGGAGTGATGGCTACCTCAAGAAGCAGTGGCGCTTGATTGCCAAGGGTGAGCTGGGCTACATCCCGGCAAAACACATCGTGAGCGCGCTCCCGGAAGAAGGGGAACGCCCCTCATCCACCCACAAGAAGATCACGGTGGACGGCTGGGGCAGGGAGGATGAAGAAGAGGTGAGGAGCCACCCCACATCCCGGCGCCAGTTGGAACGTTTGCACCAAACTTTCAGGACGACGCTCCTGATGTGCACGGCGGCACTGCCACAGTTTGGCAACCTGAAGGTCACCAAGGCGGAGCTGGACGATTGGTATGACTGGTTCTATGGGGAGGACATCGCTGGCAGAAGGCCTCCCCCGAGTGACACACCTTGCTGTTTGCAGAGCGCAATGCGTGGAGGAAGATCCACGAGATGGTGCACCAGGGCACCACCCTCTCCGATGCCCTCAAGAATATCAGGGGCGACTTCCTCTTCTGGCAACGGGAGGTCTATGAGCACCTCAACAGGGCGCCGGAGAAGGGGAAGAACAAGGGCAAGGCACCCAAGGTGTGGCAGACTCAGTGGGAGAAGCCGAAGAAGGGGGGGATGGCCCTCGGGGCCGACCAGGTCCAAGCCAAAGGGCAAGGGCGGCAAAGGGAAATCCCCCAACTCCCCCTCGGTTCCATGGCCAGACCACTGGGCTTTCAAGAATCCCAAAGGGGTGGCGTACTGCAGAGATCATCACCTCCACAACAAGTGTTCGGGATCGTGCGGCCGTTCCCACTGCCCGGTCAGGAAGGATGGGTGGGTGTGATGCCCCCCCATCGAAGCATGCTCCACAGGCATGCCCTCACCTTCCCAAGTGACAGGAGGCCACCCACAGGGTGCCATAGGCCCCGTGGCTTCCCGGTCTCAGTTGGGATCTCAGGCCACCAGTGCGAGAGTGCACACAGAGGGGGAGAGCCAGCCCCACCAGAGCCACAGCAGATGGCAGACAGAGCGGGGAGGCCAGGACGGCCTCAGATGGGAGGGGACTTCTCCAGGGTGCCACCGGCCCCGGAAGCCCCTCCACCGAAGAAGAGGAGCGGTCCCAGCCAGGGCACTCCAGAAGGGCGGAAGCATCCCTTCCCCCCGCACCCACCGAGGCAGTGGGTAGACCCCCCAGAGAGACCCAGAGGTGAGGATCCGCCCAGCAAGGGGCGCTCCAAGGGCGGGAAGAACCGCCAGGGCAAGCATCAAGCCCGGGGACAGATGAGATCAGACAAAGGTAGCACGGAATCCCTAGGGGGGGCAAGCCCCACCTTCCCATGGATGCAGGACATCCCGGAAAGACTGAGGCTCAGACTGGGGTGGACGCCGAGGCCAGTGCCGGGGTCTTCAAAGCCATCCCTCATCCTGCTGTACGCTGGGAAGGATGATGCGGGGGCCCTGGATGCCTACCTCCATGCCTACAACCCGGCCTTCTCGGAGTACATTTGGGCGGTGGATATCAGGAGAAAGGGTGGAGACCTGGGCCAGGACATGCTGGGCGAGGAGCCTTACTCGACGATGTGCTCCATGGCCATGGCGGGTAAGGTCGCACTGGTGGGAGGTGGCCCTCGCCGGTGAGGGGCAGAGCAGAGCAGACCTTGTGGGGCTTAGAGGACTTGGAGCCCCGGGTTAGGGAGGACACGGACAATGACAGCGTGCTCATGCTCCGACAGATGTACCTGACCTCGCTGGCCTACAAGGGGCTAGGTCAGCTAACGGTCCCGCAGGTTGGCTCCTCCTTCCTGGAGCACCCGATGGACCCGATGGAGTGCAGCAAGAGCCCGAGCGTAGCGAGGTGCTCATCGATCTGGGTCACGCGGGCCTACGTTCAATGGGCGAGTGCACTCCACCACTCCCTCATCAAGTTCGATGAGTGCCGCCTGGGCCAGGTGGTTGTGAAGTCCACGGCGTTGTCAACGGACCTTCCTCTTCTCTCCATTATTGGCATGACCTGCGTTGCAACCACGGGTCTCACCCCAGGGGAGACAAGCTCAACTCCAGTGACCTCAGCCGGTACCCGGAGCAGATGATGCAGGGTCTCGCAGCGGCCATCCTTTGCCGAGCGGGACCCATCCTGGAGGCGCTGAGGCCGGGAGGCATGGCGCCCCAGGCTAACCCAACGACCCCCCCGAGGCGTCCAAGGGAACCTTCTCCCAGCACGCCGGGGGACAACAAGCGCCAGTCCCGAAGGCTGAAGGCGGGCCAACAAGCGTTGGCAGGTCTGACCTTGGGCTCACTTCCGGTCTCGGCCTCGGATAATCCAGAGGCGGGGACATCGACACAGAGGACTGGCGAGGTGGATGAACTTGGGGGGGGAACTCTTCCCCTGGATCCATGGGCACACCAGGGCATGGAGATCTCGGATCGGCCCACCATCCTGCCGATCACGCACGACCCCAATATCTCCGACAAGGTCATGTACCTCCAGATGGCTTTCAAGCAACGTCCCTTAAGAGACGGTGGAGGAAAGCCCTCATTGGGACGGTTGGCCCCGTGGGCCCGGCCGCTGTCCAAAGCAGCGGCGCTGGGGGCCAAGATCTGTGTCCTCACTTCGCCGTGGGGGGACTAGCTCCAGGAGTCGCTCTCGTTGGGGGATGGGTCACATCCCTTCCCGGAGGACCTGCTGGAGGACATCAGGGAGATTCTGGCGCCGGGGGCAGGCCGACCAGCGGACGGCCAACCCTTCTTCCTGGACATCTTGCACAGCGTGGCGCTGAACATTCAGGACCCCGACCACCAGTTTCCCCGGGACCTGGAGCAAGGGGTCCCACTGGGGGTCACGGACCCACCCCTGACCTCGCCGGGCATCTGGCCAGGAGCCGGAGTTCCAGGAACTCCCCCACCCAACGGGCAGGGGCAACTACCCCTCGGCGGATCACTTCAGCGATCTCATCCGGGGCACATTTCTGGAGGAGGTCCCCATGGGCATGGGGGAGGGCCCCTTCAGTAAGGAGGAGGCAGCATCGCGATGTGGCTGCGACAGCGAGGACCTTTGTCCCGGCCCCCTAGCGGGCATCGACGAGGGGGACAAGATCCGCACGATCTACGATGGCTCGGTGGGAGGGGCCAATGACACCATCAGGAACCAGACGGTGGAAAGGACGACGGCTCCGACGGTGCTGGATGGGGTTCAAGCTCTCCATTGACCAGGTGGGTGCTGCTCAAGGCGGACGTCACCAAGGCCCACCGGAGAGTGAAGGTCCTCAGGAAGGACTGGCGGTTCCAGGTGGCTTCACTGGGGGAAGAATGGTGGGTGAACAAGGTAGGCACATACATGGCCAGTGCCCAATCCTACTGGGGACGCCTGGCAGCCCTTCTGCTCAGGGTCCTCTACGCACTTTTCCCTCAAGTGGATTGGAACTTCGTCTTCGTCGACGACTTCCTGTGGCTGCTTCGAAGCGAGGGGGCAGTGAACTTGGCGGTGGCGCTGCTGGCCACACTCCTGGCATTGGGCACCCCACTTAGCTGGAAGAAGACGCACTTGGCGGAGGTTAACACATGGCTGGGCTTCGTGGTCCACCCGAACATCCCGCAGGTTCTCATGGCAGCCAACAAACACATCCTGGTCATGGAGGTTTTGCAGACCATGGTGGAAGGGCAGGCGATGCACTCAAAGGACATCGAGAAGGCCCTGGGCCGCATCCAATGGGCAACGGCTGCATGTCCGCTGGCGAAGTCGATGCTCCAGCCACTTTGGGCCTGGAAGATGGCCACCACCACGGTGGGGAAACCCCCCAAGGTGGTCAGGATGCTGGCGTTCATGCTGCGGTTCCTCTTCAACACGCCTTTCGTCCAGTACTCCCCCTACTTGCCAAAGTCCTCTTGGTGGGGTTGCAGCGACGCTAGCGCCTCGGACGACGGACTGGCATTTGTGGGAGGTTGGTGCTCCAACACAGTGGAACCGGACAAGAAGGAGGTGTACTGGTTCCATGAGCAGATCCACGTGGAGGAGTACCCTTGGGCTTTCAAGAATGGGGATCCAAAGCGGAGGATTGCGGCTCTGGAGATGCTGGGCACGCTCTTCCTCTGTAACATGATCCTCACGCACCAAGGCCCTCTGTCCTCCCGGGTCCGACTCCCGGTGGGCAGTGACAATCAGGGCAACGTCATGGCGATGCTCAACCTTGGATCCAAGAAGCCCTACACCGCGGCGATCCTGATGGAGCTGGTCTTCCTGCTCCACACCCATGGCTGCTCGCTGGCGGCCAACCACGTGCCCCGGGAATTCAATCAATGGGCTGATGAGCTGACGCACCCAGATTTCTCTGGGTTCGACCCTTTGCACAGGGTCCCCAAGCAGGAACTCTGCGAGGAGTTTGTTTTTCTCCCGCGTCTCCTGAATGGAGATGCATTTGATCTCAGCGTGGGCCCACCCATGCTCCCGTGACCGGAGCCGGTGGGTGACTCACTTCCCCTGGTGGCAGACCCCCCTGTGGCCTGGGTGCCACGGGCCCCGGCTCAGGGGCGGGCGCTATCAGTCTGCACACCCGTTCTTCAGTTTTTGAGAATTGTGAGTTGGGTGGCCCATGGGGCCCACCCAGCGTTGGTCATCTGACAGGGGAAGATGAGTCCCTGGCACCAACACACTGCTCGGATGAAAGAGTTATCGCGTGCTCGTGTGTGGTGCCGTTTGGTTAGCTTGCATACACTGATAGTCAACATTTTTTCGGGTTGTCATCAAAAGCTTGTCTAATGACATAGTTGGAGGTCCCACAGCGGCTTCTTAAAAGCATTTGAAGGGCTTGACAAGCCTTCAGCGGCTCTCTGGCGGTGCACAGCCAGTGCCAGCACGGCCCAGGCTCTTTGTTCAGCTAGTGGGCGCAAAGGAGGTTTCGATGTTCGATCTTGTCACGTGAAGCAGAAGACAGCAAGTTCATGCGCCTCATCTGGTTTTTTGAAATGGCTGTGGGTCAAAAATATGTACCCAAAATGGAACCCTGGTAAATGGAAACTTGGACTACCACCTGCCGTCCCCGGGTGGTTTAATTTTGACCCACACCCAAATGGCAGCGATGAACTCGACACAATTATCGCCGCCGGCTAGGAAGGAGTCAGGACGCTCCTTGGCCACGTGACTCAGAATCAAAACCTTGTAGTAGGTGGTGCGCGGAAAACAAATTCAAAAGGCGGGGGCTGGTTCTTACTAACCTTCATCTACTCGAGTTTTGATAGTGGCTCAAAATTGACTTCTGCCACAGTGGCTGAAGATCCGACTGCGGAGGAGGGGAGCCAGCAACGCGGAGGAGGAAAGACGGGCGCCAGCAAGTAGGCTGCGTCCGGAACAGAAACCATGGCTACAAGCCTAAATATAGAATGATGGATGAGGGCGAAACATCCGTCAAGATAAACGAGCATCAAACATTGTTTATTACAACCCCCTCCCCCCCCCCCGACGAGCTCGTCGTCGGGGCGCACCTGAGCCGAGCACACCTCATCCGGGGAACCTAGGGCTCGAGGATCATGTTTAAGAAACATAACTAGTCGTTGTGTGTCTCACTATAGCTAACCCTCCTTCGCGGCGGCTGCTCCGGGCCAATTTCTTCTGCACCTCCCAAGGCTGAAATGGGTGTGGGTCAAAAATGGGTACCTGCGGTCCATATCCTGGCGGTTTACATACCCAAATCAGGAACCGCCAGGCAAGGGGGCTTCTTCATCAGCCTTGGCCTTAAAATAATCCTTGTAAAGCAGGTGGTTTTTGGTTGATCTTTTTCATCTAAGGGCGGAAGTACATACCCCTTGTTCATACCCCTTTGCTTCTGTGGAACCAAGCCACTTTATAAGGGGTATATACCCGTTTTGGCGAGAGGGGTATGAACATCCGCAGGCCTCTCAGGGGTTCATTTGCCCAAGGGCTATGTAGGGGTATGTAGGGGTATGTACCTTGGCACCCTGGATTTCAGGAACCCCGATTCCTGTTTTCGAGCACACATCGCAGGCAACACCGCGACTACGCTGGTGTATTGTTATGTCGTTGCCGCTTGCCTGGGATGAGCCTTAGAGGGAAGGAACCTTCCGGGGACGTTTTTTAAGAAGCAATTTTCTGGGCCTAAGCCACTTGAACCATACGTTGAAGCAGAGACACACACGCACACACACACACATTTTCTTTGGAGAACCATGTCTTTTGGGGGTCCACCTCTGTTCTCATTGCCTGAACATGGGTTCCACTTCGACATTTGCCATGAAAAGGTGCCTGTTCACACACTGACGGGTTGGACTGTTCCTTCGTGAAGCGTCCCTGCCTTTTTCGGTTGCACAGCTCGCATCAGCTGTAGGGCTTGGACCCTTTGACAACTTGCCCAAAGCGAATCGAGCTTGGGCCCTGCTTTGGATCTTGAAGTGGTGGCCCCGGTTGCAAACCTTTTGCTTCCTCGTTCGGGGTGCGACCTAAACCCAAGCATTCAGAGTACGAGTTCGTAGCCAGCCGAGAGGTCTTGGAAGCAGATCTGACAGGTGAAAAGCGTCCAATGGCCCAACTTCATGCAACATGGATCCTTTCAGGGTCACATTTTAGCTTGCCGACGCGAAGGTTCGGTGTGATTCCTGGTACTGTGTTGGAATCTGCTTCCGAGCCTTGTGCAGTCCCTGGTGCATCAGCATGTTGCGTGTCCCCCCCTGGATCTGACGGCATAAACGGTCCCATACATGGAACCCGAATTTGCA
>CAUJNA010000016.1:202500-212500 GCA_963377175.1 Effrenium voratum | reverse complement strand
CCTTGGATTGAGGGAAAGGTTGAGGGATCCCCGAAATTCACGTTCCAAATCTCCATTTTGACACATACCTAAGTTGGGAAGGCTCGCGCCAAGGACAGGAGCAAGGCAGTGCTCTCCGATTTGGGCATCGCCGCGTTCTTGAAGGACGAGCAGGCACTGGGGCTCCGCGGGCCTCTCGGAGGCTGATAGCCGCTTAGCCCTAGAGCAAATTTTTGAGCTCAGAGAGGAGAACTGTAAGCCCCTGGGGCTACCAGCTCGACTTGCCTTCTGCTACTCGGAATCCAAGTCTCTGAGGCGTTTGGGTCCGTTGCCGTTGTTTGCTGGAGTATGAGGCCCCCGGCCCTGCGGCGTCTCTAGGACTGCGGCCGTTGACCGCGAGTGAATGTTTCCTATGCAGCCCAGTCCTTTCTATTGAAATGGATAAATGTATTCCCAACAGGGTATACTTTCCAGCAACGGGTTGATGGAGAAACAGATACATTCGGGAATTGGATACGCAATGCCAAAACTGGGGGGAGGACAATTTTTCCAGTAGCGGCCTGTTCAGAATCTCAGCAGCGCAAATGCAGAGAAAGTTTTGAGCAGGCCACCCCTTCCCTTTCTTGGTAGGTTCGACAGAACTCGGCTCTTGAAGCTCCTAATAGATTAGCACGGGCAGAGCGCGAATGTCAATTTGTTTCTTGTTTGTTTCGCAGGTGCCTTTTGCATTTTCTTGTTTTGCATTTCGTGTTGAGCTATCATCGACTAAAACCTGCGGTCCAAATTTTGGTGGTCTAAGCTTGGCCCACACCGACAAATTCTGGAATGCTCCAACTCGACCAGTTATTCTCAGTTGCGAGTTGAAACCCCTGGCTTTCGCAGAGGGTACATGGGAAACCCATTGCTTCGCCACCAAACCAATCCAAACCACCAGGGACCACGGAGCGGGAAGCTGTGTCTTGGTCACTGCGATTCGTGAGGCCATGCAGAAGCGCGTGGGCTCCCCGGGCTATGCGCCGCCGGAGGTGGTCACTGACCTGCCCTATGATGCCCGGCCGCGACGGAATCCGATGAAAAGGTACTGGGCTTGCCTCGTAAACCCCAAAAATGGGTGGGGAAACCACCTGGAGCGACGCCAAACAGGGGACTTTGAAAACCATCAGCACTCTCTTGGAATTCCAGTTGATCCATTTCCTATGCGAAGATGGAATTGCCTTACAGGGGGAGATGCAGCGATTCCAACGCTGTTTGCTTTGGGCAAAATTGGAAACCTGCTTCTCCAAAGGAGCGTTTTTTTTTTGGTTGTTTCTTGTTGGCATCGCTTTTGTTTGCTCTTTTTTTTTGCGAGCGCCTTAACTGCTGCATTGCCGTTCCTCCTTCAGCTTAGCTTGTCTTGCATGGTTGGCTTGTTGTTGGCTGAGGTAGGTTGGCTGATTGACTTGTTGAGTGGTGCGCAATGTTGGTTTGCGTAGCATTCGAATTCGTGGCTGTCTAAGTGGTTGGTGTAAGACACTCACGACAGACCACACTGCCACTCCGGATGAAGACACCCTGAGTTTTCAGGCTCCCTTTGCAGTGGAGCTTTTGGTGCTGCCGCCGAGACCGCTGGTTGAAGAACTGACCGTTCGGTGCAGAGCCAATGGGTCGCTGCGATGAATTTAGGGCGTGCAAAGTTAGAGGCCCCGTGTGGAAAGTCAGGAGACACAGTCCATCTCAATCTATGGAACCCCAGAAATCCACCCAAAAGGGGATTTCCCCACACAACGGGGACGCCCACCGGACGAATTGGGGCTTTCTTTTCCTGAGGGTGGTCTGTTTTGGGATCGTTGAACATTTCAAGAGGGAAAACACCGGAAGACTGCTCTGATCTGTTTAAGGGAGCCTGCCAGAAAGCCGCTTAACTTTGTTGGTGTCACATCGGCCTTCTCTGAGGACGAGAAGGTGGACTTGTTCGGCGCAGGGGCGGTACTGTACTTTGCGCTGAGCAATACCTTGCCTTTTCCGGGCAAGACGCTGAAGAAGGCCTTGAGGGAAGGAGTTCGCCAAAATGGGAAGAGGTCAAAATATTTGGGATCCGTCGAATGATGGCGTTCCTTTTGAATGCCTTTGCGCCGACCTTGAAAGGGCAAGCCGGGAAACGTGCACAAACGCACGAGCACACAAACACACACAAGCACCGAAGCGCCCAGGCACCCAAGCACCCAAGCGCACAGGCACCCAAGCACACAAGCACTCAAGCACACAAGCGCACAAGCGCACAAGCACACAAACTCACACACCCAGACACGCATACAGACCCACACACACACACACCCACACCCACACACACACACACACACACCCACGCACGCACACGCACACGCAAACACAAACGCACACACACACACACACATGCACGCACTCGCACGCACACCCACACCCACACCCACACCCACACCCACACCCACACCCACACCCACACCCACACCCACACCCACACCCACACCCACACCCACACACCCACCCACCCACCCACCCACGCACGCACGCACGCACGCACGCACGCACTCCCGCCCTTTGCCCCGCCCGCCCGCCCGCCCGCCCACCCGCCTGCCCGCCCGCCCGCCCGCCCGCCCGCCCACACACACCCACACACGCGCACGCACGCGCGCACGCGCGCACGCGCACACGCACGCACGCACGCACGCACCCACCCATGCACCCACGCACCCACGCACCCACGCACCCACGCACGCACCCACGCACCCACCCACGCACCCACCCACGCACCCACGCACCCACGCACCCACGCACCCACGCACCCACGCACCCACGTACCCACGCACCCACGCACCCATGCACCCACGCATCCACGCACCCACGCACCCATGCATGCATGCACACACACACACCCACACCCACACACACCCACACACACACACCCACACACACACACACCCACACACACACACCCAACACCCACATCCACATACCCACATACCGACATACCCACACACACACACACGCCCACACGCCCTCCCACCCACACACCCACCCACTCACACACTGCACACACACAACACACAAAACACACAACACACAACACAAAACACACAACACACAACACACAACACACAAAACACAAAACACAGCACACAGCACACAACACACAGCACACAGCACACAACACACAACACACAACACGCCGGATACAGCACACAACGCACAACACACAACACACAACACACAACACAACACACAACACACAACACACACACACAAACACCACACACGCCACACACCACACACACGCACAGCACACACACACAACACACACACACACACGCACGCACACACCCACACACACACACACACACGCACGCACGCACGCACGCAGGCACGCACGCACGCACGCACGCACGCACGCACGCAACACACACACACACACACACCCACACCCACACCCACACCCACACCCACACCCACACCCACACCCACACCCACACCCACACCCACACCCACACCCACACCACACCCCACCCCGCACGCCCGCACGCGCACGCGCCGCGCACACGCGCTACACCGCACGCGCGCACGCACGCACGCACGCACGCACGCGCACGCGCACGCGCACCCGCACGCGCACGCGCACGCGCACGCGCACGCGCACGCGCACGCGCACGCGCACGCACGCACGCGCACGCGCACGCCCACGCGCACGCGCACGCGCACGCGCAACGCGCACACGCGCACACGCGCACACGCGCACACGCGCACACGCGCACACGCGCACACGCGCACACGCGCACACGCGCACGCCCACGCACGCACACGCGCACACTCACACACGCAAACACACGCGCACGCAAACCCGTACACACGCACACCAGCACACCCGCACAGCCACACCCACACACCCACACACCCGCACACCCACACACACACACACCCACCCACCCACCCACCCACCCACCCACCCACCCACCCACTCACACACCGCACACACACACACACACAGGCACACGCACACAAATACAAACACTCACGCACACAAGCACCTTTTGGTCCGTATGCTAGATTCAGCAGGTCATTTTGAAGGAAAATTGCAACCAGGAACCTTTCATCATTGAATCATTGTGCGGTTTGTGTTACAAGGCCTTACCGGCTCTTGGACATTCTAATTTTATGGCATCAGTGACAGTCTTGACGTCCCCTTGGCTTCGATGTCCATGGTTCAATGCTTCATAGACTTAAGGTTTGTTTGATTGACTTAAGGCTTGATATTTGACGGGCTCTTGATGTGCAGACTTTGATGGCTCTTGATTGAGGGTTGGGATCCAGCCCTTTGAATCACGCCCACGCAACAACCAGCGCTGGATGTTGGAAGGCCGACCGGTTCTTTTCGTACACCACCGCGCAACCTTCAAGCCCAACCCCTTCAAAGCAAAGGACGCAACAACCCTCGCTGGATGCTGGACCGTCGTTGTGCTCACCACTCACCTCCATGTACAAGAACAAAGATCATCATCCTCCCCAATGAAGATAGCAGTGACTAAGATTATGATCTGACACAGCGGTATATAGACTGAGAGAGCACCACCAACTCCATGTTAAACACAACTTGTGGTTGCGGAAAATGAGACACAAGGGAAACGACTCTTCTGGGAGGTGACCCTATGTGGAGACACGCCATAAAACAGTGTCATTTTTAGCAATGAGTACCACCCTGTCTCAAACCAGGCTAAGTCTTTTTCTGGTTTCAAAGTGACACCAAAGAATCCCTAATTTCGCACAGTTCAGATGGGAGTGTCTGTTTTGGAGTCAATTTCCCATTTAGGATCAAACAGAAAGAGGAGCCATCACGTCATATTGGGCGGTGAAATGGGAGCTGCACCTCAGGTGCTAGAGGCCACTGCGCGCCCGGAGCCCCATGGGCTTGTTGGGGCTTTCCGGTTTTCCATTCGCCAAGCATTTTTTATTTTTGCTTGAAAACAAACCTCGAGATTCCATGTTGAAAGAACGGGTTCCAGACTGGTTGCCGATGTTTGACTTTCAGGGCAGGAGTGCCGCATTCGCTTTTGTGTTCATGCGGTTTCCCTTGGAAGTCAAGGGTGAAACCACAGCATCCATACCTGGAGTCTCCTTCCGACCCCTTAAAAATGGGTTGCCTTTAGCCAAAATAAAAGGGGTCATGGAGGTCAGAAGGAGACTCCAGGTAGACCATGGTTTCACTTGTATCATCTTCGAGGCGACCAGGCCGGATGTGGGAGGCTTGCGCGAAATGCTCCGCGGGGGCGGCCAAAAAGGGGGGCACAGCATAGGTCTCAAGCTGGGTCTGTCTTTGGTTGGTTGAGGTTTTACAGGACCAGACACAAAGCCGCATTTTTCTTTCTTGGGGAGGGTTGGACACCAGAAACTGATGGGTATGCCCACTCCATCTTCATCGCCAAATGAATGCTAAGCCACGCTTCGCCTCATGGGTTATACATTTCAACTGGATGTGAGGAGGAGCCCAACGAAGTGGGTGCATTGATGGTACCCTTTCGGGGTTGGTTTTGGGAAAGCCCAAGAAAAGTGACCACTCTCGCGGGGTCGCGGCACGCAAGCCAATGCAGAGGCGTCTCAAGGGGTCGGCTCTTTGTTTTGGCTTCTCAGCGGATGCTCCTGTGGGAGGCTTCCAAGATACGTCCCCAAGGCGTGAGTGAGGCAGTGGCAGCCTGTTGCCGAACTTCCCAACACCAGAGTTGTTGCTTGTTCTTTGCCGCCTGGCCGTCCTTTTCTTTGCCATTGGAACCGTGTCTCGACCTCCAGCGCCCAATTGATTTGTGGAGTAAACTGACTGCTCCATGTCTTGCGCAAAAAGTCGTAGCACCTGAGAGAGAGAGGGTCCCCTCCAGGGAGGAAATTTGATTTATCCCCTCAACCGGCAAGCTGAAACCTGGGGAACTTCACGTTCTATAAAATCCCGTTTTTTTTTTTTTTTTTTTTTTTTTTTTTTTTTTTTTTTTTTTTTTTTTTTTTTTTTTTTTTTTTTTTTTAAGGCGATAAGCCAAAAAGGGGCCATCAAGAAACAATGAGATTTTCAACCCAACACTTGATCTTCCAGCTGCCCTTTCAGAAGCCATCCAGAACTGCGGGCGAAACAATGACCATTGGTAGATTGGTCGGGCTCCTTGTGTTTTGCTTTCCTCAAACAAAGCTTATTTTTCGGGGCCCACCCACACCACCACCCCTACCAGCACCCCACCACCCAACCCCTACCCCTACCCCACCCGCCCCACTCCTCAAACCCGCCGGTTTCGGGGTTTCGGGGGCCCGGACTCGCTGCGCTCGCCGCGCTCGCTGCGAGCAGCGGCTCTGAGGTTGCAAGGTGCGCTTCGACGCGGGGCTCTTCGGGGACTTCTCCGGCAGCCCCGCACTCAGCGAGTTTGGAGCCATGGACTCGATCCGGGAGGGAAACAGCCTGTGGATGGTGGCGAAATTCATTTCGCACCGTTCAGAGACCCTGGTTTCTGATGATTCCAATGGAAATGACCAACAAACTATGGTTTCAACCATGGTTTCTTGGGTGGTGCGAAATGGATTTCGTCCATCCACAGTAGGTCCCCCAGGATCGTGCCCTTTCTCACCCATTTCTTTTTTGGTTGGGAGGGTTCAACCCTACTAAAATAGACAGAACAAAGTTCACACCAACTTATTCTAACCTCTCCGCTGGACCTAGCTCTTTGGGTTAGCAACCGGAATCCTACAGCCAAGGAAACATCCAGGTTGCGACGGAGCCACAAGAGGCTTTTTTCACGCCCCCCTGGCACTTTTCAACCAAATCCAAAGAGGATCTCAGGATGTTTTCAGGAATTGAAAAAACCGAAGGAACCGAAGGACCCCACGGCGACGGCAGGCATCATGCAGCTGCTGAAGACGCTGCTGCAGAAGGACCCCACGAGGTTGGGGTGAGACTTTTTGCCCAAAGCGGTCAGGGCTGCTCTGAGGATAAACTGTTTGGGGCTTCCTTGGTTGCCCAACGTCTTCTAGGGGCTTTGGGAGGTACTGTTGTGCTACAGGTTTGTTAGGATGGGGCAAGCTTTCAAAGGTTGTTTCCTGAACAACACTGAGCAAATTATGTGTGGGTCGGGGGGGGGGGGGATGGTGAATTGTGACCATGTACCCAGAGAATTGGTGAGACCCTAATGTTTCAAAGGGCCAACAGAAGGAACTGCTCGCAGGAGACTTGGGTTCCTTTCCGAAAAGGACCCCCAACTATTTTAACAAGGGTTATCTCAGATGGAAGAGACTCTTCATTGGGAGTTTGAAGAGAAACGCCAAACATCTTGTAGGGAAGGTCCGAGTGGTGGGGGTGTTTTGTTTTGAGTGCATTTTGGATGATTTAAATGGAAGCCAAAAAGAAACAAACTATGTTCGGGCTCCAAATCCCTATTTTGCTGTGGCAATTTTTACCAAACTCATCGCCCCAAGTATGATCTTCCCGCTTTCCCCAGCTGTTTGGGGGTCACCATCTCAGGCAACCTTTAATTGGTGGTTTGTCGTGGTGATTTGGGGGTTTGAACCCCTGGTTCAGGTGACCAAGCCACCAAACCACCAAACCACCAAGCCAACTTCTCTTCCACCGGCGGGATGATCTGCGGCCCCCCAAGCAAAGAGCCAACTTCTCTTCCACCGGCGAAATGATCTTCGGCCCCCGAAGCAAAAATTCTTAGGGAAGCAGATCTTCGGCAAAAAACGCCGATCCCAAGCGCCAGGCGGACTTCCGCGCGCAAGGCCTTCATAGCGCTCTGGACTTGCTCCAGCCCCTCGACGGATCAGTCGAACCCGGCGGTGGCATCCCTTTTCCGCGCACTCCGCGCACCACAAATAAGGGGGGACTTCAGGTTGTTCGGTGTTTCTCAGTTAGTTGAAGTTAAGGTATTGGTACCCGGTTTGTACTTTAGTCGTGTACGCGTGTTTAAACAAGCTACCCATTTGATTTGATTGAATATACCAAGAAGGGCTTGTGCTGTTGAGAAGCGCCCGAGTTTACACCCCGAAGCTGTTTAGAGTTACGCCTAACTGTCAATCATTTGCAGAATAAGTCCATGTGGACCGTCCCGGCCTTGGAAAGCCACTAGTCGCGTTCACCATAGGCGGTCCTGCAAATGCATGACTTTTCTCTTTGCGTGCTGGCTTCCTTCCGGAATTCGATAGGAGAGAATGTACCTTTTTACCGAGCCCAATTTGACCTCACTCTGGCATTTCATATATGCCGACCTTCGGGCCTTTCACCTTTGGGCCAGGTCTTTTATTTTCCAGCTGGGTTTGAACGAGGAATGGGCCAATTTCCTTGAACATCCAACAGGGAATCAGAGAATCACCTATGGACACTTGCCTAGATCTGTCTTAACAGGACTCAACCAAGGATTGACTTTTCCTTGTGCATGGCTATGACCCCCCTTGGATATGAACTTGAATGAAGGTTGATGGAAAGCATGGTGGAGATTGCTTTTTGCCTGGATTGTCGTGTCTTTATATACTTTCAGCCATGTAATCGGGCTACCAGGCTTTGTCTCTTGCATCGCAGGGCGGAATTGTTGATTCAAGTGTTTATCTGAACTGGATACCTGGATATGGCCATGGGTCCAACTCCAAATCGTACCCCCAGTGAACCTCCCAATCCCCCCAAAAGCGGTTCTAAAATGGGTGGTGCATTCACCTACCCCCAAAAATGGTTTGGAGTCCCTTGGTTTTGACACCCACAGCCAGAAAAAACATCCAGCCCCCCACTGCGAGGGTCGCCTCGTCGCACCTCGTCGCACCTCGGACCGGCCCAGAACCGGAGATCAGAAGCAGCTCGGTGGCCACGGCGGCCTGCCAGGCCTTCGAACGTCCGTCTGGGGGGGGGAGAAGTGGTTTGTGATGGGAAGAGACGGGTTTGCCCCGTGTCTGGGGTCTTCTTTAACAATATATAGCTTAAATGGCTGTGCAAATGGATGTTCATCCACCCCAAAATGGAGCCATAGTTTATGCCCCATGGCCAAATGGGATAAGATGAATATGGAAAGGGGTCAGAGCATGGTAGAGTTCAGTGCCAAGCTGTGGGTTGCACGGGGGAGACAGCATTGTGTAGGACTGGAAACTGACCCGAATCATCATCATTCGTTACTCTGTTGTTGCTGTCGCTGTCGCTGTCGCTGTCGCTGTCGTGGTTGTTGTTGTTGTTGTTGTTGTTGTTGTTGTTGTTGTTGTTGTTGTTGTTGTTGTTGTTGTTGTTGTTGTTGTTGTTGTTGTTGTTGTTGTTGTTGTTGTTGTTGTTGTTGTTGTTGTTGTTGTTGTTGTTGTTGTTGTTGTTGTTGTTGTTGTTGTTGTTGTTGTTGTTGTTGTTGTTGTTGTTGTTGTTGTTGTTGTTGTTGTTGTTGTTGTTGTTGTTGTTGTTGTTGTTGTTGTTGTTGTTGTTGTTGTTGTTGTTGTTGTTGTTGTTGTTGTTGTTGTTGTTGTTGTTGTTGTTGTTGTTGTTGTTGTTGTTGTTGTTGTTGTTGTTGTTGTTGTTGTTGTTGTTGTTGTTGTTGTTGTTGTTGTTGTTGTTGTTGTTGTTGTTGTTGTTGTTGTTGTTGTTGTTGTTGTTGTTGTTGTTGTTGTTGTTGTTGTTGTTGTTGTTGTTGTTGTTGTTGTTGTTGTTGTTGTTGTTGTTGTTGTTGTTGTTGTTGTTGTTGTTGTTGTTGTTGTTGTTGTTGTTGTTGTTGTTGTTGTTGTTGTTGTTGTTGTTGTTGTTGTTGTTGTTGTTGTTGTTGTTGTTGTTGTTGTTGTTGTTGTTGTTGTTGTTGTTGTTGTTGTTGTTGTTGTTGTTGTTGTTGTTGTTGTTGTTGTTGTTGTTGTTGTTGTTGTTGTTGTTGTTGTTGCTTGTTGTTGTTGTTGTTGTTGTTGTTGTTGGTTGTTGTTGGTTGGTTGGTTGGTTGGTTGGTTGGTTGGTTGGTGGGTGGTGGGTGGGTGGGTGGGTGGGTGGGTGGGTGGGTGGGTGGGTGGGTGGGTGGGTGGGTGGGTGGGTGGGCAGTTT
>CAUJNA010000016.1:172500-197500 GCA_963377175.1 Effrenium voratum | reverse complement strand
GAGACACAGAAAGAGACATTTTTCCCCAAACATCATGAGGCACGCTGCAAATGTTTACATACCCCCTTTGGCATAGCCGCTTAGCGTTGCTTCGACCTCAATTACGCTTATTTATGTGAACATCCATGGTTCGCTGGGGCCACCAAAGGAAAAGATCTGACCAACATGGCCCGTCTAGCTTGCTTCTTGGAGGACTGATGGCACCTATGACATGTGGAAGAATCCCTCCTTGGGAGTTCTCGCAGCAGAGGCATTGATTTATTGCAACTCATTGTGTATTAAGGAGTTGCGCTGCGTGGACAATATTTCAACGACGTCTTTTCCAACATCTTTACATCAAGCGTCGGTAATGACTCGAAGTTCAGTCTGAGTCGATAGGAACGACCAGGGAAAGGGGGGGTGCCCCAAGGAATTGAAGGGTCGCATCAATGCGGAACACCCACCCCTTCAGCCAGAGTTTTCTCGAGCCTGGTTCGAAGAGTCGCTCGCTCAAGCTAAGAAGACCTCCCCCCCCTTTACCCCGGTAGGCGGAGCCCAAAATGGTGCAAAGCCAAAGAGAGACCCCAGAATACTTTGAATGGGATAGGGCGTTCAGATCGCAGGACAATCATGTGGGTTCTCAAATTAGGGAACCCCTTGTTTGATGGTTTTAAGGAAAACTACCTACCTGGAGGGCTCTCTAATTTTGAGAAGCAGGGTTGACACATATTCCTGCCTCCAGAATGGCCAGGGTAGCTTTTCTGCTTGGGGAATATCATCTTTTTTGGTGGTTTCCCCAATGGTCATCCCATGTTTACCGGACCTTTTGATCAACCCCCATGTATTCGAAGGGAACGCACGAGTCACCGGGGTTCCAAAAACCATCTCGGTGCACCGAGGGTGAGCAGCAAAGTCATGCGCGGCTTGGAGACAGGGCTGTCTCGGTTTTTCGAGGGAGGTGTCAATGAAGTGATAAGATGACACAAGTCTTCACCAGAATTAGCTCCCCTTTTTGCTTTTTTGCTTTTTGGGGGTTCTCTTTGTTTTCCACTAACCAGGCAAAAAAGATATATATATATATATATTTGCTGGGGTCCTAATTCCAGCCAATAAATGGGTTGTCTCACTATTCTTGGCTTGCCTTCTTCAGCGCTTTTGCAGTTGTTTCTGGTTCTTTAAATGTTGAGCGAGGGGTACAAAGTGGCGGAGTCCTTCCATTTTGCACCCTGCTCGAAAACACGAGCAGGAAGGTCCAAGCGGATCATGACTCTGCATTTGGTGGTCCAGTTACATGTTCATGAACATATTAGTTCATACGGCTTGACAGTGACGGGAGAGGTTTGAAGGCGTGATCTTTTTGAGCGAATCGTTTTGGCTACACATATCTTTCACAGGATGTGCCATTGACACGACCAAGTTCCTCTGACTTGCCCGTTATCCTTCGACGTTCCACGTGAAACCTGTTGGGGTATTCCGTGCACCTCTGCAAATCCATGTGTTCAACGCTCCTCAGGCATTATCACTCGCAAAAGGAGCAGTCGGCTCTACAATCCCGGTTGGTGGTTTCAACTCTGACTGAGATTAAGGGCCCTCATATCTTGGTTGTTTCGGCTTGCCAAGCCATCCCGCAGGGGCTTCCCTGGATGGGAAGGTGCTTCCCGAGAAATGCAAAGCTTGTGCAACCCATCTTACGTAACTTGCTTCCAGTCAGTAGTCTGACAGGAATTGTCCACGACCAGTTGTTTGTTTCAATAGTGGCTTCCCTTCAACGAATCCACCAACCGAAGGAGGAGAAATCAGTTTCCCGTTTCCCGAACACTACCCCAGTTGTTCAGTAGCACCCTTTAAAATTCTCTGCAATTTCTTTGGTGCATTTTGCTTGGATTTTAGGACTTTACACTTTTTGCCAACTAATGGGTGTTCCATTAAACCACTATTACTACAAGTTAAACTGTTAGCAGCAGAAAGCAACCAAGATTTGGGGGGTTGCCTCAAAGTTGGCAAACCCCGAAAAGGCTTCTCTTCTTGTACAACTCGGGCCACTGACTACAAGTTGGTGAGTGTAACTCTCCGCGGCTCCGCGACTAAAAGCGGCCGAGGCACTTCCTCCCAGGAAGGAAAGGCAGAGCCGCCAGTGGGATCTCTTTGGCTTTACGCTTTAAGGCTCATTAATATTGTTTTGGGCCAGAATCAACAAGCCATGTTTGTGGTCGGGGCAACAGGCGAGGCAGTTTTCCACTTTCAATTCGGAAGCGGGGGAACAGTTTCATCCAGTCGGACAAGTTTGGTTTGGGTTCTGCTTGGGAGCCTGTCGACCCCGGATCAATCAACTGGTGTATTGATAGGAGGTGTTTTCCCAAGTGAAAGATTCCCTCTAGACGCCCCAATCAAGGGGTTTATTCTAGACACCTGGTTTGGATTTGCTCCTTTTTGTGGAACATTTTAACGGTTCTTCCCGATTGAATGTTGTTTTTTGGTACTCTTTTAGTACTCGTTTGATATTCTACTGCGGTGGATCCACAAAAGCCGCATCCAAACCGTCTTCTAGATTTATGAATAGGTTCCGTTTACAAGACCAGGGTTGGATGAGTTCGTGCCTTCACTTGGCTTTACGACCTCCTCGAAATAGTACACCTCAAGGAATGCGCAGCCTGCTCTTTCGTGTGGCTTGTCATGGACAGGCTGGGGATCCTTCTATTTCCCTTTTCGGGTGAATTAAACATCACCTTGGTCCACCTCGGTCCAAAATGAGCTTCTTTGGGTGGAGTGATGTTTAAAGGAGACACATGGGGAATCCTGCATTCTGACCGGTTTCCGTCACAATATTCCTACATGTTCAGCTTCGTTTAGCATGTAGCCCTATGGACATGCTGCAAAGGCCCATCGCCCTGCCCAAGCTGAGTGAAGAGTGCACGGCCATTCGGCCAATCTGTCAGTACGGGTATCTGGAGCTGCTTGTGACATGGTCAAGAAAGGCCATTCAGGGCTGGCTGTTTTGCTTGTGAGCATATAGGCAATATCCAATCGAGTTATGCCCCCACAACCCTTCATGGAACTCAGCTCGATTGGGCCACGTCCTCATTGCCGACAGGAACCAGCAAGTAGTTGGTTCGAGAAGGGAAAGCACAAGGAAACAGTCAATCCGTTTGCGCCACAGTCAACTCGCATTGGCTTTCGGAGTCAGGACCCTTATAGTTTGTTGACTATCATCTTCCTTAAATGCTCACTAAGTGCGGAAGCTAAGGTACTTCAGCGCCCAGTTACCATATGCGAGCCATGAACCCTGTGATTTTCCAAGGGCTCTCAGAGTCTTGGCCTCCAAGACATCGCTCCAGCTCGGAACAGCAAACGGATCTCAGCTTCGCGATCGTAGCAGACGCCGCAGAAAGAAAAGGCAAATGCATACACCGCTTGGAGATCTAGACAAACCAAAAACAGGGTGATGACGTTTTTTTTGTTGAGGAGCCATGATCGAAAAGAAGCCATCTTCCAGAAGTCACCTTCTCATATCAAAGCACAAAACCCATCAAGCCATAAACCAAGCGCAAATACTTCCATATCAGAACATTAGAACCACCCCATCAAATGCTTCCATTGAAAGCATAGAATCACTCAACGATCCGCCAAACGCAGCCGCAGCCCACCGGAAGCTCTCTCCGCCAGGCCCACGGCCTGGCTGGAGTGGGCCAAGCGACGGCACACGCGGCACACGCGGCACACGCGCGGGACACGGCTGGACGTTGGGCCGAAGAAAGCAACCGTTGAACCCTTTGGTTTTCCCTTGCCGGTCCCTTGTTGGCCTATGTCCCCTGTTTTCCCTTGGCCTATTTTCCTAGTCAAGGTTTCCCTTGTTGGCCTATTTTCCTAGTCAAGGTTTCCCTTGTTGGCCTATTTTCCTAGTCAAGGTTTCCCTTGTTGGCCTATTTTCCTAGTCAAGGTTTCCCTTGTTGGCCGATTTCCGCTGTTTTTACCTTGGCCTATTTTCCTAGTCAAGGTTTCCCTTGTTGGCCTATTTTCCTAGTCAAGGTTTCCCTTGTTGGCCGATTTCGGCTGTTTTTACCTTGGCCTATTTTCCTAGTCAAGGTTTCCCTTGTTGGCCTATTTTCCTAGTCAAGGTTTCCCTTGTTGGCCTATGTCCCCTGTTTTCCCTTGGCCAATTTTCCTAGTCAAGGTTTCCCTTGTTGGCTTATGTTCCTAGTCAAGGTTTCCCTTGTTGGCCTATGTCCCCTGTTTTCCCTTGGCCTATTTTCCTAGTCAAGGTTTCCCTTGTTGGCCTATTTTCCTAGTCAAGGTTTCCCTTGTTGGCCTATTTTCCTAGTCAAGGTTTCCCTTGTTGGCCGATTTCCCCTGTTTTTACCTTGGCCTATTTTCCTAGTCAAGGTTTCCCTTGTTGGCCTATTTTCCTAGTCAAGGTTTCCCTTGTTGGCCTATTTTCCTAGTCAAGGTTTCCCTTGTTGGCCGATTTCCGCTGTTTTTACCTTGGCCTATTTTCCTAGTCAAGGTTTCCCTTTGTTGGCCTATTTTCCTAGTCAAGGTTTCCCTTGTTGGCCGATTTCCCCTGTTTTTCCTTGGCCTATTTTCCTAGTCAAGGTTTCCCTTGTTGGCCTATTTTCCTAGTCAAGGTTTCCCTTGTTGGCCTATGTCCCCTGTTTTCCCTTGGCCAATTTTCCTAGTCAAGGTTTCCCTTGTTGGCTTATGTTCCTAGTCAATTTTTCCCTTGTTGGCCTATTTCCCCTGTTTTCCCTTGGCCTATTTTCCTAGTCAAGGTTTCCCTTTTTGGCTTATTCTCCCTGTTTTCCCTTGGCCTATTTTCCTAGTCAAGGTTTCCCTTGTTGGCTTATTTTCCTAGTCAAGGTTTCCCTTGTTGGCCTATTTCCCCTGTTTTCCCTTGGCCTATTTTCCTAGTCAAGGTTTCCCTTGTTGGCTTATTTTCCTAGTCAAGGTTTCCCTTGTTGGCCTATTTCCCCTGTTTTCCCTTGGCCTATTTTGCTACTCAAGGTTTCCCTTGTTGGCTTATTTTCCTAGTCAAGGTTTCCCTTGTTGGCCTAGTTCCCCTGTTTTCCCTTGCCCTATTTTCCTAGTCAAGGTTTCCCTTGTTGGCTTATTTTCCTAGTCAAGGTTTCCCTTGTTGGCCTATTTCCCCTGTTTTCCCTTGGCCTATTTTCATAGTTAAGGTTTCCCTTGTTGGCATATTTTCCTAGTCAAGGTTTCCCTTGTTGGCCTATTTCCCCTGTTTTCCCTTGTCCTATTTTCCTAGTCAAGGTTTCCCTTGTTGGCTTATGTTCCTAGTCAAGGTTTCCCTTGTTGGCCTAGTTCCCCTGTTTTCCCGTGGCCTATTTTCCTAGTCAAGGTTTCCCTTGTTGGCCCATTTTCCTAGTCAAGGTTTCCCTTGTTGGCCGATTGCCACTGTTTTCCCTGGGCCTATTTTCCTAGTCAAAGTTTCCCTTGTTGGCCTATTTTCCTAGTCAAGGTTTCCCTTGTTGGCCGATTTCCGCTGTTTTTACCTTGGCCAATTTTCCTAGTCAAGGTTTGCCTTGTTGGCCCATTTTCCTAGTCAAGGTTTCCCTTGTTGGCCGATTTCCACTGTTTTCCCTGGGTCTATTTTCCTAGTCAACGTTTCCCTTGTTGGCCTATTTTCCTAGTCAAGGTTTCCCTTGTTGGCCGATTTCCGCTGTTTTTACCTTGGCCTATTTTCCCAGTCAAGGTTTCCCTTGTTGGCCTATTTTCCTAGTCAAGGTTTCCCTTGTTGGCCTATGTCCCCTGTTTTCCCTCGGCCTATTTTCCTAGTCAAGGTTTCCCTTGTTGGCCTATTTTCCTAGTCAAGGTTTCCCTTGTTGGCCGATTTCCACTGTTTTCCCTTGGCCTATTTTCCTAGTCAAGGTTTCCCTTGTTGGCCGATTTCCGCTGTTTTCCCTTGGCCTATTTTCCTAGTCAAGGTTTCCCTTGTTGGCCTATTTTCCTAGTCAAGGTTTCTCTTGTTGGCCGATTTCCTAGTCAAGGTTTCCCTTGTTGGCCGATTTCCACTGTTTTCCCTTGGCCTATTTTCCTAGTCAAGGTTTCCCTTGTTGGCCTATTTTCCTAGTCAAGGTTTCCCTTGTTGGCCGATTTCCACTGTTTTCCCTTGGCCTATTTTCCTAGTCAAGGTTTCCCTTGTTGACCTATTTTCCCAGTCAAGGTTTCCCTTGTTGGCCGATTTCCACTGTTTTCCCTTGGCCTATTTTCCTAGTCAAGGTTTGCCTTGTTGGCCTATTTTCCTAGTCAAGGTTTCCCTTGTTGGCCGATTTCCACTCTTTTCCCTTGTTGGCCTATTTTCCTAGTCAAGGTTCCCTTGTTGGCCGATTTCCACAGTTTTCCCTTGTTGGCCTATTTTCCTAGTCAACGTTTCCCTTGTTGGCCTATTTTCCTAGTCAAGGTTTCCCTTGTTGGCCGATTTCCACTGTTTTCCCTTGTTGGCCTATTTTCCTAGTCAAGGTTTCCCTTGTTGGCCGATTTCCACTGTTTTCCCTTGTTGGCCTATTTTCCTAGTCAAGGTTTCCCTTGTTGGCCTATTTCCCCTGTTTTCCCTTGGCCTATTTTCCTAGTCAAGATTTCCCTTGTTGGCCTATTTTCCTAGTCAAGGTTTCCCTTGTTGGCCGATTTCCGCTGTTTTTACCTTGGCCTATTTTCCTAGTCAAGGTTTCCCTTGTTGGCCTATTTTGCTAGTCAAGGTTTCCCTTGTTGGCCTATTTCCCCTGTTTTTAGTCAAGGTTTCCCTTGTTGGCCTATTTCCACTGTTTTCCCTTGTTGGCCTATTTTCCTAGTCAAGGTGTCCCTTGTTGGCCCATTTCCCCTGTTTTCCCTCGGCCTATTTTCCTAGTCAAGGTTTCCCTTGTTGGCCTATTTTCCTAGTCAAGGTTTCCCTTGTTGGCCGATTTCCACAGTTTTCCTTTGGCCTATTTTCCTAGTCAAGGTTTCCCTTGTTGGCCTATTTTCCTAGTCAAGGTTTCCCTTGTTGGCCGATTTCCGCTGTTTTCCCTTGGCCTATTTTCCTAGTCAAGGTTTCCCTTTGTTGGCCTATTTTCCTAGTCAAGGTTTCCCTTGTTGGCCGATTTCCTAGTTAAGGTTTCCATTGTTGGCCTATTTTCCTAGTAAAGGTTTCCCTTGTTGGCCGATTTCCCCTGTTTTTCCTTGCTGTTTTTCCTTGGCCTATTTTCCTAGTCAAGGTTTCCCTTGTTGGCCTATTTTCCTAGTCAAGGTTTCCCTTGTTGGCCTATGTCCCCTGTTTTCCCTTGGCCAATTTTCCTAGTCAAGGTTTCCCTTGTTGGCTTATGTTCCTAGTCAAGGTTTCCCTTGTTGGCCTATTTCCCCTGTTTTCCCTTGGCCTATTTTCCTAGTCAAGGTTTCCCTTTTTGGCTTATTCCCCCTGTTTTCCCTTGACCTATTGTTGGCCTATTTTCCTAGTCAAGGTTTCCCTTGTTGGCCGATTTCCACTGTTTTCCCTTGGCCTATTTTCCTAGTCAAGGTTTCCCTTGTTGACCTATTTTCCTAGTCAAGGTTTCCCTTGTTGGCCGATTTCCACTGTTTTCCTTTGGCCTATTTTCCTAGTCAAGGTTTCCCTTGTTGGCCTATTTTCCCAGTCAAGGTTTCCCTTGTTGGCCGATTTCCACTGTTTTCCCTTGGCCTATTTTCCTAGTCAAGGTTTGCCTTGTTGGCCTATTTTCCTAGTCAAGGTTTCCCTTGTTGGCCGATTTCCACTCTTTTCCCTTGTTGGCCCATGTTCCTAGTCAAGGTTTCCCTTGTTGGCCGATTTCCACTGTTTTCCCTTGTTGGCCTATTTTCCTAGTCAAGGTTTCCCTTGTTGGCCGATTTTCACTGTTTTCCCTTGTTGGCCTATTTTCCTAGTCAAGGTTTCCCTTGTTGGCCGATTTCCACTGTTTTCCCTTGTTGGCCTATTTTCCTAGTCAAGGTTTCCCTTGTTGGCCTATTTCCCCTGTTTTCCCTTGGCCTATTTTCCTAGTCAAGGTTTCCCTTGTTGGCCTATTTTCCTAGTCAAGGTTTCCCTTGTTGGCCGATTTCCGCTGTTTTTACCTTGGCCTATTTTCCTATTTCCCCTGTTTTCCCTTGTTGGCCTATTTTGCTAGTCAAGGTTTCCCTTGTTGGCCTATTTCCCCTGTTTTTAGTCAAGCCTATTTCCACTGTTTCCCTTGTTGGCCTATTTTCCTAGTCAAGGTTTCCCTGCCTATTTCCCCTGTTTTCCTTTGTTGGCCTATTTTCCTAGTCAAGGTTTCCCTTGCTGGCCTAATTCCACTGTTTGCCCTTGTTGGCCTATTTTCCTAGTCAAGGTTCCCCTTGTTGGCCTATTTCCCCTGTTTTCCTTTGTTGGCCTATTTTCCTAGTCAAGGTTTCCCTTGCTGGCCTAATTCCACTGTTTGCCCTTGTTGGCCTATTTTCCTAGTCAAGGTTCCCCTTGTTGGCCTATTTCCCCTGTTTTCCTTTGTTGGCCTATTTTCCTAGTCAAGGTTTCCCTTGCTGGCCTAATTCCACTGTTTGCCCTTGTTGGCCTATTTTCCTAGTAAAGGTTTCCCTTGTTGGCCTATTTCCACTGTTTTCCATTGTTGGCCTATTTGTTGGCCTATTTTCCTAGTCAAGGTTTCCCTTGTTGGCCTATTTCCACTGTTTTCCATTGTTGGCCTATTTGTTGGCCTATTTTCCTAGTCAAGGTTTCCCTTGTTGGCCTAGTTCCCCTGTTTTTTCCATTGTTGGCCTATGTTCCTAGTCAAGGTTTCCCTTGTGCCTAGTCAAGGTTTTTCCTTGTTGGCCTATTTCCACTGTTTTCCCTTGTTGGCCTATTTGTTGGCCTATTTTCCTAGTCAAGGTTTCCCTTGTTGGCCTAGTTCCCCTGTTTCTCCCTTGGTGGCCTATGTTCCTAGTCAAGGTTTCCCTTGTTGGCCTATTTCCACTGTTTTCCCTTGTTGGCCTATGTTCCTTGTCAATGTTTCCCTTGTTGGCCTATTTCCTTTGTTTTCCCTTGTTGGCCTATTTCCCTAGTCAAGGTTTCCCTTGTTAACCTATTTTCCTAGTCAATGTTTTCATTTCCACAGTTTCCCTTGTTGGCCTATGTTCCTAGTCCAGGTGTCCCTTGTTGGCCTGTTTCTCATGTTTTCCCTTGTTGGCATATTTTCCTAGTCAAGGTTTCCATTGTTGGCCTATTTTCCTAAGGTTTCCCTTGTTGGCCGATTTCCACTGTTTTCCCTTGTTGGCCTATTTTCCTAGTCAAGGTTTCCCTTGTTGGCCTATTTCCTCTGTTTTCGCTTGTTGGCCTATTTTCCTAGTCAAGGTGTCCCTTGTTGGCCTATTTCCCATGTTTTTCCTTGTTGGCCTATTTCCCCTGTTTTTAGTCAAGGTTTCCCTTGTTGGCCTATTTCCCCTGTTTTCCCTTGTTGGCCTATTTTCCTACTCAAGGTTTCCCTTGTTGGCCGATTTTCCCTGTTTTCCCTTGTTGGCCTATGTTCCTAGTCAAGGTTTCTCTTGTTAGCCTATTTCCCCTGTTTTCCCTTGTTGGCCTATTTTCCTAGTCAAGGTTTTCTTGTTGGCCTAGTTCCCCTGTTTTCCCTTGTTGGCCTATGTTCCTAGTCAAGGTTTCTCTTGTTGGCCTATTTCCCCTGTTTTCCCTTGTTGGCCTATTTTCCTAGTCAAGGTTTCCCTTGTTGGCCTAGTTCCCCTGTTTTCCCTTGTTGGCCTATGTTCCTAGTCAAGGTTTCACTTGTTGGCCTATTTCCCCTGTTTTCTTTTGTTGGCCTATTTTCTTACAGACACGGTTCCAAAAGGTGAACCTTTGGTTTCCTAGGGGCACGTTTGGAAGTCGTGCGAGTCAAGCGGGTGTTGTTTTTTGGGTGACACGACTTTTGACTCTTGCAGAATCCTTTTAGGGACAGCGAAACTGCGGTGGGAGTTTCTCAGTTGCCCAAAGTGATTCGACCTTTGAACCGTTTGGTGTTCCCTTTTTGGCCCCGGTGAAGGTTCCAAAAGGTGAACCTTTTACTTCTTAGGGGAAACCGCCTTTGGCGACCGCCACGAGTTAAGTGACATGAACTCTGATAGCTCCCTAACTTTGTGAGGTGTGAACCTACAGGGCTCAGCACTTGAAGATATGACCCACAGACAACACGTGCATCCCAACAGGACATGGCGAAATTGGGCTGTCCCTCTAGTCTTGGTGGGGAATTGGGGTCCGCAAGGTCCTCCAACTGACTATGGTGAGCTGCTCATTTGCAGCGCAGTTTGCCAGGCCGAGAAGCCATTGACGAAACTAGAGGAGGAGCCTGTGCCCTTGCCTCGGCGTGCATTAAAAAACCCGGCTTGGGTTGTTCCCTGGTTTCTTCAAGCGGAAATCTGAGAAGCTGTCCAGGTTCCTCTTCGATGTTCGCTTCATCACCTGTTGCATGAGGGAACACAGTATTTGCGGGTGCAACTCACCGAGCCGCCGAAGGGTTTTCCTTCGGGCGCTGGGCAAAGGGGTGCCCTTGTTTGGCCGCAGGTCAGTACGCCATCAAGAGTGACTACAAGCTTCGTTGTGGGGCGAGTGGGGCTGTTCTGCTAAGGGGGGGTCAACCCAACTGATTGGGAGGCACAAAGCCCTTGTAAGGTTGGCTCTTTGACTCCTTTGGGGGCTGCATCAAGTCCCGATCTGTTGTGGCGGACCCTGACAATCGCAGCAGTTGATGCATGTCCCTGAATCAATGTGAGTGGTTGCTACTTCATGGCCACGTTTCAAGACCAGGGCCCTTCACAAAGTTGCTTTGACATGTACTAAAAATGGGGTTGGTGAAGCAATCTCAGATGACAAGAGCAGTTCTGGCAAGCGCTTGGTTTGAGAGAGTCCAAGAACTCAGCAGTTGGCTTCAACCTTTGGCCCGTAGCCACGGCTTCAAGTCTCGCTATGGCGCTCTCTGCCAGCGCCTTTGTCGCGCCCGACGCCCGCGTCGGGGTCAAAGCGCCGCCCGCCCTCGCTGCCGGGCGCGCCGCGGCACCGGCGCCACCCGGCGGAAGCCACGCGGCGCTCGCCGTGTGCGCGGCCGCGGCCGTGGCCGCCGGCCGCGCGCGGCGCACGGCGCGGCGCGAAGGGCCTCAGGTGTCGAAGGAGAAGAGTCCGGAGACGCAGGAAGAAGCCACTCGCCGCAGTGTGATGCAGTTGTGCTCTTAGAGGCACTTTTGGGGAGCCGCAAATCCTGCTTTCCGCTGTTCTTGGCTGAGTTGCGTCCCCTCCTTTTCATTCCAAGGGCACGTGTGTCTGCAGAGTAGCAAGCTAAGGAAGACGTGACGCCAGCCAAGTGTCAGAGCAAGATGTGTTTGTTCGTTCTCATTCCTCGCTGTCGCTTTTGTTCTTTGGGTTTCCTGGGTTTCTCGTGCCATCTCAGGCTGACAGCTGGGGCGACAAGTTTGTGTGGGAGAAGGCTTGGTATCCCCTGGCAGTGGTCGAAGACCTGGACGATACGAGGCGCGCATGAAATCTGCATCCCGTGCTTGTGCGAGACATCGGGGTTTCTCGTTTTTTTTTCTTCCTATGATACCAGGGGGAGATGTTCTATTCCCCAAGCGACAAAGTTTGGGGGGTTGACCCACAAGGGGTGATTTGGTCTCACGGGATTCAGGTGATTTTCCACAAGGATCCAAATCCAAACCATGTTTTTTCGCGGAGGCCCACGCCTCTTACTCTGCTGGGGGAGGACCTGGTCGTTTGGAAGGATGGCGAGGGACAGTGGCGCGCGGCTCGGTTGCAGTTAGAGGACTCCAGCGAGGTTCCTGGATATTCTGCTGGGTTTTGAGCAGAGTTGCTCATTTCTGTTCCTGTTTGGAGGGCTTCCCCCTTTTTCTTTTTTTGGCAGGCGGTTCCCGTCAACATCAGCAAAGAGGGTGCCGTTTTTCCCGTGGCCGCACGTCTTGGAAGCGGATTTCCATGCCCCCTGCCAAGGGCCGAAACAGGAAGAACGGGCTGAAGGGATACTTGAAAGACGAAATCAGAGGATGGGCGAACCATGCCAGCTCTTTTTTAGCCCCTCGCATTGGATGGGCTGCGCCGGTCCTTTGATTTCATCGTCTCTTGGGGGTTAGTTTGCAAAGCAAATCCGGAAGCCAACCCTAACGGGAATTGGGGTATCGGGTGGCGTTTTTAGTTGGTATCGGAAGCCTCTGGCTCGAATGGTTGGATGTGTCTCTCAGTGAAGGATCCTTCACTTCGCAATCCCGCTGTGGGTGGACAAGATCCTGCAGCAGTTGGTGGTTTATCCCATTATTTATAGGGCTTCGTCCATCCCAACTGGGGTAGGATTTTGTGCATCCACTGTTTGAAGCCGTAAGATATTTGGAGCAACTTTACCACCTCGGTATGCACCTTTGGAAAAAAGAAGCCCGAGAGAGGTCATTGAGACGATTTGGAGTTGGTCAAGGGCCCTTGCAGGGACAGTCCAATTTGAGGGGTTACTCACATTTGTTTGTTTTTCTTCTTTTTCTTTTTTCCCGAGGGTACCTTTTTTGATTATTTTTGCAGCGGACCCAAAAGGAAACCCTTGCGCCATTTTGGTGGTTGGAAACAGACGCACCCATGTCAGGTCCCATCCACACACCTTAGAGCCATGACCCTTCTGATTGACGCGGAACGACCCTATTGTTCTGAGGGTTTTTGTATTACACCCTGGGATTACACCCTTGTGAAATGAACCAGAGTGGTCCAAAATAACACGGTTTTATCCGGACATGTGCTTGAATGGGGTCAATACCCAGTGGGTGTATTCCCAGAGTGTAATCATACAAAAACCGCTTAGAATTGTCCCACGCGCCGAGTCTCAGGTCTTTGAGGATCGTTGCCCGCACCGCTCCGTGCCCTTGAGCGAGGGCCGCGTCGAGAAGGAGCGCGCTGGATTCAGCCGGACTGTGTGTGTGTGTGTGTGTGTTAGAGTACCTAGGTCCCCCAGCTGAGTGCCCTTTCTCACCCCTGTTTTGGGGGAGGGTTCCCCTACTAAAGGAGACTACAGAAAAGAAGGGTACCCTTATTCCAACCTCTCTACTGGAGGGCCTAGGTACCCTTTTCGGGGTTACGTTTTTACGGGTCCTAGAGTCCTATTTTGAGACATCCTAACACACTAGGGGACACAAAATGGCCTGTGTCCTTTTGCTTCCCCCAAGCTTTGAACCATCCAAAAGGGGCCGCCTTTTTGAGAAACCGGGCTCAATGTTCTTTGGTTGTACGTTTATACAGTTCGGATGCGTGAGAGCATACTGTTGCTCCGCTCTATACTTATTGAAAGATACATTGCGACGCACTGTGACGAACATCACAAGAGGTGCTTGCAAGAGGTGCTCGTGTTACGCTTGAATGATTTCAAGCATCACGTTTTAGTTGCTGAAGCTAGTCTCCGAGTCGGGTGCTTACAGCGAAATCTGTAGCTTTGGAGCTACCTCTTTACGGGCACCGACCCTTTACTCGAAAGCCTTGGGAATCTACAGGGCCCCAACCCACACCACCAAAGTGGGCGGTTCCCCTTTTGTTTCCTGAGCAAGCCCAACCAGGATGCCATCCAGAAACGACACTATGTACATTATACATATATATATATATATACATGCCATACCATGCCATACATTGCATTACATTGCATTGCATTACATCCATGGCATGGCATGGCATGGCATTGCATGGCATGGCATTGCATTGCATACATGCGTACACACGTACACGTACGTGTACGTACGTGTATATATATATATAGTGTATACATATATATATATATACATGTGGTACAGGGTTGCCACTCCTCCCTCCCGCCTTCCCCCGACCCGCTCCCTGATTGGTCAGGGTCAGACAAGTTCACTCCCCCCCCCCCTGTGTGGTCCTGTGGTTGTTTGGCTGGGTGTGGCGTTTGTCTAGGTGATTTAGGTCGGTAAGGTTGGTTTAGGTTCGGTGCAGGTGAATGTACTGTAGTTGGTTTAGGCTGGGTTTAGGGTTGATTGAGGATAGGTCAGGGTAGGTTTAAGATCCGTTTAGGATGTATGTATATATATATATATACATTTGTTTTATGTATACACGGGTTAGTGCCAAAATAGAGAGACCACAATCCTGGTGTTGTTCCTTTGCTCTTTAAGCCAGCCTGAAATCCATACCCTCAAACTTCTTACAACTACATATATGTATGTACTTATATATTTATACACATATTTGCAAACATATGTGTATATATATATATATATGTGCACGCGTACAAACAAACATCAATCATGTATTTAGTATTTATGCACAGATACATAACCTACATATATATATATATATATTAGGGCCCCGCAAACAAGCTTGGCATCTTGCACAACCGCCTCCAAATTTACAGGTTAATTCCCGGTACATGGCCCGAGGACGGCACGCTGCTTTGCTCCTACCACGGCTGGCGCTTCAACGGCGAGGGCAAAGCCACAGAGATCCCGCAGGCGATGAAGGCGCGGTCACCGACCCGGGCGTTGGCTTCATAGGTGTCCTTTTTGGTTGGTTTGCTTAAAATTTTGAGGGCCTTGGTTTAGATGGGGTTTATTCCATTTACCAGGGCCATCTGTTTTTCCAAAAGGCCACCTATGGTTGGGTTTGTCTTAAGGAAACCTTTGCGTGGCGGTTCCCAGCTGTCCTTTCAGGTTTTAGGCTTTTTAGTTGGTTTAGTGGTTGGGTCTCCAAATTTAACCCACTGAAGGTTAATCTTTTAGCAGGGCATGTAAGGACAGCCCGGTTTAGCGCAAAGGATGGTCTCCTCTTGGCTTTACTAGTTTTAGCAACTTCAATAAAGGGCTCCCTCAATTAAAGACACACCCTTAACAAGAAAAGTATTCCTGGTTTCATATGGGTATTGGTAATATAGGATGTTTGGAAGCAGGTTAGAGACAAAAATCAATATCTCAAAAAGGCGGAGCCCCTTGTTTTGGTGAAGGGAAACCAAAAGGAAATCAACCATTGTAGGGCAACAACCATTTTGAGAAACACCCAGATGAGTTTGTTGGCCGTACCTTTGCTGGTAGGTTTTTGGTGCGTCCCCTTTCCCATTTCCTTGGCGGCAAACACCTCTTTGGCTTACACAGATCCTCTTTTGATTGGTTCCAAAAAGCGCATTTTTACCGCGCGTTTCCAATTTTTTGGGGGTTTTGGTAGCACCTGCCCGGTTTGGCACGCGTTTTCTTTATGCCTCAAGCGCACGTCTGAGCCCTGGGCTGACAGATTGTGGTCGACCACTTGAGAACCTGAGAGGTGAGATGCGAACAGGTTCTGTCGCCCTTCGGGGAACTTGTCCCGGGGTGCAGGCAAAACCTTGCAATAGGTTTTTCGTTTTTTCGAGAAAGCCACGAGACAAGAGTCTGATGAGTCAAGCCTTGAGTGTTCACCCCGATTTTCTCTTTGTTCCACATCTTTTTCGCACCAACTTTTGCCCGTCGGTTTTCGGTGCTTGCCTCAAATTGTCGTGTTTGCCCAGTGGACTTATTCAATCACAGATGCCGGGGTTCAACGAAAACAATGAAACACGTCGCTCCGTGCTGGTGTCCCTGCTTACGGTGGCATCCGATGACGATGCAGCCACTTCCAGACTGATGGGATCAAGCATTCCTGTCACGTAAGCGGCCAATTTTGATTAGAACGACTACTGAAAATAATCAAAGGACTAAATAACTATTTCTAAGAACTTGTTTACTCCAATCCACACAGGTTGGTTTTACAGTGCCCCCTTCGAATTATCCATATGTAAGGCGAGCAAGGAGCGGCTGCTGGAGAATCCCCGCGCCTGCGCGGCTGCGCGCCCAGCACAGGCGCAAAAAAAGTTTTAGTCATAATATCAATAATGGTGATAACACTGATAAAAGTAATATTGATAATAGATAGTGATAATACAGTATTACTAATATATCATAGTAAAAGCCTTGAAACCCCGCCTAAGGGTACCGACGTGTTTCATTTGGGTCCTATTCTGATATTCATTGTGGGACGGGTGCGCGCCTGTCCAGTGTGATGGAAGGGCGTTTCCAAAGACTTCCCAAGAAGTTTTCCGGGGAACCAAGCCCTCATTCCACCCTTGGCGATGTTTCGAATATCAGGGATCACTATACATGAATGCAACATGTATGGTTCTCTCGCTTTGCTGGCTGGACATCACGTTTTTGTGGCTTGGTTGGTGTAGACATCACCCGCTTCCCTTGGGATGAAGTATCGAGGGGAACAAATTGAGAAACCATGGAGGATGGGTGGATCCAAACAGTCCATGTTTGGACCGTGTTTTTCTACATGACCCCCTTTCGCTTTCACTGTCGTCATTGCGTACGTGACAGAGACATACAGCAGAGTTGGGAGTGTCAACTTTATCGACCCCGTTTTGAATACCGTTTGAACAAAAGAGAGAGCGAGAGAGAGCGAGAGAGAGAGAGAGAGAGAGACAGAGAGAGAGAGAGAGAGAGAAAGACAGAGAGAGAGAGAGAGAGAGAGCGAGAAAGACAGAGAGAGAGAGAGAGGAAACCAATGATTGACGGGGTACCATCCTGCAATTGTGCTTCTGCTAGCTGGCGAAAGGCCTAAATATTTGGGTTACGACAGTCCCATTTGCAGTTGTTTCTCAGACTGAGGGTGGAGTCATTTCCTTTGCGCTACCTTCCTTCCACTAACATAGCGTTTGGGGGAGGGTACCTCGAAGAACATTCTTCCGATTGCAGGGACCCCTCTCAAGTGCCATGTTAGTGGGAGAGAGGATTGTTAAGTTGGCTGGCTTTGATCATGGCAGGTCGGACGAGATCTCAATATGTTCGGAGAAAGCCCACAGGAAACCACATGATCGGATCATCCCTCTTTTGCGAAGCCACCATGATTCTCAGTCCACAGCTGAAAAAGCAGCCTTTTTTTTTCTCCCCCTTTTTTGGCTCATGTTTAGCCAAAGGTGAACCTTGTATTTCCAGGTCCTTTGGGCAGGAATGCATTCAGGGCAAATTATCATGAGCTCGCCTGGGGTGTAAAAGCAGCTCATGATGAAGGCCCCTGACTTGGGCATTCCCCATTTGTTTTTTTGGGGGGATGCTTGCATTTTTTTTGCAAATTCCAATTTTTCAAAGTTTCCAAGTTTGCATTTTCCACATTTTTTAACTTTTACAATTTTGGGAACGCCTGGGAATTTCGCACTCTGCCAAGAAGCCCACCCTCTTGGGTTCACCTGGCCAGCCGGCCACTCGCCAATGGCCAGGTGCGGCTGGGAGTGCTGTGGGTCTGGGGGGAGAGCGGCCCAGACGCCGCCTTGGAGAGCGCGCTGCTGGAGCCCAACCTGCCCACAGAGCGCCTCGCTCGTTTGCTGGCTCGCTCGCTCGCGCGCGCGTTCTTTCCGGGGCCAAAAGGACCGGTGACTAGGTGCTGAACGTTCAGTCCTTTGGCAGGGGTAGAGTATTAGTTCACATTTTCTTGGGGAGGCCTTTGGCTGGGTTAGAGGCGATTCATGAATTCACCATTTTACTTGGGGCCGAAGTAATTAAATCCATGCAGGTACGGGCTAGGTCATTTCCAGAAAGCCGCACAAGTGTCGGGCGGCGTTTTGCTTAGGCTGGAGGACCCGGCGATGAAGGACCGGGCTACGGCCGGCGTGTGGTCCCACCGGGATATGCCGTATGGCTGGGAGGCGGGGATTGTGTCGCTTGGGTTTCATGCATCCAGGCCCAGTGCCAAGACAAAGCTTGGTGGCTCGCCGCCAACGGTTCCTTAGCCTTTTAGCTTTGTAGTATTTAGTGGTAGTTTCCATTTAACCCACTAAAAGTTCAATGGGGGATCTGAGGGCAGTCCGGAAAATGTTCCAGTCAGGGGGTTGACTTGCTGGTTCTCAGGCAATGAGAGCTGGAACGACCCCTACAAAAACCATCCCCTATGGTTTCCTTTACGTGAATTTGTAGCGTCATTCCCAAAACCCATCCCGTTATGGTTTCGTTTAAGTGAATCCCCAAACGGTTCATTCCCAAACCCGGAAGGTCCATCCCTACCTATCGCACCAAGCCGATTCAAACAAGAGGTGGCCTTCGAGAACGTGACGGACCCTGCCCACGTGGCGGTGGCACACCACAACATCGTGTCCAACCGCTACGAGGACATGTGGTCAAATGTTGTGTTTTTTCTTGGGTTTGGTCAAAGCACTGGAGAAAAAAAGATAGGCAGTTAAATCATTATGGATGTTCATAGAAGGGACTAAGTTGAGTCAAAGCAAACAATAGTAGCCAGTAGCCTTTGCTCGGGTTTGGTGAAACAAACTGGAGGAACCAACAGTCAAGAGGAGCCACTAATTCTGATGAATCACTTTTGTTTCTTGTCCCCAGCGTTGCGGTCAAAGCCCGATATGTTTCTTGATCAAAGCACCCTTTTGCTGGCAGGGATGGTCATGGACCCCTTAATACAGAATTCAGACAAGCATGAGAAGGATGCTTATTCAGGGATCTATGACGATGACAAACATAAGGAGTGCGGTTCAAGACACATTCCATTTCTTTTGAGATTTACGGCAAGTGACAACTGAGAACATTTTGAGCATCAGCAAGAGTCTAATTACTGAAGGCGCGAGGTCAAGTGTCAGACAGATTATGTGAAGAGGCTCGCGTGTTTTAGCAAGAGAGAGGGCAATGATGCAAAGTGCTCAAAACGGCGGCAAGCACCCGACAAACCCAAGCCAAGAGCAATAAATTTCGAGACATGTCCCACAAAACGAGCAATTCTTGACACTGGAAACCACTTCTGCAGAATGACTATACGCATTTGTGCAAGAGCAGTAGCCGGAGATTCAAATCGAACCGTCTGTCTCGGGGGAAATTGGGGGGCGTGTGCTGGGAACTTGGACTTCCCAAGACTTCATTTGGTATCGCCAAGATTTGATCTCGAAAACCTCGTACGAAAACGTTGAATTGCAGTTTCTAAACGTTTGCAAGACTTACTCAGGTTCCTCGTGCTTAGTTTAGTATCGCCCATTCAAACTAAAAACTGCCAAGACTTACTCTCAGTTCCAGGTCTGAGATAAACCATCCCTTACAACTGCTGGCCAAGGCGTTGATCTAAAAAGACACCTCCGCACAGATGCCACAATGCTTGTCATTCAAGCGGACCCCGAAACAGTCAGATTAGATCGAATCAGAGGCTCTTGTGTGCAACCCCGTTTGTTTGACTGTTTGGCCCTGCATGTTTATACGGTATATATACGTTATACGTGTATATATATATATATATAACGATGGTTTGGAACTACTTGCAAAAAAGGAATTTCTGGATCTAGGGCCTTTAGCCTCTGAGCTGGGAAGATTTGTCCGGGTGTTCTTTGGGGGAAACTACTTTCTATTGAAGCCGTTAAAGCGAGCCCCGAAACAATCACAGGATCCTGAATTAGGAACACACTTTCCATAATAGCGACCCAAGTTATCAAAGGACGCACCCCCTTACCAACCACTTGCTTACGTGGCCTGCTATCTCATTTGGAATGGAGGGCAAATCATGCTTGTCTGGTCCGAGCGGTTTTTGTTGCCTTCGGCCAACCACATCGCATTTGCCCCACCCCCCCTCCCCCCCTCCCCCTCGTTGACAACGCGCCTGAATTTCGCACCTGGCTTCTTTCGGGCCTTTGGGCCTTTGGGCGTTTGGGCGCTTGGCGCGGGCTGCTTGCCGAATCTGACCCTAAACCCGGACCTGGAGATTCGCTTGTCATGGGATTCCTGGACTTCTCATGGCATTTGCCCATATTTTTTCCCCATGAATCAACCATGTTTTCAGCTCAAACAGCAAAAAACACCAGAACACCTAGATTCTGTCTTTGGAACCGTGAAGCACAGATGGAACATCAAATTATGCGGTAGTACGGCATGAGGCACAAACAGCTTGTCAGGTTGGCACAGGCTGCTACATCTCAAATGAAATCCATGACAGACAAGAAATGTAAGCGTGCATACAGGGGTGATGGCGCAATGGATTTCCCAGCAAGCAAAATGCCGCAGTTGATTCTGTCGTGAAATTTCAATATGTGCTCGCTCCGGTTTGCTCGCAAAACGCCCGCAAGAAAAACAACGACGCACCTGCACAAACGGGCAAACGCCCGCAAAACAGAAGACAGCTGCAAATCGTTTACTGGATACACAGAAATGTGGCGAGGAAGGGGCTCTGACCGAAGGGCGACAGAGAAAGATCGCAACTCACACGGGCAATAGTTTGCATGTTGCCAAGCCTGGATCGCATGATTCGTGCGTCGGCATGAGTGAGGCGCGTCAGCAGAAATGAGACTAAACGCTCAAATGGGTATGGCCAGCATATTTTTAGTGCCCTCCAATGGAGGGCACTTGGCCTGTTTTTGAATCGAGGGCACTTAAGGCAGTGTCGGTGGCCTTGATTGTGGCCGACCCGGAAAGCCCGAACATGGCGTTTTGAGTGTCAAAGCGTGTCATTTGAGTGTCATTGGGGGTGCGAATCGAGGTCACTTGCCCCTTGAAAAGGTCACTTACGCTAGTGTTGGTCCCCCCTGCGTGAGTGTCATTCGTGTGTCGCTGCGGCTCGATTTGCCCAGCGTCGGTCCCGCCCCCGTGTGAGAGTCATTCGCATTCACGTGTCGCTGTGGCTCGATTTGCCCGCACTGAGGAGAGATTTGCTGGGGAGGGCATCCCTGAGGGTCTAAGTGCCCTTTAAATGGCTTAAGTGACCTCTTTGATTTAGGACTAAGTGCCCTTATTTTCAAAATGGATCATAGCACCCAAAAAATGAATCGAGGGCACTGAAAAGAAGCTGGGGGCCAAAATACACCCACCAGGGGACCGCAGGTTTTAGTCTTTGGTTCCATTTATCAGGGTTCCATTTTGGGTACGCATTTTTGACCCACAGCCAAATGGCCCAAATCTAGAACGCCCGAAATTCCACGACATTTAAAGGTCCAGGACATGGCAATTCAGCCAACTCGCTTGAAATCCACTGCACACTCAGCTTCGGATGAGACCTGTTCTAAACCACACCCTAAAATGGTCAAACCCCCAATGTCCACCTGCTATGCTGCAACTGGTCCCAGATTGCCGAACCTACTAAACCTCACACCGTTAAGCCTAACAAGCTCGAGTGCCAGCATTTCGCACATGTGCCCCACGCTGGTAGCGAGACAAGGGGCAGAGAGGCGCAGGGACCGAGCACCTCCAACTTCCATTTAATTCTAGATTGCTGCTGGTTGGCTTTAAAGCGGTCATGGTAAATATTGTATTTTCAGCAGAATCAAACCTTGCGTCCATGCGCTCCCAGGACCCATGCCCTATCAAGGTGGACTTCGTTCGGAAGCCCAGCAACAAGGAAGGCTTTTCCTTCCGCACCACGCGGGTGGAGCAGAAGAAGAGGAGCCGTTGGAAATCGGACTTGGCACGATTTGGGTGTGGCTCAAAACTAACCAGGAGGGGTTACGCAGGTTTTGGTCCATGTTTGCACTTGCCAGGGTTCCATCTTGGGTACCGGTTTTTTGCCATTTCCCACTCCGCAGATCTTGTGTTGGGGGTCTTTGCCAGCATGTTCATCCCTTCAACGGTGACTTGTTTATATAGGAGCTACTGACATAATTACTTCGGTGTCGGCTGACTTGGGAGGACATGGGGGACATTCATGTCATTTTACCCGCTGATTTCAAGCCCTCGGAGGTCTCCTGACGATGACGCTGTGACCACCATGGACTTCCGCCCGCCTTGCCAGATGCAGATCCGTAGCCTCTACCCCTCGGGGGCCTCGCTGACTTTGCTGATCAACTTCGTGCCCACCAAGCCCGGCTGCCGGGCTGCCCTTCTTGCCTGACCAAATCAGCAAACATCCAGTGAACCCCCCGGATCAAGAGGTGTTTTCCGAACAAACACCAGGCTTTCTAAGTTGAACATCTGGTTTGCGCAGAGCCATCGCTCTTTCCGGCCATATAACCATGATAGTGCAACTAATGTAGGACCTGGTGGAGCACATGGTTTGTACCTAAATGAAGACAGACTACCATTTCGGACAATTAAAACCCACAAGCATACACTGGATTCTATTTTTATTGATGCACAAACAGTTAAGCCCTCAATAAGGCCTTATTTAGGGCTTATTTGGGCTCCCTCCCCCCCCTCCCTCCCCCCCAGCCCCCATGACAGTTGGTAATGTTCAATTGGGCGCTTTCCGGCTCGCTCGCTCGAGGCTTCACGAAGCTGATCGGGTCGACCATGAGCCATGGCCCGACTTAGCCGACTGAACGAGTCGAATGTGCCGGGGTTCTTCCTCCACCCCCCCCGGTTTCGGTCAAATTTTAGCGGAGGTTTAGCGAACCTTGGTGATCTTGAGTATTCCTCGACCTTTGTTGCCTTTTGACCTGCACAAAGTCCTTCATGTTCGGTCTTTGGGTTTGGTGAAGTTTGTTTGTATTCCTTTAGGTAGGGGCTCCGTGGGAGTCCCTTTGTTTGTTTGTTGCATTGGAGCATCTCAAGATTTGGTTGTTGCTCTTTTTTGTCTAGGATCCCAGAACATGAGATTCCTGCTTTGGCAAACTCCGAGCGACCCTCGCCGAGTCTGTCTTTGGGTTTGTCTCAGGGTATGGAGTCTCTGTTTGCATTGCATAGTAACGGTTGGCAGAACGAACATTACACAACAAGATCAACGGCAACCCAACCTGTTTGGCCAAAAGGGAACACAGGACAAACCTGGCGTTAGCCTGCAGCGAAATAAAGAACAACAATCCTACGTACATATCTGAAATGAAAATACCCCTGTAAGCCATGCAAGTATGGTTTTGGGGTATCCTAGACGGCCCTGGTCATCTCCTGGCCCATTTATGACCACTGATTTGGGTCAACTCATGGAGCTAGTCGTGAAGTAGGACCTTACAAGATCCCTTTTCCGCGATGTTTCCAAACATATGGGGACCCAATTATGGTTTCCTTGCACAACTAGCATGGGGCAACTCTCTTTTGGTTTTAGAGGGAAGCCACAAATTAAACCGCCCTTGTTTGGGTCCATTTCCATATTTTGATACAACCCCAGGCAGGTATTTTGGGACACACAGGGAGGTAAACACGGACCTCGCATCCCTTTTTGAGTCGGACACTCCCCATTTTGAGAGAGCTTTATGGATTCGACACCCGCTAGGCTCATCAAGGGCGAGAAGGGAGAGACGCCCAAAGGCTTCGGTATGTACAACGCTCCACTTCCCCGCTGGCTGATGCACGTGCTCGGCCCCGTGTTCCTGAACCAAGACGCCGTCTTCCTGCATCATCAGCAGAACATCCTGGAGAAGGACACAGGGTTTGTTTGCTTAGAAAAGAGCTATGTGCATGTACGTTACATACTGATAACATGGTAAGCCCCCCGTGATCTACATTTTGCGTTTGCAAGTCCTGTTAAAGTACCTGTGCATCGACATGATAAATATACAAACTGCGCGGTGCGGCAACGTATTTCTCAAATATATACTTTATGCCTGTGGCTGAGGGTGGAGCAGTGCTTGACAGCTGTCCTGGCCTTGAAAATCACACGGCCGGCTACCCACCGTGTACTTGTTTTTCATATTATGAAATGTAGTTGTAAGCTTTCGGAAGAGAAGTCTAACAACCATGCCAAACTATGTATATATGTATCTGTGTATCGCACGAACACAGTGGTAAAGCACATACTTTTCAAGTATGCCCGACCCAAAGTGGATTGCCCACCGAGACCAACATCCGATTCAGAGTTGTTGTGTTTCTCATGCGCTTCCACATGGCTGCATCTTGAACTTCAGTTTACAACTACATTATAATATATATATATAAATAACACCACACCAGTCTGGTGGGCAGGTCTTGTTTGAGGTAGCGGCTTCACGAACAACCCTCGCTTTTCGCACTTTTGCGACCTTTTTCCATTTTTTCGCGCGCTGGCGCATGATAAGCACACCCACTCACGCGCATCACCGCAGAGCTGCATGCACGCTGGCACATGATAAGCACACCGGCTCACGTGCATCACGTTAGAGCTGATTCCTAGTGTTGGCTGACGATGCGTTTCATGGCGCTCTTTCCCAGCCATCGTTGTCACACATTTAAAGAGAGGCTGGCTCGCGCATGTCACGGAAACGAGGTTATGGCTGCGTGACCGACCTGCAGCTTTCCGGTCCTGTTCTCTCTGGAAAGCGCGGGTCGGGAGCGAAGCCGTTACCTTGTTTGACCCAGTGATTGCGTCAAGCCCCGGCAACGTCTGAGGGGTTTGCACTATTACTGCCAATCCCATTGGTGACGCAGATCTTGAATTAGACAGTTCAACTGCTTATGCCCATCGACCTTGCGGCAAGCGGACAGCTTCACTGGCAAAAAGTTCTTGAGACTTCGCTACGCACAGACTGTCAGCCTTACCTCAAAAGCCGCTGCAACTCCAAGAGGAAGTTGGCAGGATAGATTCAAGTTGCTTGCGCCAAACCCATTGCTGTCACAGCTGTTGAACTATTCAGATTCGACCTTAGACAAGCAGACAGCTGATAAAGCCCGTTTCCTCGGAGGAGCTCGCACAGCATCTTGCAAAGCTTCCGACACAGCTCCGCTTGGCTGCGCATCCTGCTCAAGTTTGCAGCGCAGCCTTCACTTCGTTCTCGCTCCATGTCGATATTGCCCCAGTATGGAAAGACCAACAAATGCTGCCGTGGAGAGAAGTGTTTGTGCGTAACAAGCGCCGCAGCATGAACTTCCACAGGTAAAGAAGCATGCCTCAGCCTGCGCAGCCATTGACGTCTCAGCAGCTCATGGCAACTGAGCATGGAATGAAATGAGCATCGTGGACACATGATTTGTCCTGCGCAGATGTTCTATGCGCCTTTGGTTCCACGCGTACACCAAGCTAGGGACCCCACTAGCAAGCGTCCTTTGCTGGGCTGTTCCATGATCCCAGCAAGCGATGGCAAGAAATAGTAGGCTTGTGTTGGCTGGGAGTTGTGTAACAGGGGTCCTTCAAAAGATACTTTGTAGACTTCTGGTTTCCCTTTGAATGCTTGCCACGTTTGCAACGTGACAG
>CAUJNA010000016.1:120000-160000 GCA_963377175.1 Effrenium voratum | reverse complement strand
GAGCCCGGATGCTGGCGATGCAGAATCCTGGTGGAGTTGTCGAGGATGAAGAGGATGTTGGTGGGGATGCTGGCGACTGCCGGGGGTGATTTGCACGGTATCTACAGTGGTTTGTGAAGGTTGGGCAACGTGGCATCGGGAGCTCGTCGCAAGGCCTGTTTTGGGGTCGAAATGTCTGGGCTGGCCTGCGCCCTGGTGATGCAGGGGATGCTAAGGAGGAGCTTCTGGTGCAACAGCACACATCAGCGGTATGCGTTGCCCTCGCTCTTCAAGCTCGAAGACACACAGCGCAGCGGGGTTCAATGTTATTTTTGCTTTCATGGGACGTGTTTGGCTTGAGTTGTTGTTTGGTTGGTTGATTTGTTGCCAGTTGTTCAGGCTTTGTTGTATTGGCCACGGTGTATCGCCTTTGTTTTTGTTGTTGCGTCAAGGCGTTTGCTTCGAGGCTGGTGTTGGTTCGTTTGGTTTGCGTGAGTTTCGCTTGCGTTTGAACATGGGCTGGGATTTGCCAATCACTGGTGGGTTCGAATGTGGGATGGCCGGAAGGCTTACTACGAAGAATACACGTGATTTGGTTTCCAGTTTGTTGGATGGGAGCAGGTCAATTTTGTATTTGCCGTGTTGTTGCGGAGGGGGTGGGGGCGCTTGTTGTCTTGCAGATTTGCTTTTTGGTTTTGTCCCTACAGTCCAAGAGCGCTACGAAGGCTCTAAGGAGGGCATGTGATGTTGCCAGACGGAGCTCTTGTTTGCCTTTGACTTGACTCTTTTGAAGTGTCCATGTGCAACGGATCAGACAAGTCCTGGGGGATTATACTTGCACAACGGGCGAGCGGAATCCTGAATGGCCGTTTGCCATGAGGCCTTGCTCATTGTGCCCAACTTTGAGAGGGGAATTAACTCCCATGTAAGTCTGTTTTTTTTGGAGGCCCTTTTTGGAATTGCTTAGGGAGATGAAAGGGGAACCATCTTTTTGTGGCCCCTTTGAGGCGCCTAAGCAACGGACAAAATCCTTGTGCCAAGGTTCTACGAGGTGCCATTTCACCACCAGGACAACGACTGAGCGCTCCATAGCGCTTGAGGTCTCCTGAAGGTTGGCTCCATGCCAAGCTCAGCTCGTGTGTCTCTTAAGCTTGGAGACTTGGTTTCCATCGCCATCCAACTTTTCTCTCCGCCGTGCGCGAGCGTGCCGCTCGTGGCGCCCAAAGTTTTCGAAGATGCGTCACTTCCCTGGATGAGGTCAGTGAAAGAAAAAACGGATTTGACAACACTCGGCGCGCTGCGGGTCTCGGATGGCTGCAAAGCTGCAACCTCCCCCATCAACTCGGGGTCCCTTGAGAGGCGCTGCCAAGCTTGTTCAAATGGTGTCCATTCGGTTTCCTGTAAAAACACCGCTCGCGATGGCAGGTTGAATTCCTTTCGACGCATGATCTTGAAACCAGACCTAGCGGGAGCTCTCAATTGAGGAAACATCCACAGTTTTAAAATAGTGCTTTCGGCGGTTCATGCGTTGGCTTTCTTGTTTTTTGCGCTCAGCGTCATTGGTGTATGTGTTTACACTGCACTTAGACATTGCGTGCAGATCTGGTGCTCGGTGGGAAGTAAGAAACCTTCTGATTTTCTGAAACCCGGTGGTTGAGATCAAGCAGCAGGCGCTTTGCTTTTCAAAGTGGACCTGGCTCAGCCAGGAACGGGACCTTGGCTCAGGTTTTTTGAAACTCAGGGCATCTCAGGGAATGAGATTTTCAGAGCTGCATTGTGTGTGCTTGGATGGCTGTCAGATCTTGGCGTTTTTTTTTTGTGTGGCTTTGTCCGCCCGTTGAAGGGGAGCATTGAATGGAATATGAAGCGACTTCGCGCCCGAGGGTCGCATTTTGTTGCTTGTCGATTCCTTTGTGAGGTAGGAACCCCAGTCCTCCCCAAGCAAACTGGTAGCAGAGCAGGGATTAGCCCAATGCTCAGGATGAGATGGATGCTGAAAAAGATGGCTTCGACTCTGTGAACACCAGGCTAAGGGCTAGGCAACTCCACTATATTCGCTGATTTCAATGGATCGATGGCTCACAGTTTTTGCACCTAACTTCCTAGTGGAAGGATGTCACTGTGTGTCTGTGTGTCTGTGTGTGTCTGTGTGTGTCTGTGTGTCTGTGTGTCTGTGTGTCTGCGTGTCTGTGTGTCTGTGTGTCTGTGTGTCTGTGTGTCTGTGTGTCTGTGTGTCTGCGTGTCTGTGTCTTCGTGTTCGTGTGCGTGTGTGTCTCGTTGACTTTGTTTTTTAGGATTGATTGCGTTGATGTTTCCACGATTGCGCACCTTTTGCAAACGCAACAACCTGTTTTGTTCAATTCACACGCACTGCGTGCGCACGGTCATTCCCAGCTTCACTGGCGCACACCATGCTTGCGGGTTGCCCAACTTCTCTAGTTGGTCGGATGCAATGTTCGACACTGCCAGGAGTAAGTGTTGACAAAACCCCACAGCCATCGGCTTGTGCTCTCTGAGGCCAAAGCAGGCTGCCACCAAGGACAGGGAAACGAAACTTAAAAAAAAAAAAAAAAAAAAAAAAAAAAACGGCTGGTTTTGCGGGTTCTTCAAAAAGACAGGGGAAAACCACAGTTTTGTTTTCGGCCTGGGGTTCCATGAGACTAACTATGAGGTGTACTCCTTGGCTGCACAGCAATTTAAGCGAATCAGGTTAGCTGGATGTACGCACCCTCGGTATGAACCGCTAGTCTATGGCTGTAACTACGAGTTCAGTGCGGAAGACTGGAGGAACCCGACACCAACGGAGCCCATCATATGGGCTTTGAGAGTGTTTGTCCACATTGGAATCGAATCGAAGCCTTAAACTCTTGCCGGGAAGCCCAACAGCCAAGAGCTGCCTGATTCCGTGAGTAATAAGCGCACCCTGCCTGAGGCTGAACTTTACTCCCCTAGCCAGTTTCACTCTTTTCAGTATGTAATGGGCCATTACATACTGAAAAGAGTGAAACAGGTTGTTTTCGATTTGACCTGAAGGTCAAACTTACCCAGGACCCAGGTTGAGAGTGAAATTCGAAGCTTCAAGCCTGCCCGCTCCATGTTTCTTAGGGTTGCAGGTGTTGCTCCTGTCAATGTGCGCTGTGTTCCTTGTTTTGTCATGGTTGTGGGTCCCATTTTCGGACATTTGGTCAGCTTCACTTCAGTCCAGGTGGTTGCTTTGCTGGTTCCTTTGTGACTTGCGTATTTTGAGACATGGGGATTTGGACCTCCCAGCATGGCAGCATGGCATCGGTTTTCCTTTTGGCTTTCCTTACATCCAAGCTAGATAAGTTAGATAAGGTACCCTCCAACACACACACACACAAAAAAAAAAGAAGAAGAGAGAGGGCGCACACACACACACACTGATCAAAAACTCGATGCTTCTAAACTCTATGAGTTCTCCTTGTCAGTGCTTGGCACCGAACTTGTACATGAGATCTAAAGCGGTAGGCTTGGTGGCGTTCCCAGTCAACAGGCCCCGAGTTTTCACTGTTTCACCCGCGAAGGAGCCGGACAAGCAGACGTCTGAGTCCATGAAGCGCCTGGGCAAAGGGAAGCGGTACCTTTCTATGGGTTGACCGTCAGACCTGGTAAATGGAAACATGGAAACCAAAACCTGCGGTTGGTTGTTCGATTTTGATAGCCATATGCTAAAAATGCTTGTCGCTTTCTTGTTGAAAGGACTTTTGTGGTTGTTTAGCTCTGTGCGATGATACTGAAGGCATCGACCTTTTGGAGGGTCACTGAGTCACTGGTCGTTTCAGCCACGGACGTAGGGCGTAGAGCCTCTCATCCTTGAAGCCGCGCGGGGCTCCACCGGGTTGAACATGGGCTTAGCGCCACGATGGCATTGCAAAGAGCCCCAATATGGAAGCCCGAGACACGAGCTGGTTCCATTTGAGGGGTCATTTCTGTCCGGGCTTATTGGGCAGAGCTCAGGTGAGGAAGCGATGCCGCGAAGGAAAGCCAGCCGGCAATGGAAGAACACGCAACACAGACGAGCACAAATACCTGAACATACAACACATCACACAACACACAACAAACAAATCAAGCAGCACAACAAGGAGAACCAAATCAACTTCTCCCACATTTCCGTCTCTCCCGAAGCTCGGAAGCTTTTTCAAGACGAGGCCAGTGCCGCCGTCTGGGCCGAAGCCCACAGGAAGCAGCAGCTTCTCCTTTTGGAAGGCTTCGCCTGGGTGGGTGGGTGGGTGGGTGCGTGGAGGTTTGGCGTCTCTAGCCCGAGGGTTACACAAAACGGGGTTTGGGTTTCAACTCCAGAGGGTTTCCAAACTCATGAAAGGGCACCCACTTTTCAGAGATTCCCCATCTGAAGTGCCGTTTCATGGATTATGGCTGCGAAATCCCAACCTCTGGCACCTTGTACATTTCTACATGATCGGGCTAGTCACTTCAGGAACCCTGCCAAGCCTCCCGACCTCACGAGGCGAGTGCCGGAGTGGCCTGGGGGCGTCTTTTGGGGGGGTTGTAAGGTCCCTGATAAATCCCTTGTAGTCTTTTGCACCCGTTGCTAACTCGCCAGGGACAGGACGCCCCGACCCTCAGGCACCAGTCAATCAGAAGGTTCCTTCTCAGCCTGGGATTCGCTTCCTCCCCGTCTTGAGGTTCACTGATTCACTGCGTTTGCGCCGAGATCTCATACACGTTCTTTTATTAGAGGCAAACGCTGACGGGGCGTAAAAATTGGGACTTGGATGACTTGGATCCAGGTGTTTTGATCCTGTGGGAAATCAAGGGACTCAGTGGCAACTCTTTTGAGCTGCATTTTCCAAACGAGGAAAGCCCAGGTAAATTCTTGGGATCGGTCTGAAGGCCTTCAGGTCTGCGACAACAGACAAGCTGCGACTAAGAAAACCCGAAAGGAGAGCAGGGGCTCGGAAAGGCGGTGAGAGGAAAGAAAGACATTGAGGACCATTGGTGAATGTGTGTGTGTGAGTGTTTGTGTGTGTGTGGGTTTGTTGGGAGTTTTTGTTTGGTGCGTGTGTCTCTTCGAGTGTGTCTCTAGGTGTCTTCGTGTGTGTGTGTGTGTGCCCGCGTGTTTCTAAGTGTGTTCCTGTGTGTGTGTGTGTGTGAGTGTGTGTGTGTGTGAGTGTTTGTGCGTGTGTGGGTTTGTTGGGAGTTTTTGTTTGGTGTGTGTGTCTCTTCGAGTGTGTCTCTAGGTGTCTTCGTGTGTGTGTGTGCCCGCGTGTTTCTAAGTGTGTTCCTGTGTGTGTGTGTGTGTGTGTGTGTGTGTGTGTGTGTGTGTGTGTGTGTGTGTGTGTGTGTGTGTGTGTGTGTGTGTGTGTGTGTGTGGGTTTGTTGGGAGTTTTTGTTTGGTGCGTGTGTCTCTTCGAGTGTGTCTCTAGGTGTCTTCATGTGTGTGCGCCCGCGTGTTTCTAAGTGTGTTCCTGTGTGTGTGTGTGTGTGTGTGTGTGTGTGTGTGTGTGTGTGTGTGTGTGTGTGTGTGCGTCCAACCTGGTTGTCTACCACGAAAGCAGCGCAGGAGGGCAGGCAGCACTGAAGCGACCGGTATGCTTAGGTGTTTGTGTGGGGGCTGATTTGGTTTGCTCGCTGGCAGAATTGCTTGGTCTTTGGATTGCTTTTGCTTTGCTTTGCTTTGCTTTGCTTACCTTTGCCTCGCTTTTTTTGTCGCCTTGCCTTGCCTTGCGTTGCTTGTTTGCTGGGTGTTGTTGGGTTATGTTTGGGGCTTTGAATGCGTTTGATTTGGTTGGTCTGGCGACTGCTTGCTGGCTTGCACGCCGTGTTGTTCTAACTGTCACTTTGTCGTTACTCCTGCCTCAACGTCCTTTTCTGCTTCTGTCTTCTGTCTCTGTTGCTGTTTGTGTTTTGTTCCATCTTCGCTCTCTCCGTGTCCGTTTGTCTCTACCTCTTTCGCAGTCCCTGTCTCAGTCTCCGCGTCTAGTTCCGTCTCTGTCAACTTTTGGTTGCCTGATTTTATGTGAACCAACCGTGCGCCAACTATATTTGTTTCCAATCGGGCCGTCGCAGACCCTTGAGGGATTGAAAACTAGGCTAGGGAGGCTCACAACCAGGAAAACCCATTTCCGTTTTTTTGCGAGAAGGGCTGCAGACTGCAAACTAGCCACTGGGGGCTCCCAAATTTCCGGAAACGCAGCCATGCTTTCAAAATTTATTGACTGAGAGCTTTGCATACGTTGCAGACTTGTTAAGCTTGCTTTGAGCTTGCTGAGGACAAGTTTGTTTTGTTTCAAAGCCAGATTCGGCTCTATTTTGCTTTTTGTTGGATGGAGTCCCCTCCAAAATCAACCAAGAAAGGGCTCCAAGTGCCATGTGTGTTTTTGCCCTGGCTCCCTGGCCACTGTGTCTGAATGACACATTCCTTCCCTGGTTTGCTTCGCCAGAATCGCTTGGGCTGGAGCAAGCCGAAGCAACTTGGTGCCGGATCAGAGTGAAACTGAGACGGTCCAATGAGCAGAGGGCACAACAACTAGGTCCCCCAGTAGTGCCCTTTCTCGCCCCTTTTTTGGGGGAGGGTTCCCCTACTTAAATAGACTACAGAAAAAAGGATACCCTATTCTAACCTCTCTACTTGAGGACCTAGACAAACATGACTCTGGCTTAGTCATCCCCTTTGCTTACCCACTTAATTATCTCGGTTGTTCCAGAAGTCAGTGGAAAACCCACGGGACCCACCTGAAGTCTCAATCTCAAGACTTTCAGCTCCGGCCATTTGGGTTATGTGCGTCAAAATTGGGGAACCCCAAACAAATGGGCGGCTTCCTCTTGGTGTCCCTTTAAAGTAATCCCAAAGAGTACCCCAAGAAACAGACACCCAAATGGAAGGGCGGCTCCTTTTACAGATGTCCGCAGGAGCTGCACATTTGTTCGGAGTGTTTGCAACACTCCGTTGTGAATACATGTCCTCAATTTCAAGACCACCTTTTGCATGTTATGTTAAGGGAACCAAACAGGAACCAAGTTAGGACTCCAGGAAGCACCCAGGTTTCATGACCAGACCTCACGTGACTTCATGCCATCCTGAGTCTCGAGCCCGCGCCTGCCATCCCTCAGAAATTGGTAGGGCCTTTCAGCGGTTGACTCTCTGTGCTTCCCAGACTTGCCTTGCTGGTGCTCAGCAGGGAATGAAGGAATGAACGTGGGGATTCCCTTAACGGAAACCATAGGGGATTGTTTATAGGGTCATTCCCTTTCTTTTTTTGGCTGAGCACCAGCATCTTGAATTCCAGTCGTTCCGAAAGGTACCTTCCGTTTCCAGGGCAAGTGAGCAGTCGACCAGATTCCGCAGCATGAGTACTTTACTTCCCGGGAAGAACGACCCTGTCAACTTTTGACGTTTGGCACCATCTGAATCTGCCGTTTGAGCTTTTAGCCGACTCTAAGCTAGTTGATTAGTTGACTATGAGGCTGTGTGACCCATGTCCTCTTCAAGCCAGTTTGTTTGACAAGATTGAACATCGACGGCGCTGGTTCCAATTTTGCTCTAAACACTTGCAAGTGCCATCAATTTGTCCAAATGGGCACCCAGGGACCTGGTTGCCTCATCCTGCCTGACCCGACTGTTCGGTTAAGATTCCTTTCACGTGAAGCGTGGAAACACGTCCTTTCACTGCTGACTTGTGTCTTATTTCTCCATTTGATCCAACATGCAGAATCTACTGTGCCTGGAACAAACAAAAGCACGTCCATGGCTTTGAATTTCATCACTCACCCCCCACACGCCCGTGTTGTTCAACTTGAGAATCCGTGGCTGAGTTCAGGTTGGTGAACACGCTTGGGTGGGCCAACCCTCCCGTGCCGCCGTTTTTTTGTTTTTTTTTGTCCCTGGGAGATCTGCCAACGAGGCCACCCACCCTTCTTTTCGGAGGCAAGCAATGCGTTCTTAAACTAACGTTGCGCGGAACGCTGAGGCCGGAGGAGGCTGGACCACTGGAGTTGGGGGGATGGCGAGGGTCGACTTCCTGGGAAATCGGTTGTCGGAACTTACGACATGGTCAAGGCTAGATGTGCGACTGAGTTTAACCATTTCAAGTTTCACCCTCGTGGACTCCCCGCGTGTTGGGGATATCACCGAGGGCAATGCACAAGGAAAGTCACCATGAGTAAGTCTAGCCCCCAAGATTCTGAGCGGGGTGTTACCAAGGGCAATCGGAACAGATATTGCACAGAACATGGGCAAAGATGTTGCAGGTACGAGTTCTTGACGTCAAGTTTGGGTTTCCGCCCAGCCCAAACAATTTGCGAATTCCGGCGCTGCTGTGAGTGGGGGGCGGTGTGGTGGCATTGTTTGTTTGAAAAGGCGGTCAATCATTTGATTGCTGGGTCCACACTTGAGGTTCTTTAGCTGTTTTTAGTGGTCCCTCTATTTTAAGACATACCAATTTGAACCTCCTTCAAGCACGTCAGGAGCGGCCAATGAGTCATCAGATCAATCTATTGGGTGCTTTTTGGACTGTAACACAAGGGACCGAGCTATTACATACATGTTGATTTTATGATAAGGACCTTATGTTGTTTTTAAGTTCTTCACGACCACATGCTGCCCATGCTGTTATTTCAGCCCTTCTAGTACACTTGAGTTGAAGACTGGCAAAGTTGCAGTTATTGGCAAACATTGGATCTTGGTGAATTATAGGGACACTGGACGGGATGTGGATCCTCCCCCATGATTCTGTTCCAGCCTGGATTGTTCAGGTGATGTTGATCGATATGTTGTTCAGCCCACCAATCAGGCAAACCGGTTCCTCAATTTGTGGTTTGAGTTGGCAGTTTGGAGGCTCCCATCTGAGGTCAATCGGGCAACCCAAACCGAAGCTGAAGGGAGCTGGGGCATCTCCGCTCAAACTTGGCATCTGAGGGACATCCTAGGAAGAAACACTTAGGAAAATAGCAATATAAGCGTCACAAGGTAGTATTTACAGGCATGTGTTCTTCGAAAGGTTCCCTTAGCTTAAAACTCTTGAAAGGGCCATGTTTAAAATCGAGCTTGCAAGCGATGTTGTGCAATGCCCATCAATTGCCGAAATACTCTTTTAGGGGCGTAGCGTGCTACATTGTTTGGATGAGTGCTTTTAGTACCCGCGAAATCGCGTAAATACGCAACTACCCTAAAGTATCCTTAAGTACCCTGAAGTACCATTACAATACTCTGAAGTACCAAACACTCCTTAAATACAACCCAAAATGTTTGCCCTCGTTGAATACACTTAGCAATGCTCAGGTGCTTGATCACCTGAGGGTCGCACGCCCTCTTTAGGTCGACTCAATCGGTGCAGGCTGTGAAATGATATCGGAAGGCTGGGACCTCAGGAATCGGAATCGCTGTCCGTTTTGGTCACGAGTCGTTGAGCATGCCCTTGGCCTAGCTAACCTTCGGTTGTGAAGAGGGGTTGATTACCGTCGGTCAGAGTTGAGCAAGGGAAGGCTTGAAAACAACGTTGGGGAAGCTCCGTGAGATATGGGCTTGTTTTTGTTTGAGGGAACCGTTTTTGGGGGTGGTTCAGACGGAAACCAATTGGATAACCACCATTTCCCTATTTTAATACACACCCATTCTGGGTTCTTATGTGTGTTTCTTGCAACAACAAAACAGAGTCTTCCTTTTGGTTTCCCTTTAGCTACCAACCAAAAGAGGGTTCAACACTCTGAGAAACCTCCCATTAGATGCCCAGTCGCCCAAGACTGGTTTTTCTCTTGGAGGGAGGAACAAACGCGTCGCAGTGGTTTTCCCATGTGGAAAGATTGGAAAGTATCTTATTTTACAGCAACTCACCCAAAAAGTGTGTCTCTTTTTTGTTTTGCCCCGCGCTCTGGGCAAGTAGGCGATGGGCTTTTGGGCTCGCCGAGGTCTGCCAGAGATACGGATTCTTTCAGAAGGGCCTTCCCCGGAACGAACGGATTAGCTGATTGACAGGAGACCCGTGGACTTACTGGACCCTTTTGTGCACGTTTTTTTTTTGGTCCAACCATGTGGGGTGTGCCATGCCAAAGGTAAAAAAGCTTTGGATTATCGTCCAATTCCGACATCCAGAGGGCTGATCCGTTTCAGATCAGCGCCGCCAGGATGGTGGCCAAGCGCAGGCCATTTGGCAGCCATGTTTTGATGTCAGGGATTCTGCCTGGCTATGTTGAAACAAGAGCTTCATACCCCTCCATTGGCTTTCTCTTCAAACGGTACGTCCCCCCAACAGTGTCCCTCGTTTATTTTACACGCAGCAATACGAACCTTGGGGGAGAACAACAACCTCTTGACAGAACACGTCGGTAGGCACTGTGAGACCATGCACGATCCCTTTGGGCAATCCCAAAAGACATCCCCAGCCTCGCGATTTGACCGAGGTGCCGGTGGACGGTCGTTATTATCGACACCGGATGAAGCTGCGGAAGAGGCAGTCGTGAGGGTCCCCGAAAAACAAATGAACAAATATATTTAACAAAAAATAGAAAAGAAAAACAAACACGTCAACACCATGTTGTGTTGCATCACTCCCAACAGCTCTTTTTATGTCTCCGAGGATCTATGCCTTGGGGCCCATAGGCGTTGAGTCTCAAGGCCGTGCTGGCCTTCCGCCAAAGAGCCTCACTTCGGAGACGTTTTTTTTTTTTGCCTCTGAGCAATTCGGTGACTTTAAAGAGGGTGCCTTTCTCGGGCTGGCCGGGTTTCCAAACGGCTTCCGCGTTTTGTCTCGTGCCAAAAGGCTCGTGCCCGGGAAGGGCGATCCCTACACTCACCTCCGTCTCCAAAAGGAGGGGAGGGCCAGTCTAACCGCGACTCTGTCGCGGTTGATTTGTTTCATCAAGTCTCAAGGCCGGCATGGAGGGCGTTCTGCCAGCATGTTTGGTTCATGGTGTGCATAGTGAGTCTTTGGATTCTGTTGCGGTTGCGGTTCCTTATAAGCTGCTAGCAAACATGCTAGTAGTCTTTTGGGCAAGGCTTTGAAAGGCGTTTCAGGGAAGATCCTGCAAGACATTGATGATCCCTCCTTGAAACAGAGGATTGCATCCCGAGTTTTATGGCCTTGTTTGCAGCGTTACTCAAGATATGAGAGTCAATGAAAGTGACTTGACCAACTCAGCAGTGGAGTTTTGGACAATAACCTTCTAAGGATGCTTCACAGTTCGACGCTCACATTGCTGAGACATTGGGGGCTCTGCCCAGACAGGTTGTCAGATCCCTTCCAAGAACCTTTTTCCATGTGTTCATGCAGGAAGCTCTGACCATGCGGCATGCACAAGGCGCGAAAATTTCGCGGCCCTCCGCAAGTTTGGCAGTGGCTGAATTCGAGGCGTTCCCTCTGTCCTAACTAAGTTTAGGATAGCATAAACAAGCCAAGCATGTCTTTGAATGTCTTTGTCGGTTGATGCTTTGATATTTGTTTGTATGTGGGCATGCACAAATTGCTGTGATTGTGTTCCAACAACACTATATCCGACTGAATGTAAGTAATGCACATTGGCAGGGTAGCTGAGCTAACGAACGGTGACATTTGACAGACGTTTACAGGGCTGCAAGCCAACTCAGTAGCAAAGGTCAAACAATGTAAGCTCACCAGAAGGCATTGACAATGTCACAAGAGCTTCACATCCCTTATCCAACTAGGTCCCCCAGTAGTGCCCTTTTACCCTTTTTGGGGGGAGGGTTCCCTACTAAAATAGACTACAGCAGAAAGGGTACCCGTATTCTAACCTCTCTACTGGAGGACCTCGTCAAAGGTTCTGGAGTTCTGCTGCTGATTCACAATCAACGCAACCCTGCGAGCAACTGACAATTTGCTTGGAACTTGGGGCGGACACGGGCCATCCAGCTTCCCGTGAGAGAGGCACCTTTGAAGACACGGGTGATTTTAACCGGCCGCTTTGTGAGGGCCCCTTTTGTGTGTTTTCTTTTGAAGGGGAACCGGAGGGCAACCCATTGGCGAGAAACCTTGTGCTGTAGAAAACGATCCCTAAGAGGTTTTTCAGGTTGCTGTTCAGAACCAGTTTCAGTTGCACACCTCGGAGTGTGGCAAGTATCCCACAGAATGAGATTTGTCAGAGGACAGGCTGATGCTCTAGCTGCTAAGACAACAGCTGCGATGGGGGACAAAGCTGCGGTGGGGGCATGCTGATGGCAAGGCGGACCATGGCACAAGTGGGCATAGATCAAGGGTCATCATTTTGAGAGTGTTTGGGGATTATGAAGATCAGTAACCGTATTTGTTTCCCTGTAACCTTTCACTTTGGGGGGTGACTTTGATGGTAACATACTGAAGCCGGATGTATCCTCCGCAAAAAGACATCAAGCCTCTAAGCTTCAGGCCGGGCGAAGATCTCGTGCACGTTACATGTCAAACCTAGGCACCCCTTCAAATGATTGGTCTCATGTGACTTTGCTTTCCACATGATCCAAAGAGGGGTCCACAGATGACAAAACACACAGACACGCATGTACACATATATACACAAGTACACGGATACACAGATACACAGATACACATTCACACACACACACATACGAGCATACTCCCATATACACGCATACATATATATATATAGACGCAACGACCTACAGTCCTGCACACTTACGTACACCACACACATACACACGCACACCTGCATGCGAAAGCGCACAGACACACACACAAACACAAACACAAGAAACACAAACATAAACACACACACAAGCACAAACACAAACACAAACACAAAAACACAAACACGCACACCCATACACACCCACACCCACACAGACACACACACACACACCCACCCACCCACCCACCCACCCACCCACCCACCCACCCACCCACCCACGCACGCACGCACGCACGCACGCACGCACGCACGCACGCACGCACGCACGCACGCACGCACGCACGCACACACGCACACGCGAGCGAGCGTGCGCACGCGCACGCACACGCACACACGCACACGCACACGCACACCCACACCCACACACACACACACACCCACACGCACACGCACACGCACACGCACGCACGCGCACGCGCACGCGCACGCGCACGCGCACGCGCGCACGCGCACACGCGCGCACGCGCGCACACGCACACACGCACACACGCACACACACGCACACACGCGCACACACGCACACACGCACACACGCACACACGCACATAGGCACACACACACACGCACACACACACACCCACGCACGCACACACACACACACACACACCCACACACACCCACGCACGCACGCACGCACGCACGCGCGCGCGCACGCACGCACGCACGCACGCACGCACGCACGCACGCACGCACACACGCACGCACGCACGCACGCACGCACGCACGCACGCACGCACGCACACACGCACACACGCACACACGCACACACGCACACACGCACGCGCACACTCGCACACACACACACACAAACACACAAACACACACACGCACACAAGCGCATGCACAAACAAACAAACAAACAAGCAAGCAAGCAAACAAGTAAGCAAGCAAGCAATAAACCACACATACACACACCTATGATTCCACAAAGATGCCCGCACACACACGCACGCAGGCGCGCGCACACGCATTCACGCGAACTCATACGAGAATACAAGCGCGTAAGTACACACACACACAAAAGACGTGCGCACATGTTCATGGTTTGTTGGCTGCATAGTGTAAGCTGTCCACATGACCAGGTCGGCCCAAGCCACCGCGTGTTTTGCTGGCTGAAAGCCTGGACGCCAATAGCGAAAGCCGTTGGATACCAACATAATTCGGCGCAGTGTCAAGTGACGCCGGCGGCTCTGTCATGTCTCAAGTTGAAAAGGGTGCTTGCCACGGACTCTGAAATGGCTATCACGGGTAATTTCTTGTTTGAAGGGACTTTGCGACGGTTTTTTGTTTAATAAGAACGTATATATATATATATATATACATGTACACATATATATATATAATCCTGTCTACCAAATCACTCCATGGTTGGTTATATATATACAATGCAAGGTACTTGGTTGTTTGAAGGGACTCGCTTTGAATGGCATTTTCAAGGACAAGGAGACAACACAGTTTGTTTGGGGTCCAAGCACCAAAGGGTGGGCGCTTTAGTTCGTCTATGGGCTGTGTGTTTGTTTTGTGTTGTTTTGTTTTGTTTGTTTGTTTGTTTGTTTGTTCGTTTGTTTGTTTGTTCGTTTTGAAAAGGGTGCGCAAGCAAGGGTGTGTGTGTGTTTTTTTTGGGGTACCCCTTTTCCAGGGCGGTTGTAAAGGGAACCGAGAGGACACCATCAACTTTACACATACGCGACTGATGCACCCTTCATGATTGCAACCCTTTGGACTCTTGTTTTGTTTGTCTTAGATTTTGATGCAAAATGGGGCCTTCAAAAGTGTCACTTGGTCAAAGCACACCTTTTACTTGGGCAGGAGGGAGAGTCAAGTGCTGTACGGGGAAATTAGAGAACCATTGCAAAACAATTCCTATTCAGGGAACCGCCGCCATGACCTGCAGGAGGAGTTTTTGCCCAGGGAACATTTGGGTATGTCATGAAACAGGGGAGCACTAAAGATGGTTTGTTTGCGCGTGTCATTTCTTTTCCTTTCAAGTCAACCGGCGTGCAATCATTTTGAGACACGCATTGATGCCTGTGCGCTGGCTGTGTTCTCACATGAAAGGGATATCCTCAACATTTCTCTAAATGGTGGCTCAAGTGGACAGCCCTAACAACCTTTTTTGAGAACCCTCAAACTGCCGCCACTTTTAGGGGCCGTTTTACAATGGTCCACATTTTTCGAAGGGGGCTGTCACAACAATCCCGCTGTGCGTCCGTTGGCTTGCTGCTTTGGGCAGGCAACATATCCCCAGCACGTTGCCACCTTTGGTGTGGGGAAACGAAGACCCTCCCAAAGATGTCGCCCAGAGATGTTTGTGTTCACCAAGTTCGGAAGTTGATCGTCTTGGGGCTACGTTGGTTGTGTTTTGGTTCCCTCGCCCCTGCGAGTCTTGGAAATTCAGAGAGCCAGTTTAGCATTGCTTCCGCCAGCGATGGAAGCCCTTTTCCCAGAACCAGTTTTTAATGGCTTCCGAGTTCCTAGCCCCAATCAACCCGGGGGCTGTTCAATTGCCAAGGTTCGATGAGGAGGACCCGGATAGGGAGCGCCTTCTCTAGCGTTTTTTGTTTGTTTAATTGTTCCACATGGATCCACACGCCCACAAGCTCATGGACCAGTTGACACACAATCAGAATCCGGGTATATGAACGCAGCAAGGGGCAGTCGCAGCAGGAAATAATTGCAGCCGCCTGTCTAATTCTTTACATGGTTCTCAATTCATATTTTTTTGCCAGGTTTTGATTGTGACTCAGTTGGCCGGCTTGCCTGGCTTCCTTTGTAGTTTCAATCAGGGTTCCTAGTTTCGACGCATTCCCTTCCACCAGACCAAGTTCCTCCTTAGGGACCTTCCGGGTTGAAAGGTTCCGGAAGGGCGACCTTTGTGACCCTGAGTTGTCCACAGTTGCCACTATCGAACTTTTAAAACTTGGCATGGTATGCAAGAATATTACGTGGTTTACACTACGTATAGTTTCAAATACTGCAATGTACGATTCTGCAAAATGTGTGTATGCATACATGCATAGGTCTGTATATAGACAGTTTCATACATAGACGTTCGCGATGAATGTATAAACCGAGACTTTGGTTCGGCAGCGGAGGGCGCGTCCCATGGAAGTGTCCGGTGTCCCCGCGTCCCATCGGCTGGCTTGTCCTTCGAGGTATCGGCGACTTGCTTCACGAGCTTTCCCAATTTAATGTTGACCCCAGACTAGCAACAGGGGGGCTGTCCCTGGGTTTGGGATTCATCACTGTTGGAGGGGCCCCCAAATTTCCCCCCCACCCCCCTATGAACCAACCTTTCTCTTCTTTTTTTTTGGGGGGGTCGACATGAATCAACAGCTTGCTGCTAAATGTGGCTTTCGAGGCCCTTTGAGCGCCTCAATGACTCGAGGATTTCATGGGGGCTCTGCCTGCGAGCTTCACATTTCACCCAGATGTCTCTGAGCTTTCATTTGACTAAATATATATATATATATATATATTTACTTTCCCTTGTTGGTTTTCAAGGGAACCTACTGTGGATGGCCGAAATCCTGCATCACCTAAGAAGCCCTGGAATCATGACTCCCCTGTAAATACCAACGAACACTGCTCTCCCATGGTTTCAACTTGGTGCAGGATTTCGTCCATCCACAGTGTCACTACTATCACTACTGGAAGTCTTTTTTCTTTTTTCCAAGGGGCTTAAGCAGATGGAAGTGGTTGACGGTTCTGGTTTCGACCCGCCTTCCCTGATGCCTTGTAGATGAACCGTCCCAACACAGTTGACGAAAAAGCGCTTCAGGAGACGCTGCACATCTTCGCAGAAGAGGCGGGGGGGGGGGGGATTTTTCGAGCATGTTGAGAGACGCTCAGGGCCGCCCCGGGCTAAAATAAAATAGAACTTGGGTGCATTTTGCTTGGATGTTAGGACTTTAACTTTTTGCCAACTAATGGGTTTTCCATTAAACCACTAAAAGTTAAACTTTTAGCAGGGGAGCAGAAAGCAACCGAGAGAAAGTAATGGTTTGAAGAAAGAACGATCATCTGCAATACATACACTGTTACATACATGCGTACAAGCATAAATGCATGCCTACCTACCTGCATACATACCTAGATGCTTCATTCTCGCATGCCTAGTTTCCTACACATGCCTGCAGGCCTACATACCTGCGTACATACATACCTTCGTTCATGCCTACATGCCTACGGTGGGGCTCTGCCAGCGCCTGCCGGCCTCACCGCTGCCATGGTGACGAACAACGCGGAGCCCGAACTGGACAGCCTGGATTGCGGCCAATCCCCAGACGGTCAGGGCCTTGTTCAACCGAGCGAACGTGGCGCATGGGGGGATTACTCGGTTCCGCTGCATGAGGACCGTACTTCTGGTCCTGAGTAGCACCCGCTGAGCTGAGGACCATGACGGTTCCAAGACAACAGGTGCCATGTACCCCGCTTCCCCAGGATCTGCATGCCGACATACATACTTACATACATATTTACATACATACCTACATACCTACATGCATGCATACATACATGCATACATAGGTTACCTACAGACATTACCTTTGTATATCATAGGCGATTTACAATACCAGCTGGATTGCGCTTTGGAACGACTTGAGGAGTTGAACTCAAAGCCACGAAGACGCAGCACACAAGTTCTTGCATCTGCATGTTTTTGCCGGTTCGCCATGATGCAAAGGCACAGCATGTGTTTCAACCTTGAGGCTCGTTTCCTATGGGGTGTCCAACCTGTGTTGCTTTAGACGTTCAATTTCAAATCAAGCAAGCACGATGCGTGTTGGGGAATGCGGGAGCCCAACCGTCCCCATTTTCTCTCTAGCTGGTTGGGATTCGCAATTTACCACTACTTCACCTGGAAAGGCTTGCTCTGCTTTCCCCACTAGGACAGGTGAATCATTTAGGCACATTGACACCTGGAAGACAAGTAGGGGAGTTTGCATCACCCAAGGTTGCCTTTCTTGGGGCTTCATAGAGTGAACGAGTCCAACGCCCACACAAACGGGTACGTGTCAAGGGGACCTTGAAGCATTGCAGTATGCGTGAGTGCCGCGAGATTTGGAGTTACATGATTCTTCTGCATGCAGCCAATTCCGCAAATCAAGCAGGGCGCATGATTTGCCCACATGGTTCGCAGTGTTCTTGCTGCCTCATAGCGCCCGGCGCATGCGCGAACAGGTTCCACCAACGCAAACTGCGCAAATAACCAGCGAGGCTCATATTTCAACAGGAATGTGCTGCTCGCATCCAGAAAGTTTGCCTGCAAACAATGGGAAAACAATCAAGGAAACCAATTAATTTATGAAAACACGCTTCTATCACAATTCGGAAACATCGCTGAATCCAGCACACTAGATTCAAAAGGGCAGCAAGAGGAGCGACAACTATTTTGAATAAAGGCCCCACCTTGGCCCAAATATGGCCTTACTGTCCCCTACTCACAATATCCACTTTTAATTGGGTAATGAATGTCTCACCAGGCATGTTTTCCATGGTGAATACCTTCTGTTTCAGTTACTGGTCGAGTGGGGGGGAAGAGCGAGGCCACTTTGTCCAAAGCAGACGCGACCGCCGTGCATGGGCTTTGTGTGTTTCATCGATGCAAGTGAGCACATCTTGCTCGCCAAACATGAGGCCTTCAGAGAACCTTGGCCTTTTCTTCGAAGGCGGTTTCTTTGTTTTTCTTCCCCCCTGGCCTTCGTAGCTCACGGCTTGCTTGACGTCCAAAAGAACCGCACCCGGCGCCCCGCGGACCGGCCGCGGCGGTTTTCGGCAGGTCTGCGTTCTCATCAAGCCGCAGGGACGGGATCACTACACAGCTCGGCTCACAGCGAGGGGTCGAGCCATGGGAAAATGGAAAAGGGTTTCCTATGGGTTTTTCCTACAGGGGCTCACGAAACATGGATGACCCCAAGAAGAAATGGGTGTGTCTTTTTGGATGGTCGCCTTTTCACCAATGGGTAGCTGCATCCATTCCGAGCGCTAAGGCGCAGCTGACGGTTCGACTCTGGCCGGGGGCCTTGCCTTTCACGAAGGGACTGGCCGCTTGGAACCAGGGTTTACTGTCTCCCTGGCCAGAAAGTTCATTTTTACACATGTATGCACATGCACATAGAAATATATATACATAACATGAATATATATATATATATGTACATAAGTAAATATGGTCTGCCCCCCCCCCAAAAAAAAAACCACACAAAAAATACAGAAAATAAAACAAATACAGAAAGATAGAAAGAGCAACCTTATGTCCACATGTGGCTGCATTTCGGGCCCTAGCCCTACTCACCAAACAAAGTCCACCAAAACTAGCATTGCTGGCATTTGGCCCCACTCCCCACAAAGAAACTCAAGACGTAATATTTCTGGCTCCAACTTTGGTTCAGTGAGAATGTTGCGCAGCATTCCCCAGGCTGCACAACACTTGGCAAAAAAGAAAACGCCACAACCAAAAACAAACATCTGAAAAACAAAGGAAACACCGAAGCTTTGCAGACTTGGCGGGGCTAGGCGGCCCCGGATGTTTTTTTGTTTTTGTTCGTCCAGTGGTTCTGTGGGAATGTTGGGCATGTGCAGCATGTTGCGCAATTTCGGTACAATGTTGGATCTGGGGTCCAGTCCAAACAAACTCGCAAGCATAGGTGTCCTTTTTGGTCGCTTTGGTAGAAAAATAGATGGCCCTGGTTTACCTGGTGGTTTATCATCTACCAGGGCCATCTATTGCCCCAAAAGGACGCCTATGCTCGTAAGTGTGCCCAGAAGCTTTGGCTTGTTCAACAGTCCCTTCTTGTTCGATCTAGAATCTAGGAGGTGCCGGGCTTGATCCTCATTTTGAGTGGGGACAATGACATACACTGTGCAGCTTGACTTTCTTGTTGAGGGGAGGAGCGGTGATCTGACAAGTGTTGAAGCATATCACATTTTATTGCGTTCTTTGACAAGGAGCAGATCCATATTGATTGGAACACTTTCCAGTGTTTGGTTTCGCTCAGGTCATGCTTAGTTAAAGTTGCATGCGATTTGGCAAGGGCTATCAACCTTTTACAAATTGAAGTCTGTTTCAATTTCCACTTGCAGTTCAACAGTTGTTCTCCATTTGCTTATTTGTTCGGAACGCACAAGAATGTGGTTTGAACTTAAAATAGCGTTTGAAACTGTGCTTCTTCTCTATTTGATACTCAATAAATGTTGCTTTATTTTGAGAATCAACCTTTACTAGCGTGAGACTGCAAACGGAACTGCGCCTTCATAATTTATTTGGCATTGAGGCAGGCATGAGTTCATTTCCCCAATATTGAAGGTTTCCTGAAATCCCTGCAAAATGAAACGAGTAGAAATGACAACAAAGCTGTTACAGGCACGTTGACGCTGCCAAAGTGTATTTTGGATAATGCTCTTGTACTGAACATCTTTTTTTCTGAACGATTCAAGACTCAAGATTCGGAAGAAAAAAATCAACTGACAGTGCAATTTGCCATTTCGATAGGTTTTGGGAAGCGGGGGCAGTAGCATACCCAGTAGTGTCAAGAGGAGTACTGTTTTGTGGACGATGTTTGCAGTGGTCAATGTAGTGCTCAATGCAGCGTTCCAGCGAGTGTTCAATGTAGCGTTCAACAGAGTGTCCATCGTAGTCTTTCGCGACGCAAATACCAACAAACAGTGGACTCCCTTGGTTTCAAAGCGGTGCAGGATTTCGTCCATCCACAGAATTAATACACCCTACTTGAATAGGGGGGTCCCCGCGGGTTTAGTGGGGAATCATCATCACTTTTGGAGGGCCCCCACCCAGTCAACATGATTCGGTGTGCGGATCCAGGCCGGACAACCCCGGACATCCACGCAGTCTTTTGCTGGAGCTCACCGACGAGAATGCCCCGCAGCAGGAAATTGAGATGGCCATGGGTCAAAATCCAAATCGTACCCCTAGTGAACATCCCAATCCCCATGGTGCACCTACCCCAAAATTGTACCATTGGTTTTGACCCACAGCCAGATTGTCCTCGGCCACTGTCCACTTCCTACTTCTTTAGGGTCCCCCTTTTCCCCTTTTGTGGTGGTTTCCCTGTTTTGAACGGGCCACCCCCAGAAAAGGATTCCCCCCTTTTTGTCAGGGTCGCTGGACAACAGGGTTTGCAATTCCCATGCATTTGTCCGAATATTGGGTTTGTGTTGGTACCCATTTGAGGCTGCCAACTGGGGCGGTTGCCAAACGTTCAGAGATCCTATGATGGCTGGGCTGGTTGCAGTTGACTGAGTCGGATTGTTGGGTATTGGACGGGTGTCAACTCTATCCCTGTACCGGAACGGGGTTGCCCGGCATAGAGATGTACCTCCAAGGGTTCCCATTCACTGCGCCCTTGTAAATGTATGGTGTTCAAATCATCAATCTTGATTATGGGGTCTTTTTCAAGTTGTGTTGTGCAAAGCAAAACAATTGTAATACAATGCAGGCGAGGGAAAATCAGCAGTGTCCCCTGCAAAGCCATAGATTTGATTTGATGTTTAATTTGCTGGAGCTGTTCTGATGACACTGTACAATTACTTTGCCGCGTCCGCTTGTGTATTGAGCAAATGCATTGTTTCAGCCTACTGGACATGTCCACTTCAACCCGCTGTGACTACCCCAAGACACGTGTTCAATTTGTGACCACAGACAGTTTTGCGACATCTCCCTTTCATCCATCTATGGTAAATGCTGAAACATTGCAACATTTGAGGTCAATGTTGAATGAGTTGTCCATCAGAAAACAATGTGCCCAGCGCCGCACTGCTTCTGAGTTGGGATATCTTACAGATCATGAAGCAGATACTTCTTTCCCACGGTGTCACTTCTGTCAGATGCACGGAGAACCTCATTGCCCACCATTAGCCAGCACTTGAGGAATCCCAGAAAATTAGCACATTTTGAGAAAAAAGAGCAACCACACAAATACAGGGAAAGCAAAGCCCCTGGCAAAAGGCAGTTTGACAATCAAGTGTTTTTGCTGGGTTCTTGTGTTTCCTTGAGTTTTTCTGGGTTGGACTGCTCTCCCTAGCATACGTCTCGCATATCTCTACACGCTCAAGACAGATGGTTCACGGTTGGAGAACCCTCCTAGAAGGGATAACTGAGGCGCCGGACTTTTGTCACCCTCTTCTTCAACGTCCAGCCAAGTCCGGGATTGAAGCAAGTTGTCTCTTGAGAGTCGCATCTTGCCTGCCATGCCTGCTTTGCGGTACGCGCGCTCAGCATGCAGCAATGTATCTACACCTGTGCAGGGAAGCAGCACTTAAAGCCTGTACCGTTTTCTGCGTGATGTGGAATTGAAGCGTTGTAAGGATGCCGTGCTGGGCATATCTGCTGAAAGGCAAATCTGGCTTCTGCCTTGTTTTTCCGCTTCTGGGACCTTGATCGCGCTTGGTCTTCTTTGCAAGTTTTGCGAGCTTCGTCAAGTTCCGAAAGGCGAAACGTTGTATTTTCCCTGGGATGGTCTGGAGTGCTGTTTGCCTTGGATGGGGTCAACTGAATAGACCTCCCCGAGTGTCACTGAGATCACGAAAATGAGGTGCGCAGGCTGGAAAGCATGCTACTACCCCCACACCCCCAAGAGCTCCCCGACCACAGATACTCCTGACCATGATCATTCAGGGGGGGAGACGCTGAAACGCAGTGCCGGGGGGCATGGGCCTCTCTTCCCCGTTTGATAATCCATATATGCTCAAGTATTTCGTAGAAATTTAATTACATACATACATGTATAGGCATATATATATATATAAACATACATACATACATACATACATTTGCATCCAAATATGCACAGAACTACATACACACACACAGACACACACAGTGTATATATATATATATGTACACACGTATGTAAATACACACGCATATATATATATATATATATATATGTATGTATGTATGTATGTATGTATGTATGTATGTATGTATGTATGTATGTATGTATGTATGTATGTATGTATGTAATGTATGTATGTATGTATGTATGTATGTATGTATGTATGTATGTATGTATGTATGTATGTATGTATGTATGTATGTATGTATGTATGTATGTATGTATGTATGTATGTATGTATGTATGTATGTATGTATGTATGTATGTATGTATGTATGTATGTATGTATGTATGTATGTATGTATGTATGTATGTATGTATGTATGTATGTATGTATGTATGTATGTATGTATGTATGTATGTATGTATGTATGTATGTATGTATGTATGTATGTATGTATGTATGTATGTATGTATGTATGTATGTATGTATGTATGTATGTATGTATGTATGTATGTATGTATGTATGTATGTATGTATGTATGTATGTATGTATGTATGTATGTATGTATGTATGTATGTATGTATGTATGTATGTATGTATGTATGTATGTATGTATGTATGTATGTATGTATGTATGTATGTATGTATGTAATGTGTATGTATGTATGTATGTATGTATGTATGTATGTATGTATGTATGTATGTAATGTATGTATGTATGTATGTATGTATGTATGTATGTATGTATGTATGTATGTATGTATGTATGTATGTATGTATGTATGTATGTATGTATGTATGTATGTAATGTATGTATGTATGTATGTATGTATGTATGTATGTATGTATGTATGTATGTATGTATGTATGTATGTATGTATGTATGTATGTATGTATGTATGTATGTATGTATGTATGTATGTATGTATGTATGTATGTATGTATGTATGTATGTATGTATGTATGTATGTATGTATGTATGTATGTATGTATGTATGTATGTATGTATGTATGTATGTATGTATGTATGTATGTATGTATGTATGTATGTATGTATGTATGTATGTATGTATGTATGTATGTATGTATGTATGTATGTATGTATGTATGTATGTATGTATGTATGTATGTATGTATGTATGTATGTATGTATATGCACATACATATGTATATATATATATACATTGAAAGCGGACACGTTTATCAGAACATGTAAAGGATTACCCCGCTTGTAAGGCGTTGAAGACAGCATCGCCTTCCGTCTAAGGACCTGCTGTTCTATCACAGTGCGTGCCTCAGTGTGCCGCAGGTGTATCAGGTCTCCCTAGATCCTTAATTTCACCTGTCTTGCGGATTTCGCTTGTTTGACCCATGTAATTAAGGTGAGTTGGTTTCAGGTGGTGATGATTTCAGGGCGAATATTGCGAACCTTGTGTTTGGGTGGGTGGGTGGGCGGGCGGGTGGGTGGGTGTGGGTGGGTGGGTGGGTGGGTCGAAAAGCCAAGCTTTCCTGGAATGGGGTCCCAACATTTTTCATATCGTTTGTATCCAGTGGCTGTTGCACTGCGCCCAAAACCATATGGGGATGTCTCAAAATAGGGAGCCCCTTTGGGATGGTGGTTTAAAGGAAACCAAAAGGACACCAACCTGTTTTGGTGGCTTGGCCATGTAGGTGATTTTACTGCCTGGCTTCATGCAGCAAGGGCTTGTTCAACCTTTACAGCAAAATGCTAGAGTCAACTGGGTTGATGCATGCCTTGACTTCTTCCTGAGGTTGCCTGCCGAGTGTCGTGTATTCTCATGTTTTGCAACTTGCTCAAATTCATAGAACGCAGTTAACGCAGTTCATAGTCTGTTTTCATGGATCCCTGCCAAACATTGATCACTCCCTACAACTTTTCCCCATTGGCAAATGAGGCTCAGCCAAAAGTCTCAGGGACGTCCTAATATAATCTATGTGACCTCAGCAATGTCTGCCCTTGTTTGCATGTTCATTTCTGCGATTCGACCCCTCTCCATGTGAATACATCCTGGATGTTTAGAACTGGGTGGTTTCGTCTTGGTTTCTCTTTCAATACCAGCCTAAAGTGGTTTCCACGTGCTGGAATTCCCACGTGTTCGTAACATTCCTTGGGGATTGGCAACTCAGGACCCATGTGCCAAGCTCGCATTTGGCGCTCGAAGCAAGTGCTTGCCAGCGCCTGGTGTTTGCTTCGCATGAGCAATTGAAAATGAGTTTCATTTGGAACGTGACGTGTTTAGAAGCAAGGAATATGTGCAGCAGCTGCAGTGGTTTAGCTTGCTTCACAAACCACCTCATACTTGCAAATTACAATATTGGGGGAGGGGGTGCTGTTTCTGAGGGTACCGTTTTGCGGTCGCTTTCAAGAAAAACCCGCGGTAAAGCCTCCACATGTTAAAGTTTGAATAGCCTGCTACTTTGGGAAAGATAAGAAGGCCTCCCCCCCCGGCCCCCCCAACCCCGAATTTTGCTCCCTGCCCACAGTTTTCGATGTTTGGCCCAACCGCACGAGGGTGCTGTCCCTGAAAATTTGTTTGGTGCGCCAGGGTCCTCGGATCTTCCGCAGGTGTCTGCCCAGGGGACATCATCTATCTAGTGAGTCATGTTTGACCACGAAGATCTTCCTTGTAAACCAGCACACCAAGAAGTCTTGCCAGCTGGGGGCTGGTGGAATCCCTCCTTTAAAGCAAGTTTGGGCGTTCAAAGGTCTTTTATTGTCTGGATTTGGACCAGCATCACTTTTAATAGAGAACCACCTCAAATGGTATTGGTGGACATAAGTATCACATTCCGAACTAGTTAGTTGATGTCCATTTCGGGCCCCCTCTTGAAATGCACACCCATAGGTGTCCTTTTTGGTTTGCTTAAAAATCGAGTCGGCGACTCCTGGTTTAGAGTCGGGGGTTATGTTTCCATCCAGGGAAACCGATCTATTCCAAAAGGCCGATGACACCCTTTGCTCCTTTGGCCCCATCGGGTTTTCGGATAGGCTTGGCGCTCGGCGAAGGCGATTTCCATGCCTTGAGGCCGAGTCTCCGAGTCGGGTTTGGGGGTTTGGGCTTTGGGACGCGGACGCCAAATTGGAACCAGACTGAAGCCTCCCCCCCCTTTTAGGGGATATGTTTGATCTTACTGTTTTTGGGGCGGATCGCAAATGAGGAACTGGATCAGGAGGAAACTTGAGGTTTCCAATTACAGGCCGGTTAGGGGATATGTTTTCTAAATAGGGGGCCCCTTTTTGCATGGTTTAAAGGGGAAACCAAAAGGAACCGACCACTGAAGGGGTCCCTACACTTGAGCACCAAGGGAAATGTTTGCTTTTTGTCGGCAGATGGAAATTGGAAGAGGGTTCTGTGCGGGAATGAGCAAGTCTTCCCCTCACTGGTTTCAACACAAACCCTTCAGGTGTTTGTTGGCGCTTGCCAGACATTTGGAAGGAGAGAGATCAAGACCAGCCACACAACGCATCAAATGACAGCGAGCAACAGCTGACACCACGAGCCAACAAGAGTCCCTTTGGCGATCCTTTGCTTCATACGACTTTGGGTAGCTGAATTGGAGCAGATGCCTTTTAATCAGAACGGTGAAATCCTGAAATGAGTCGTTCTCAAGTGGAACTGCCCCTTTGGAATGTTCCTCCGCAAAGTCCGAAGTTGCCATCGATGCCCTTTGTCCACTTCTGCATCAAGGGATGGCTCGCCTCTTCTTCGGCCCGAGGGTTTTGTAGCGATATTCGTTGCCCACCTTTGCCTACGAACCAGATGTGTGTTGTTGTACACTTTGCCGGGAATAGCATTAACACACCATTTGTACATACGTATATGTGTAGATATATGTGAATATACATAAACATATATATATATATACATACACAGTGTAGTCGTTATCCAGGCATGTTGTGTTCCTGCATGTGTGTGTGTATACATATATGTATGTATATATATATATAGATGCATTAGACATATACATGTTTAGATATATATATATATACACACACATGCAAGAACGTGTCTCTTGGAATTTATGCTTGGATGCGCGCTTTTGGGTAACGTAACGGCAACACAGACACCTGGCAGCATTGGTAGAAGCATGCGGCAAAAGCAAGCCAACGTTCTCGGTAGGCTAATGCCAACCTAGGGTTAAAGAGTGCACCTGGAACAAAGACAAGCGGGTGGCCCAAAAGAGTTCATAAATGCGCCTGGAACAAGGAGACGCGCCCACCCTTTAATCGAGCAACAAAGAAGGACAGAAGGAGAGGAGAGGGACGTAACCAACCCAACACCTGGTCTTTGGATCTTTGGTACCTTGTTCTTCAGATCCCCAAAATCCAACATATCCAGCTTCCCCGAAGTCATGTTTTATTACATGTCTCTTGTGCAAAAATTGACCACAATCAAACCCACAAAGGGGGGGTAGTGCTTCAGGCCCCTCAATTTGACATTATTTGAAGGGCGCCTATAAAGTCTTGTTAGCTGGCCCCGGTCAAAAGTTTCAATCTAAAGGAAGCTCCAGCAATACTAAATCAGTTGGAAACTCAAGTCTCCCAATACTAAATCAAATGGAAACTCAATTGAAGAAGATCTGAGGATATTCTTCTAGGTGCCCCATTGTTAGGGGGAGGGGGGGTCCTTTACTAGTCCCAGGCGGACATTGTTCGGAGCACTCCATGACAGAAATGCTGGTAACTCTTGTTGGCAGCTTCCGGCCTGAAGAGGATGTATGCAAAAGTGTTCAGGGTCCATAGAGCTTGCAGCTCGAATTCAGAGAGTTGTTCAGAACTTCTGATGAACATCCATCTTCCCCCTCCCACATGCCTGCGCCCGCGGCCCTTTCCGGGTCATGTCGAATAGCTTTCTGGAGTGCAAATCCAATGGCTCTGCCAATATGGCCGTGGGGCAAAACCAATGGTACGATTTTGGGGGTAGGTGCACCACCCAGTTTAGTCTATTTTAGTGGGGATTGGGATGGTCACTGGGGGTACGAGCTTTTGACCCATGGCCATATGTTCCAGCATGTTGAACCTTCAGCACACAGTGGGCGCGCCTAAACAAGGACAGACGGACAGACAGGCAAGGCAGGCAAGAAAGCAAGCAAGCAAAGAAACATGCGGGCAGGCAGGCAAGCAGAGAGAGAGGAAGAGAAAGGACATGTCCACATCCTAGTCACTTCCCCAACTTTTAACTCGCATTCGCTTTCCTTGGAGTTGGGGAGCGATGTAGGATGGTGCCATTTGGGTCTTTGGAGAGTTTCCCATCATTAAGCCTTGATCACAGGTCTGAGCAGCGGCTGGTGGTAGACTTCCAGCCGGGCGTCTCAATCGCGGAACTTCACAGAGGGACCCGGGGTGCTGCAGGGGATGATATGGCTGTGGGTCAAATAGGGTAACCCCCAAATGGAACCCTGGTAAGTGCCGTGAACTTCGTCCCAAACGTCCCAAACCCGGCCCAGGATTCCCCTCATTTGGGTGGCCATGACTTGAGGCTCTCTAGCTGGAAAGCCCAAGACCCCGGAAAACACCAGAGAGAAGCCAAGCTCTTTGGGCATGAGGCAAGGGATCAGTTCCAGCAGCCCAAGGGGCCGCTGCCGCGATGAGAACCAAAAGGGATGCATCGGGTCGCGTTTTGCACACCAGGGATCCATGCCGTGCATCCGGGAACTGGCCGGGGATTTTGCCCTGCGCTCATCACTTTGATGAGCGTCGCGATTAGAGGCGATTGGTTTCCCCTTGCCCATTTTTGGCCCCAGGCTCAAGGGGCTTAAAGCTTGGTCTGCCAAACCCATCGCATTTTACAGGAGACCCTTGCAGAACCGGGATCCCGCAAAACCTCCCTGGTTTGAACCCCTCGTTTTTCCAGGGGGCCTTTTGTGGGCCCCATCTCAATCTTTGAAGTTCATCATCCCAACTGGCGGCGTGCAATTTGTCCGTCAGGTTCAGGCTGTCATTTGCTTAAATATTTCTTTTATTGTCCCTTGTTGGTTTCAAGGGAATCTACCACTGTTGGACAAAAGGACAATACTTGGAAGCATGATACTATTACTAGATGGAGAACCTAATATTGGAAAACCTGAATAACATTGGACCATATTTGATTTGGACAACATGATTTGGAAAACCTATCACTCTTGGACGTCTTTGTATATTTTCCAGGGGGCAACTAAGCAACTGGAACAGGGCTTCTTAAAAGATACATTTTGCCCATTTGAAACATGGCTTTTTCCACCAAAATAAAGGGAAACCACCATTTACAAGGCAATGCTCAGGTGTATAATGTAAGGATCTTTGTGGAAGGCCAGGTTTTGTTTTGCAACTCACTCGGCGCATGGCGTCGAAAAGCGCCGACTCGGTGTCGCTAGGTCCTTCCCTGAGCGCCTCGCCGACCTGCTGCGGCGCTGCTCAGAGGCCGCGGCGAGGTCGTTTCTGAGTCAACTAGGTCCCCCAGTAGTGCCTGTTTACCCTTGTTTGGGGAGCAATGTGGCGCCAAGAAGGACTAGGTCCCCCAGTTTTGGGGGAGGGTTCCCCTACTAAAACAGGCTACAGAAAAAAGGGTACCCTTATTCTAACCTCTCTACTGGAGGACCTAGTCAATGTGGTGCCAAGGAGCTATGACGAACATGGGGTTTGATCAAAAAGGGCGGGTAAACATGCAATGACCATGGGGAAAACCACAGAGAAGATGATGTGTTACTTGCCTCTGGAGCTAAAGTTGGGTGACACTAGATTCATTTCATTTCAGGCACATATGTGCCATGCTTTGGGGCAAGTGGGGCATGGACCCTTCATGCGGAATTCGAGCTGTTGGTCACACTGTGTCATTTCGTTGCTGATTTCTGTAGGTTATGAAACTCGATGGTTGCTTCGCTTCAACTCTAGCAGACGGTTTGGATGTGGCTTTTGTGGATTCACCTTTGTAGAATATTACAAGAGTACTAAAGATTACTAAACAAATGACCAACAGGTCCGAAGAACGGGTGAACCAACTCCACACAAAGCTCAAATCCAACACCGTGTTCTAGATCAACCTAGGGGTGACTTTCATATTGGCCTGGGGCCAATTCTTGATCGGCGACTTGGACGTGATCCTTCCACGAGTGACAACTATCTACCCTATGTCCCTCTTGGCGATATCATGCAGTTCCAGGTTCAGAAATTGTTGAATTGTGCCTGATTCAGATCCTTTCCAAGCGATCCTTTCATGTCCAAAGGGCAGTGACAAGGACATGACGCAATGACTGCACCACAAGACTTGCGGAAACGTGGAAGACATGAAGGTCCTCCGCGCAAAAAGCTGATATGCTGTGTTTGGGCCTATGGCATTCGTGCCAGCTGCAACATAACATATATATATATATACACCCTAAACCCTAAATCCTAAATCCTATTAACATATGCATACATATACATGCATACTCTTATATATATATAGATACATACACACTTCAACAACAACACCCTCCTTGGGAAGACTGACATAGGCCAATGTTGAAAGGAGATTGGGCGGTGGTGCGGTTGCAGCGTCCGAGACCAGTTCTGGGAACGTGTTTCTATTCAACTAGCTGACCGAAACCGGGAGGGGCGGCTCTCCCAGGAGAGAGCAGACCAACACAAGAATGGGAAGCTATTTGTTGATAGTAACTGGTGTGTATGCTGCTTTTTTTTGGGGGGGTGGGGGTCAGCATTACTTGCAACATTGCAGGGATCAACGCTTTAGGAGCGGCTCTTTTTCCTGCGGAGTGGTGCTTACATGGCCAGCCTGGCACCGGGCCTCCAGCCTTTGGAAACGGGTTTGTGCTTTTGTTTGAGGGTACCCTTTCTTAGGTCGGGTGAAAGGGACACCACATGCAAACCACAAATTTGGGGTCCCCCTACTTGTGTTGAAATATCCAAAACAAGTTGGACATCTCGTATTCGAACTCTTGTTTGCGGGGCTCTTTTTGTCTCATTTCGATGCCACTGCAGAAGAATGTCTATTCGGCGGGGGCCTCTAGCTGGTTGAATCGTTTAGTAAGGACTATATAAACCTGTATGACGATTTTGGAGAAAGCCCTTGTGCCAATGCGCGTGGCTTGGGTACACAAACATCGCTCGGGCCTCATGAAGGAACCGTGGGGTTGCCTCAATTCACAGTCTGTAGTTCTCCATTTTTGCGGATTTTCTCTCCTGGACATGAAACGAAAACTCAAGGGTTTCCTTTAAAGCCAATCATGACTGTTTGGGTTCCATGTTGATCATAAGCTTAACGGCCATTGACAGAAATGGCCGGAAAGCATTCCCCTGCCTGCGAACAGAACTGGGGTAGACTCAGGATACATTTACATTTTACCAGTGACTCAAAGTGAGGCAAACTATAAAATATACATTCTAGAACTGGGCCTAACTCTAATCATGATAAAGAGAAGGTGATTCCCCTGGACAAAGTACGGGTTGGCAATATTCTGGTTTGTAGATACGTGGAGAATCTGAGGGGCCAGATTGTGTACAAAGCCCTTGAGGCATGAAGGCCGACCAAGTTGCGCAGGAGAACCCGTATGTGTTCTCACGGAGAGACCGTGGCTGCTTTTTGCCGTTCCTAGGATGTGCAAACCATGTGAACCCCCGACTGTTTCGGGGGCAAACGCAGCTATTTGACCCCAGTTGCTATACACAATGTCCAAAAATAGGGGGCTTTTGGTTCGAAGGGTAGGGTACCCTGGGCCAAAATGCTGCTTCAGGGCGTAGAAGCTTCCAAAGGCAAAGGCAACCACGGTTTCTCTTCCAACCAATGGCTGCTCACCAGTCGCACTCCATTGGCCTTCCACTGGTTTTCCCTACCAAACTCCATGCTTTTTCACTTCTCCCAAACCGTTTGGGCTTTCCCCTGAAACGCTTGTTGTCCTTTGGGGAAGCGGGGAGTTTCCCGGACCTCTCCCGGTTTCAGCCCTTGGGACCTTGCCACAGGCAGCGGGCTCCTTGGCGACCGACCAGACCGGTTTCAGCACAAGAAAATTTTCCACCTGTCTTTCGTCGGGTGAGAAAACTTGGCGGCTCCCAGCCATCCGGTTCCCTAGCTTTTCAGCAACTTTTAGGGTTTAGTGGTAGTTTCCATTCAACCCACCAAAAGTGAAACTTTTAGCGGGGGATCTGAGGGCCGCCCAGAATTGCAGCACCTTTTGGGCCGGCCAGCTGAGTTGCCTTCTGGTGGCATGATGTCAGGGCAAGAAATCGCGTGGCGGTGCGGAAATCGCAGGTCAGTTCTTCTCTCGAATCTGAAGCAAGTGAAGACCATGCGTATAGATCTGCAAAAGTTGCGACTCATCTATTCCGGGGTACGAGCGGAACCCATGACAGTCCCTTACTGGGGGATTTCTGATTTTGTTTCTGTGACTACAAGATACACATCGTTCCCCTCTTGCGTCCAAGCGTGTGGATCTTTGACCCACATGTGTCCCCAGGTCTGAAACTCAAACTTGGAGGATATGGTCACCAGAATCGGTTAGGGAATGCCAAGCGTAAAGGTGTGTTTTTTTTTAACGCTCAAATCTGATTGACAAGCTTGTATTTTTTCTTCTTTGTAATGTTATTTTGTTGTTCTTTTAATGTCATTCCGTCACACTATGTTCTTCCTTTGTAAAGCTTTTAAACATCTTTCATGTTGCTGGGGACTGTTTCTGGGGGTTATCAACAGAAAATGTGGTTGTTTCCCTTTAACCCACCACTTAGGCGACTTTGATCATGGTAAAATCACGAGGCCAGTGTGGTTTTCGCCTTTTGAGGGCCGTGATGACGCGCATGTTACTTCCCCCGCGACTTCGGCATCGGCCTGAGGTTCGAAGATGATCGCCGGGCACTCGGCACTCGGGCAATGGGCACAGTGGACAGGGGAAAAGAGTGCGAGGGGCTGAAGAAATGCAAAACCTTTTAACTATGTTCACTTCTTCAAAACTGGTTTTGTTGATGTTTGGAGAAATCCTATGAAAGGGACACCTTGTTATATCATTTAAACTTAAGCAAGGGGTATTTGAGCATGTTCAAGGGTTGGCCCCACCCTGCGTTGGGGGTTGGATGCATAGTCCTTATTTTACTTGTTGGTCTTCCCAAAAAAGAACACTGAAACCACAGGGGATGTGCAAGCTGCAAGCTTTCATTTGTTGTCCAGACCTGTCTGACATGTCCATCACAGGAACAGGGCTCGGCACCGTGAAGCCTGCTCACGTGCAAGCCATGTTTAGCACGACTATGGCTTGCAACTCGGGGAAGAGTGCGCTAGAGTGAGCTTGTTCTTCAGCGGCCTTGGCCCATGCTTCAATTACCTTCCATTTACAGTTTGCCTTGGCCGTCGATTCCGAGTTGCTGCGTGAGACAAGGAGCTCTTTCAGGGCAGCTTGCTTGCTCCAAGTGAGGCTTTTGCACCTTTCCTATTGGCCATTTTCGGTGGTTCTGCTCAGGTTCCCCCACAATTGGCCCCTGTTTTCCTTGGTTTCCCTGTAAACCAACCCCGAAAAAGGTGCCAAAGCAGTTGGGTGAAAGTAAATGGTACCTCCCCATTTAGCTGTTATCGACATAGAGGGAATAGTCTATGTTGGCATTTACTTTCACCCTCACCGGGTTGCGGCCTCTCATGACTCACGCAGCCTGGGGAAAAAAAAAACACAAACTTTCCAGGCTCCGGAACTTAGTGGTAGAGTATCTTACAGGAGCGAGCCACCTTCATGTTCCGCCTTGAGTCCCAACATGCTATTTAGAGGTCAGCGTTCATAAGCGGTGTTTTGGTGTTCGATTCAAAATGTGTCAGCTCAACAAAAGCGCCGGAACCTCAACGTTCATTTTCATGTACCGCTGGCTGTTTCACCGCCAAAATCTTGGCGCAAACAATGGTGACTCTAGCTCAGATATTGCCACAGGCCATGCTCAGATGTTTTTCTAGGTCCCCCAGTAGTGCCCTTTTACCAACTTTTTTTGGGGAGGGTTCCCCTAGTAAAACAGACTACAGAAAAAATATCATCTCTCTACTGGAGGACCTAGTTTGAGGTGTCGGCAGTTTCGGGCATCACCACTCCGTTTAGGTCGCATTTGCCAACCATGGGTGTCACTACGGGAGGGCATATGTTTGTTCATGTTTGACACAGGGATATCAGGTATCTTAAAGTGGAGCGCCCCAAAATGGGTGGCATCCTTTTTTAAACCACCCAAAAGGCATTTCCGTCCCCAAAAAGCGTCGCCCATGTGACCTGACCGAGTGAACACTCGATGCGCTTCCGATCCTTTTGCCAGAATTTGTCGTGTTCGCTCGTTTCACCCACGTGTGGTCGAGGATTTGCATGGCCACCTTTCAACAGAACTCGGATCCTCAAATGCAAAAGTTCGTCAAAACAGGAGCAAAGAACAGAGGGCCATTTAACATCCCAAAGTGACAGCGGCTTCGCAAAGGATGTTTCCTTCAGTGAGCCTTAGTTTTGGACGGGTGAATGTTCAGAATTAACCCTGAAGCAGTCTACATGGCCTTTCTTTCAAAGCTAGGCATAGGATGACACCGAGCCTCCTTTTGCAGTGTTTTGTTTCAGCCAGCTTGCCACATTTACACAGCCGCATAGGGAGAGCTTGCGCTGAGCGGATCTCATCTCATGTCGCAGAATGGGTGGCAAGACGAGCAAGGATGCCCTCGAGGCTGGCTCAGCATGCTGCAAAGTGACATAGGATCAGCCCACCCAAGTTGTTCGTTTAAGCTTCCCATTTGTTTGTTTGTTTTGTTTGGTTGGTTGGTTGGTTGGTTGGTTGGTTGTTTGCTTGTGTGTTTGTTTGGTTGTTTGGTTGTTTGTTTGTTTGTTTGTTTGTTCGTTTGTTCGTTTGTTTGTTTGGTTGATTTGTTGGTTTTGTTGGCTTTGTTTGTTTCTTTGCTCGCTTGCTTGTTAGTTTGTTTCTTTGTGTTTGTTTGTTTGATTGATTGTTTGCTCGTTTTTCTGTTCTGTTTGTCTGATGGTTTGTCTGTCTGCCTGTCAGCCTGCCTGTCTGCCTGCCTTTCTGTCTGCCTGTCTGCCTGTCTGCCTGCCTGCCTGCCTGCCCGTCGGTCTGTCGGTCTGTCGGTCTGTCGGTCTGTCGGTCTGTCGGTCTGTCGGTCTGTCGGTCTGTCTGTCTGTCTGTCTGTCTGTCTGTCTGTCTGTCTGTGTGTCTGTCTGTCTGTCTGTCTGTGTTGATTGATTGGTTCAACTGAAAGGCTAGGGTGTCATTTCCCATGCCACTATGTGAGCTTCAGCCGGAAAGTCCTTCAGAAGCTTCATTGCTTGATAGGCACGGGCCATTCCCTCATTTTTTGAGGCGACCCTGCTTGCCTTTTTCAGCACGTGGCCCTTATAAACAAAACACACACACACACACACACACATGACTCCCCCTCCCGTTTTGGGGGGCCTACTGAGATTTGACATATCTCCCGAGAGTTGAGGTGGGTGTCAGTTGTCCTTGTGCTGCGTGTCACTCGCCGTTCTGGATAGGGTCAATCACGTGGGGGGGGATGAACCTTCAACGGAGCAACCTGAGGGAGCAATTCTCCCTATTCTGATGTTTATCCTGAAATCAAGTGTGTATGAATGCACAACTCGGGCTTTCTCACCAAGTTACTTGGTAACTCACTTGTCCAAAGCTCTAGGGGTAACTTCCCCAATCTTTCCAGGGATCCTTCTTTCTAGACAACCACCAAAAACCCTGGGGAAATGGCTGATCTTTGAAAAGAACGATGGCTGAAAAGAATGGGGAATCAACCCCTACAAAAGCCAACCTTTTGACCATTTGTTTTTTGCATGTGCCATTTTAGTCGAGGTTCCAAAGGGTCAACCTTGTGGTCATTGGGGCAGACTCGGTCAAGCGTGGAAGTGTACCCGGAGCCCTTTCCAAACCATTGGTGCATTTGGCTTGGATGTTAGGACTTTCACTTTTTGCCAACCAATGGGTTTTCCATTAAACCACTAAAAGTTGAGCTTTTCGCAGGGGAGCAGAAGCAACCGAGAAACGCTTTTGCGATTTGATGAACATAGTGATCCATGCTTCAACATGTCGACCGGGGCCTGTGGTTTCTCTATGGCGCAAAGACAAACATATTTGGCCAATGAACTCAGAGGAAACCAATGGAACCGCCAGTGGTAAAAGGTAAAAATCTTACTTCCTGGTCTTCTGGCGGCAAGTTGTTTAACATTCCTTTTCCGGTCTGTTTAGGGGACTCGAGTTTTGGGTTGGTGAGTTATCAGAATTCCTTCACCTACATGCCCGGCCCATTGTTTCCTTCTGATCATTCTTGGTTCCCATCTTCCAGGTTAGCCTTGTACTCCTCGTCCTTTCAGCCCTTTTATTCCTTTGGGTTGCGTTAGTCCTTTCAGTTCTCTTAGTCCTCAGTTCTGTTCCTTCTAGTTTATACCCTCCCACCAATTGACATGGAACCTGACAGGGGGTCCTGGAAGCCCACTTCCTTTGAAGGGATCCCCTGTCAGGTTCCATGTTAGTTGGCGTGTGGGGACTCCTTTTCTCCCTTTTACTCCTCGCAAGCGGGTTGGAAAGGGGATATGAGAAGCTTCTAAATCCAGGAGAAAACAACAAAAATCAAGGAACTTTTGTGCAACCCCCATTTTTTGGAATGAATTGCGCCCTCTTTACCTCAGGTTCCTTTCTTGTGGTTCCTCTCTTCAAACCGCCGGGCATCCTTCGGCCAGGGCGCGCGGCGGCGCGCCTCGTTGAGATCCAGCCACCTGCAGGTCAGTGGACGCTACCACCACCTGCCCAGGCGCTCGCCTTAGCCTCGCGGGCTGACCGGGGGGGGGGGGGGAGGGGTGGCTTCCAGTTTTGTGGAGCTGAAGAATGGGGCACCCCAAAAAAGGGCCACAGATTAATGGTGCCTTTGTTTTGGGTACCTTGGCAAAGAGGAGGCCGCCGTGATGAAAAAAACTCTCATGTGGGTTTGTCACGTCTCATAGAGGACCCCCCCAAAATGGTGGTTCCTGCGGGTAGCGAGAAAAACTTGCACCCCACAACGGCACCCTCAAAAGGCCAAAGTGTCAAAATAGGGGTGCGGAACAAACCATGGCAGTTTTCCCTTTGGCCTTGTTGTAAACCAACCTTAAGGCTTAGTCCCTCAAGGGACACAGAGCACCGTGGGTGTCACACCTAGATTTCCACATGGCAGGGTTTTAGCATTCAGCCTTTCGGCTGCCAGCTTAAAGTGAGCTTCCATTTGGTCTGATGGTGGAGATATAGGGAACCCTGTAGTAATCGACGGGAAGGTTGTCACGATCCTTCTCAAAGTTCTCTTCTTGCCACCAAACCAATATTTGGAGGCGTCATGGTTGTCACTTTGGGCTCACTTTGCAAGCCCATTCAGTGGACTCTCGGCCCTCTCTTTTGGTTGTTGGCTTCACAATTGGCCTTCTTTTCATGCATGCAGCCAAACAGATATGTACGTATGCAATCCACACTGCGGAATTCATCTGTTTGCCTGAAGTTTTGTGGTACTCGTTTAGGATGGATATCCTTGAGCATTCGAAGCCCATGTCTCCTTATCCCTGGCAAAATCCGTGGTTTTCAACTCGGACATGTCTTCCCACTTAGCAAGTTCGCACATGTGTTGTGTGTTTCTCGAAGAAGTCGGGCACTCCAGGGCGCTGTCCTTTGCATCAATCATCCAAAGACAGGTGCCCTAGTTGAAGATCCATCAGGTGTAACTTCAATCGTCGGCTTGCTTCGTGGTTTCGCTTCTGCCCAGTTCAGTGACCCGTTCAAAAGAACAAGGAAAAACCTTTGGACTTGCTGGAGACCAGGAGAAATTGGGAGATCTGGCGGCGTCCTTGGTCGCGTTTTTAAGGAAAGATCGCGGCCTTCGTTTCTGCGCCTCGACTCACAGATGTTCAGTGCTTTTTGCCTCAGGAAGCTCTCAGATGATTACATCCTCACAGACACTGTGCCCTGTCTTGAACTGGCACGGACTGGCGTGACACATGCACACAGCTTCTCATTTTGAGTGGCTACGATTTTTGAAAAGGCGTCCCGATCGAGGAATTTAGGTCCGGACGTTGGATTCATATCGCGCGTTTGGTTTGGGCCAACCCTCGTTTGGCCTTCCTTTGGTTGTCACTTTTAAGTTGCGGGGCGCAGGGTCTTGTTCAAAGAAGTTCTGGACCAGGGTTGCGTCCAACCCTTGCCTTGGGTTTCCTGTTTGCCTTGGTTTCCTCTAGCTCTGGCAACCACCACGTAATCCCGGCTCAATTTCTGTTTGTCATGTCAATTGGCCCCAGAATAGCCCTTACTGGAGGTCACGCAACAAAGCATTTGATGGCCGCTGGGTCCCCTTCCGGAACCATGGTGGACAGAAATCTTCATCATGATGTCCGAGGATGCAGTAGAATTCCAACCTGCATCGGCTATTCTTCTCCCCCAGAGGGTCTGTCTTTTTTTGAGGGTACCCCTTCTTGTTTGTTTCAAAGGACACCAAAAGGAACATCGAAGCCATTTTGGGGGGTCCCCCAAAACCAAAACATTCACACCGAATTTCCTCCATGTCCTTTTCGGAAGCTCAAGTGGCAGTTTTCATGGAGCCCACCAAGTTGCAACCATTCGGAAATCCAGTTACCCCTCCATCCTTTTTGAGTTGGTAGCCCCTTTTTGGTGGTAAAGGGGAAGCCAGAAGGAGACCGAAGCCATTTCAGGGGGTCCCCCCAAAAGAATTCCCGTGACCCCTTACCCTGCCGTTCCTTTGGTGCATTTTGCGCAGGGACGTCAGGACTTTGACTTCTTTCTGCCAACCAATGGGCTTTCCGTCTCAAACCACCAAAAGTTAAAAACCAACCCATCAGTTGGCAAGAAGCGAGCGAAACTCACCCCCAATGAACCACTCGTGGGTTTTCCGCCCCAAAAGTTGTTCACTTTTTAGCGGAGCAGAAATTGCCGCCACCGAGGAGTTGCCACTTGAGTTTCCGCGCGCCCAGCTCGGCTCGGCTCAGGTGCTCGGCTCCGGCTTTGCAGGGTCCGTGCTCTTGGGCCGCAGCCGGCGCCCGGACCGGAACGGCCTCTGCACCCGCGTCGCGACTCGGATGCGGAGGGGTCCGTTTCTTTTTCTCTGTTTTTTCTTCCTCTTCTTCTTCTTTTTTTGTTTTTTTCTTTTTCTCTTTTTGTTAATAAGGGGGCGACAGGGTGTGAATTTCAACAAGGGACCCACATGGTGGACATCAGTTGGGGGGATTTACGTCCAAGCATTCTTTTTTAGGCTCCCTTTTGAAGCGCATGGCCATATTTCTGCTTATGATTTCTGGGGAGTTTCCCTTCGTTTTTTTTGGTCGGAATTACAATCCTGAGGTTGCCTGAAATAAGATAGGTCTTTTTGGGGGGGGCAAACAACAGAAGCGGGTTAGGGGTTGCATCCTTTGCAGCCAAAAGGGGAGCGTTTTGAAGCCCTTTCGGCAGGAATGCCACATAGAAAAAGTCATGTCTACGTATCTTTCAGGGGGCAAACTGTTGGTGCCCTGGTATGGCCATTAGGAGAGCTTCACGTAGGTTTAGGATACAGGGCCGAGGGTGTGAACTTGGACGAGGGAAGGGCTTGGATGTGAATATGGGTTTCCACGGGCCCAACAGGGAGCAGGGTAAGAGAAAAACATAAGGACTACAGTATTTAGAATGGGTTCATGGGGCACTTAACCAAATGAAGCCATTGCCATGGGAGCAAAATGTGAGTATGTGTTCAACACTCCATTTTTCCACGTGAGCTCTCCGATGGGTCAAATGAACGATTGCCACCATCAAGGTCCCTTGAAGTTTCCCTTCAGATGTTGTGAAACGAGTTTGCCCAGATCCGTCTTGACTCAGGTGCGTCAGAATGGGGAACTCCAAGCGAGCTTGTCAGCGCTTCTAATTGAATTAATCCAAGAAGCGGCACCTAGAATCCCTGTGCAGTAGAGGAACTGGTCACAAGGTGACCATGGCACATATGACTTCGAGCAATGAGAATGCGCTAGGCCCGGAGCGGTCAATGCAGACATTCGCAGACTCTCCTTTAAAGATTTCTCAGGTCGGTCTTGGCTCACGCAGACGTGCCTTGCCATGCCAAAGCCGAGGCGGTGAAGAGCATCAAGCTGCAGCAAAGCAAGGACGGCACCGCTTTCGGGGGCTGCGAACCTGGACTTTACTCCACCCGCTCGACCTGGGACCCACGGGGGGACCGGGGGGGGGGGGGAATGACAAGCACTCATGTGGTTGGCTGCAGGAAGGCCATGGACCCGGGGATCAGCAGCCCTTCTGGTGGAACCGTGGTGGAACCCTACCTCAGGGCCGCCCCGGACCACCCCGGAGCCTATCTGGGCTGAGACCCCAAAGCTTTCAGCTGTTGGGGAAAACAAGACAAAACGGGGATGGATTTGTAGGGATGGCCATCCAACCTCCTTTTTGACACTGCCCCAGTGATGCCATTGTAGGTGACCAAGGGAACCCGCCTTTAACCAAAAGAACCATTGCTGGTTTGCTACCATGGGCAACTGGAGCTCACTGTTTCTGGAATACCTACATACAAGGCTACGAGGGCACTTCTGTCATGATTTGTCCATCCGCTTCAAGTGCTGTATGGCAGCCAGTGAACA
>CAUJNA010000016.1:112500-115000 GCA_963377175.1 Effrenium voratum | reverse complement strand
TCCGCTTAAAACATGGTGCCTGGTGGCCCTGTTTAGCGACCCATCGAGCACTCGCGCCTATCCCGTGCCAGGCATTGTCCATCGGGACATCAAGCTTGAGAACTTTCTTTATGATGAGCTTCTCGTCATTCACCAGATGGGCAGATTCACTGTCCAAGGCTTTTTCGGTTGCCAGCCGTTTCAATGCGTTAAAACCTCAGTTGTTGAAACAACCTCAGAACGCTTAGGTTTAGAACGGCCATTTCTTTGAACATATTTGCCCATTCCTGGTCCACGCCGACTTGTCGCACCCCCTTGAACGTTCTCATGTCTTTATGGCCAGATGTGCGTTTTCTGCGTTTTCCCCAAGTCGTTTATCCCACTTCCATAGAGGAGACAAAGGGAAAGGGCTGCTGAGAAGTAGCGGGAGCCCAAACCGGAAGCTTTCGGATAACGGATGGGCACATGGGATCCTCCCAGAAACGCGGCCACTTTCGACAAAAAAAGCGGGAAAAAAAAAACCAACGGCCCGAACTTACGGGCAGTGAGGATTGGGTTGTCCAACTGGCCCTGCACGATGCAGCCGTAAGCCCACCCAAAGCAAGCCTGCCAAGCGAGCATCCCTCGGCAATACTTAGAGTGGGCTGAACCTCGTAGGGGAAGGTTCCTAGCGACTAGGACCAGGTGATGTTCCGCCCAAAGTGGTTTGAAGGTAGTGGAAACCATCGAGCCAGCCATTGCCGCTTTGGTCGGTTGCTTCCGAAGCTGGAGGCCCCTTTGTTGCGTTCAATGGAAGCCAACACAAAGCAACACGAGCCACGCTGCGTAAGAAATCGAGGAGGGGCAGCAACCACCTGAAGCTCATCGACTTCGGCTTCAGCATCTCGCCAGTTCAACTGGAGAAAGGTTCACATGGAGGGTGCCCGTGACCCGTTTTGAAACGGGTCCCTTCCGTTTTTTCTCCCCGGCCATCATGCAGGGAGGTTCCCTCTTTCAGGAAGATGGCCTTTTCCCAGTACGTGGAACCTGCAGTCAGGTGTTTGTCAAGTGTGTCGGGGCGGGGGGGAATCTCTCTCTCGAATGCATAGCGTCCGGGCGCGTCGCGACAAACCAAAAACACGCGCAAAATGCAATCAAATTTATTCCTGGAAGTGCGGCTGAACCAAGAAGCCTTGGTTTGAAGAACTCTCCTTGGTGTGCAGCCCAGGCAGGCAGCATTCGCCCTTCGGTTCTGGACACTGACACCCCGAGAAGGCCCATGATTCAGTTTGCCCACGTTTCAGATGCCCACGTTTCAGATGCTCCGGGTCATGGTACCATGAGAACCAGCCAGATAAAGAGCAATCCTTACGGTAAGCTCCAGTGCAGGAGGACGGAAGTTCTGAAGGGATCATGAGCTTCCGCGGTGCCTAAACATTGTGTCTCACCTTACCTTGCCTCACCTCATCTTACTTTATCTTGTCTTGTCTGCGATCATCTTACCTCATCTTGCCTTGTGCTTATCTAGTCCCACCTCACCTCATCTTACCTTGCATGATTTTACCTTCTACCGTCACCCATCTACCCTGCCGATCATGGAGCCCAACCAAACTCCGTGTGGAGATTTGACTGGCCTTCCCATGAACGCGGCCGTTTTCTTGGGATGAGAAGGCATCTGCCAGCGGAAGGCTTACCATGGTCTTCTAGGTCCCCCCAGTAGTGCCCTTTTACCATTTCTTTTTTGTAGGAGGGGTTCCCCCACTAAAACAGGCTACAGAAGAAGAAGCAGGTACCAACTTATTCCAACCTCTCGACTGGACCTCTCGACTCGATCTTGAGGCAAAGCCTGGGATCCGGAGCACAAGAAGATGAAGATGAGTTGCCCGGGGCTGAGTCTACGGGACACCGCCCGAGAGAAAGGAGGTGCCCCTGGGCGTGACCTTTTGATTGGCCCCCGCTCCGGGGAAATGTTGCGAAGAAATGGCAATGTCGCTGGACCATTTTGATATCCACATGAGGTTTTTTGCAAATTCCGGGGGAGGGGGGGGGAGAGGTATGTAGATAGTGTCATAGAGTATGTAATTGTGTTGATGCTTGTATATATGGTTTCTCGGGGCAAACATTTGCAACCTTTCATTTACTCCTACATCCTTTATATCTTGAGACATCAATGTTGACGTGTTTCGGGGGTCAGCCTAGATATTCTACGTCGAACCGTAGGGAGTGAGCCATTACGGATCGATATCCCGCGAGCAATGCTCCGAGTTTTTGCGTTAGTCAGTTCTGTGGGTCAAAAATAGGTACCCGAAATGGAGCCCTGCTAAATGGAAACATGGACTAAAACCTGCGGTCCCCTGGCGGATTAATTTTGACCCACACCCATCCAGCAGTACCATTCTTCATTTGTTCAGAGGCACCTTTGTTCTTGTTTGGGCTCGGGAAACATGGTCAGCCTCACAGGGTTCCCCTTTGTCAAGGCTGAGATGCGAAAGTGTGGTCCGAAACTCTGGGAGTTGTGTTGCCTGGAGGGAAAGATGGACAA
>CAUJNA010000016.1:87500-105000 GCA_963377175.1 Effrenium voratum | reverse complement strand
TGGAATCTGGTGTCGCCCTCCTCCTTCGACTTTGTCTCCAAGTTGCCACTCGGCTTCACTCGCGAGGAATCAACGGGGTCCCTACCTGACAACGTAAACCTCCCCCGTCAAGTTTGCCAAGGAATCCTCGCAGCTGTTAAGTGCTTTTACTTAAGTTGTGTTTTATCATTCTCAAGGGTTTTGAAAGGGTATGGTCTTATATTTATTGGTACATATGCTACCTGCCGCGTCAAGCGGTCACTTATGTTTGTTCAATTGTGACATTGACTACTTTCTCGGGAAGTGGCCTTCAAAAACTGGTGAGCAGTTTTCTGACTACACAAGCACATGTTGCAAAAACAGACAGTTTCGATACCCTGCGGCTCTAGGTATCATTTGTTGCAGTTCTGATTCGTACCGTTCAGAACTGCGGGACAAGAATCACGATTCGGGCTTTGGTTTGAACCTTTTTGGTGCCGCAAATCGAGATTAAACGCCCGGGCGCGACACCCTGCAAATCGTAAAGGACGAGAACAAAAATGCCTCATTACCCGGCGAACCACGGGGATTCAACCCAGAAGTTTGGTCCAGGTATGGCAAGCACGATCAACATCAGCATGGCAAGCAAGTTGCGGCCCGTCCACGCAAAGCAAGCGCCTGCAAAGATAGCCCACAACGATTCCAAAAGAATCGACCAATTTGCCTCAAACTCGGCCCCAGCGGCCCATTTCTGTTCAGTTGGCCAGAACAAGTGTGGCAAACCACATTGGGCAAGAATATGTGCTAACATGAACCTGCCGGTATGATTTTCCTTGAGCGCATGGACATTCAGGGTCTTCACGCAGAAACCGAAAAGCAGCTCGCTGTTCCACAACGCACAAGAAGCCCCGGCAGTCCCTTTTGCGGAAGCACAACCCATTGGACTATTTTCAGGATTATCCTATAGGCAACGCCCCAAACACTGTTTGCTGCAACAGGAAGGCCTCGAGATTGTGTTCCCCCCTTTTCCCCCATCCAAGAGTATTTTCCTTCAGAAAGCCAGATGGCGATGGATCACATTGGCTATACTCTAAGAAAGGCTCTCTATTTGAATCTTAGCCATGTGGGTGTGTCTCAAAGCAGGGGAACCCCCGTGGTGTTACCTCGTTTGGTTTGCCTTACGGTCTATGTCAAAAGGCAAGCAAAAAGGAGTCCGGAGTCCCGTCTATCCTCCATATCCATTTGAGCGTTCTTGTTGCAACTCTGGGACGGTGGGATAAAATTTAGGACCTTGCACTGAAACAGCAATGGCAATGGAGCAGCACAGATTATGATAGAGAAGCAAAGACAAGAAAGCCAACTTCACATGGAACAACCAAGATAAAAGCAATACATTCATGTTCAAGGATTTCGCAGGAGACAAACAAAAACATGCGCCAGGCTGCAGAGAGACCCTGAGCAGCGCATGACTGCAGAGCAGGCTGTCGGGAGATTTTCGCTGAAGCCGGGACAGTCCAGAGGGAGCCTTCAGATGCGAACCGGCCAAGATGACTTGGAGTATTGATAGGGGTCCGCATATTTCCCATTTGGATGGATTAACCATACTTTGGAGCAGTGCCTTCGAAAGACTGGGGTTGGTTGGGTTCACCTTAGAGGGTTTAGACAATATGATTTATGTAAGGGGACCCATGACCATGGCTCTTTTAATTTGTTTTGACCATGCCAAACGGGAATGTCTCAAAATGCTTGGAGCTTCTCTGGTTTCCAAGGAGACCTGCCAGGAACGGCCGAAGGGAGTCAAGCTAGAATCTCCTTCCATTTGCAGGATTGCAAGTTGAAAAAGATATTCCGGCCCCCTTGCCCCATTCGAGGGCACGTCACAAAACGAGCTCCAGCAAAAGTAAAAGCAGTATTATGGTGCAATCGGACCTGGGCTGTTTTTTTTGGGGGGAGGATGCTTTTGAAAGAAAGCCAAACATCTCAGGGATCCAACTACTTTGCGTACCCCGCAATTCGCACAGATAAAGGTTAGTATGGGGTAGTCCCAGGCGCAAATAGGTGCGAGCGTCCTTTTATTTCTTTGCACTGATGTGGGTTGACCCTTTCAAAACCAGGTCTGATGGGGGGAAGAGAGTCACTTGTGAGATGGCTTCACCAAATGCCCTTCGTTTGGTACTATCAAAACGGTGGCTTTCTTTGGACACGAATTACTCTTGGACACGTTCTCCCGGCAGACTTCTCCCGGAATGCGAAGAGTTATTTTTCCAGAAACGTTTGGGGACACCATCAGCTTAAACAGGATAAACACACACACTCGCACATGCCACATTCACTACGTAAGAACACTTTCACAGCATCAGCTCAAACACAACTGGAAGCTTGTTACACTTTCCAGTTGTCCTTTTCCTTTTGTTGCTGGCGGGTAGGGCTGACGAGAGCTGTCAAAACGCAACCCTCTTCCTGAATCGGGCGGATCGATGAGCAAAACCCCGAGTGTTTGACAGCTTTTCCGGACTACGGCGAACCCTCTGCATGGGTCGGGTGGGTCGAGGTGCAAAACCTCCGACTGTTTTGCAACCGTTTTAGCCTTGGTCGTTCATGTTCAGTTGATCCAGCCCCAGTGGCATTTGATGGTTTCTGGTTTGACATCAGCCAAACCAGGCTGGCCTTTGTGATGGTTCTACTGTTTCAAAAACATCTGGCATTTGCCAAGAAGCTTACTCCCTGATTTTGCCGAACTTGCGGCTTTCAGCCAGGAACTGAGGAATGGTTGCCTCTTTGTTTCCCATGAGAAGCCGCCTCGGGGGAACGGTTCCAGCTGCAGAGCCGGAAGCTTTCGTTTGGAGTTCGCACAAGTTTGACCGGTTTTCGCAGGCCCAAGGGAGGTGAAACCGGAATCCAAAAGGAAAGCAATGACTTTAAGCGTCCGTAAGGACTGCACACACATATTTTTTTGACTTGAGTTAACTTTGGCAGAACCCAGTCCACAAAGTCCGACGCGCCAGGAAGTCGCACACAAATCCCCATGTTCACCATGGCTCGCGTTATTTCATCAGGCCCTGGCACACCCCTGGATCGCTGAGCGGGAGCAGATGAAGAGCGGCACCGATTCCGCGGTGTCGTGGACGTCGAATCGGCTATGATTACCCTTCTTGGCTATTGGGTTGGATCTGAAAACCTGACTGACTTGTTGGACGATGTGTGTTTCCTCGCGAACCAGCTACATGGGAACTTTTGTGTGGGGGTAGCCGCATAGTTTTGATGCTCGTTCAGCAATAGCTGCTTTTTTAGTGGGGTGATTTTCAACATCCATCCACCTTTTTGAATTGCAAATGTTCAATGTGGCACGTTGATATTTGTATTGGAGCTAGTAGGAGATGCTGTTCATTCGCCAGTCCAGACGGCTGGTTTTTTGGCTTGATCTTTCAGCTGCTATGACTTTCCCGACTGAAGGTGCCTTCGACATTCTCCGAACCCAGCGTTGCCCATTGAATATTGCCATTTTTGTGGTCCGTTTGATTCGAAGTGTTGGTGTCTTTTTGGCGACTTCAACCTACGTAAAAAGAGGGGCAAGCCCCTTCTTTTGCCCAATGCTCAGCCAAGGCTTTCCTGCACATCGAAACCCCTTTGTTTCTCCGAGCCCCCAGAAGAAAGGCTGTCCTGTAAAGTCAAGCAATTCAATCAAGCAGAAGCACAGCAACTTCGTGCTTGTTCGCCACAGGCCACTGGTTGCAACTGGTTTAGGGGATTCCGAATTCCCATTCTGCGTGCTTCGTCTGAAGCAATAGGACTGTTGCTGGGGAGTGTCCGGGAGTGTTGATCGTGCTGTTTGCATTGTTTGTGTTGTTTGCATGGTTTGTGTTGTTTGCATTGTCTGTGCTGTTTGTATTGGTGCGTTAACGTGTTACCTGTGTCAGTAGGCTACAGCATCCCAATCTTTGAGATGATCAGACAAAACTCACGCCCCGATAGGTGCATGCTATCATTTCCGGTGCATGTTGGCTGGTACATGACCTTGTTCGCAGTGTGCGTCGCCAACAATGTGTGTGGCTTTTCGATTTTGTTTTTATTGCTTTCCGGCATTCGTCTTTTGCCGTTGACCAGCGCTTCCGCACTAGGCGTTCTTTGCATCGACCCGGCCCTGTTGGCTTTTCACCACATGAGTTTCCCTTCCAAAAACTACACTCCCGTTCACCACAAACCAACTCTATGCCAAGCTGTCTTGAGTTGAGTTGAAGGGGTATATGACACATTCATTGATCTAGAAGCTAGCTCATGTCCGATCTCCTCACTTTCCCCCGCAGCAGTTTTGTAAACAAGATAAAAAGCAAGTACTTTTTGGCGTGAGTGTGATATCAAGCAACAGGCTCAAGGCTTTGACACAAGAGTACATCAGACCTCCTATGCTTCTCAAGATGCTGAGTTGCCTAAAGCGAAATCCTTGGATTCCTTTAGGCTATGTTTTGGTTTTCTTGGCCGTTTCGGGGGACTTCAGACTCGCACGCTTTTTCGGGCTTACCGCAGCTTACCAGTCATCAGGAACATCCGGTTCTCCACTTTCAATGTTTGGGGGAGTTGTATTTTTGTCCCCTTGAAATACTGTGGATGGACGAAATCCTGCACCATGTTGAAACCATGGGAAACCATTGTTCGCTGGTATTTACAGGGGAATCATCATTTCAGGGTTTGTTAGAGAGGTGCAGGATTCTGCCCATCCACAGTATCACCCAGAGAAAGCTCGGTTGAACCTGTCCGGCCAGTGACTCAAGTCTGTCCGATGTGCCGAGGGCTTGGACGATGCTGTGGTGCGCTCTCTCGCAGCCATTGGGCAAGTCTGGACAGTGGGCGTGTCTTCGTTTGGGGGACTCCCATAATGGTGGTTTCTCTTTTGGCTTCCCCTTAAAGCCACCAACAAAGGGGGGTACCAACTCCCAAAAAAGACACCCAAACACCCATAGTTTGTTTTACCCAAAGGGAAACCGAGGGGGCATGTGTGTGTGTGTGTGTGTTTTGTGTTTTTTTCCAGACCCCTATTTTAACACCCTCCAATGGCCATAAAGGCAGCCTACTGCTTTTGGCCCCTTGTAGATGTTCCAAAGAAGACCCAAAGCAAACCAACCATCCGTAAGCATTCGCCCAATTCCAATGTGTTGAAATGGACATTTTGCTATGAGAATGGCAACACCAGAACCAGGGAACCCTTTTTGGGTCCTTGACTTTCCAAGTTAAAGCAACGCGAAAGCCAGAGCTGACAACACCCATTTGTGGTGGGGGAGGCGGTGGCCCTGGTTTGACAAACAACCCGAAGAAATCCTTGCCTGCGTACTTTCACCCACCTGATTCCAGTGCCCTGTAGCCACGGGAACCAGTCTCTGCAAAGGAAAATGGCTTGATACCCACAGAGTGGCTATTTGGAATCAACGGGGCCATTTTGAAAGAGTACTTAGTTCTTTGCGCTGGTCAACCAATTGCCAAATGGTGCTGCGACCTCAGCCAACACAGGAATCCCAAACGGTGGTACTGTCCGAAAGGAGATTCACGCAAGAATAGGTGGTTTGGCCGATGGTGTCAACAGTCTGCTTTAAGGAGCTTGCTCGGCTTATAGCATGGTCCTGATGAATTCCGCAGTTTTGCTGGGAGCATGGGGATCTGTGAACCCATGTCTGGTGTGAAGAGTGAGGAATCTGAGAGATCTCTGAACGGCAGAGTTGGGTTGGTAGATTTTCCACTGAACCGTTTTTCTCGGGTCTTGTGTCACATTACACGTTGAAATGACAGAAGCTTTGCTGTAGACCCCCTGTCAGCTAAGGATCAGTTGCATCCCAGGTATTCATTGTCTGCCGAAGGCCTCCGCCCCTATCGCGGACCACTGAGTTGTGATTGGCCCCACGAGCCCCGCCTGGCACCCGCGGAAACCGCTCCCTTGCGATATTGCTCAACATGGGGTGACGTCCCATATTTGACTGCATGGCTAGACTGTCAAACATCGTTACCTTTGCTGTTTTTGTAGCGCTCAGTGTGTTCGGGCAGTTTGAGGTTCCACCTGTACATTTGGGCATGCCACCTTTAAGCCCTTGCTCCGCGTAAGCAAGTGGCTCGCCGAGGAGTATGCGAAGTCGTCCAAGTTCCGGAGGACCTGCTTGCAGGCCGGTGTTACCCCAAACTGTCATGTGGCTGGGGAATCCTCAAAAAGGGTGGTTTCCCTTTGCCCAAACCGGTCAGAACTCTGTTGGGATAAGTAGGGGTCATCAACCCTTTAGTTCTGGGAAATGTGTCAGGTTTCCAAACGAGCCATGTGCGTGGCCCGCACAAGGAGTGTTGACCAGCCCCGGCTTGCGTGCCTACCAGCCGACAGGGCTGTGCCGGCCAATCTCGAGCGGTTGCCATGGCTACAGCTATGTCATGGAGATGGTCATGGTGGTGCTCATCAGGTGGTTACAGGAGGTGGATGGCAGCCCTGAGCAGAGGAGCGGCACTGGTTGGATGGTGCATTGTGGTCATGATTGCGTGGAAGCAGCCTTTTGTGGACATTCTGCATTTGCCTCAACCGTACATTTTTCATGGAAACATCGGTGAGCTCTCAGTGCCAGCGGATATGGTCAACTTGGCCCTTTGGCGCAGGACCTTTATGTGCGAGGGTGTTGTGTCAGCCGTACTCACGCCTGGAAGATCAGAACCGCAAGATGGACGACAGGGCGAGCACGCTGTCAGCGGTCCTGAGTCTTGGATTTGCCCTTCAAGTGAACCTTGTGGTTCTCGCGTGTGTATCGCAGATACAGCGCAGTCAGTGGGCAGGAGCCTATTGCAGAGTGTGCGCAGCAGCGTTGCCATGTTGTATGGCAAACGGAGTTGCACATGCAGCAACTGCGTGCCTGGTGAAGTGAATGGGGCCGCTTGTCAAGCATGCAAAGCAAGGTATTGGCATTGATGCTGCGCCTCGCGCCGCTCCTGTTGTCTCTGCATCCGGACTCTGGTTTGCTTGCACGCTGGTCAGTGAAGGTTGAGATGTATAAGAAGGGGGGCTTGAACCAAGAGCTGCAGAACAATGTCTAAATATAGCTCCAAAGGGGATGGGTTGTTGTTTTTCCAACCGCGCTCAGTGTTGGGCGAAAGTTGTTGCAAGCGACTTCAAAAACCATGGTCAGTGGTAAAATAAAGCCGGCAAACAGCTGATTTCAATTTTACTTGGCGAATCCCGCCGTGAAGCAGGGGGGCGACGGGTAGACTGCAGAAGTGGCGGACCCGTTGGGAATTCGCTTTCTTGGTTTCTCGGCATTGTCTAAAAAGGTGGACACTATGGCCAATGGCCATTTGGCACCAGGATTGAACCACTAGGGGATCGGCCATAGCCAAATTGATCATCCTTATGCCTCCGGACAAACATATATCTACGTGTGGGACCTCCTCCATCGGTGAATGTTGCATCCGTACAGGAACATGCTGGGTGATTCAATTTCTGAGGCTTCTGAGGGTTGCAGTGCATTCACATGGGGGTAGTTTGTTGAGGGTGAGGGGTGGGCCCAATCTCTTCAGAAAAGTCCGTATGGCCACCACCCAATTCGCGGTTGTCCTCTGGGAAGAACTGAAGACGAACAAGTCAGTGGCCCATCAGAGATTTGCGGCCTTGTTATCCTTTCCGTGATAATGTCGTGTATGGCATACTTCTGGGTGTAGGAAATTGGTTAGATACCCCTTCGCAAGGTCCAATTGTATTATGTTGCCTTGCGGGCTATGTTCACTCATGTTCTTATTGCGCATGGTAGTCCACAAAGATGAACAAACATGTGGTTGGATCCTCATTCCTGGACGCACGTTTTAGCTGGCCACGTGCAAGCACGCAACCTACCGCTCAGTTTGCCGCTTCTTTTGATATGGCTGTGGGTCAAAATCAATGGTACCAAATTGGGGTAGGCTCACCACCCATTTTGGTCCATTTTAGTGGGGATTGGGATGTTCACTTGGGGGTACGGGCTTTTGACTGATGGCCATATGTTCAAGAAGGGGACGAGTTGTGCCCAAGAGATCTGCAGCTTTCATCTGACCCACTCCTGGACCGCAGAACAGGCGGTCTTTACGTGGGGTTGCCCAAAACAGACTGGTGGACACAGACAGCGCAACTCGCTTCAGCGTTCCTGACAGGGGGAATTCAAGAATGCAATGTGCATCTTGTTCAAGAAGCCACATCCAAGTTCGCGAACATAGTTGGATTATGTTCGCGCGAACTCAATGCTGCCGACGCGCGAAGAGTAGAACATCAGGATGGTCACCAGAAACTTGTCATTCAGTGGATTGAAAGTCGCAAGCACTGCCGGGGCTCATTTGAAATGGACGGGGCTTGCGAAACACCGCACAACACAGTGAATATGCAAGTCTCCCGCAAGTTGACAACGTGAGAGTCGTCTATTTTGTGGCATGTTTCATGAAGAACATCACCGAGAAAGCAGGCAGCCACAACATGCCACAACAAACACGCAGGCAGCGAAAGCAGCCGCGCGAGGACAGCAAAATGTGCCCAGAGCAATGAACCGCAATCGGAAGTGAAGACAGTGGACACAACCGAAGCCAGGACAGGGTCCACCAAATCGAATAAAGAGTCCAAGTATAAAATGCTAATTTGAAAGAAAGGTGCAAGCAAAGGATGAGCCGCGAACAAAGACAACACGCCTGCCAAGCGACAGAGGGCCCAAGACCTAAGGCAAAACGGGCATCATTTGACATGAGCATGAGAAGTAATGCTGCGGGGCCAGAACGCAGTGCCATGTTTTGCAATTATCAACATCTCCGAGCAAACTCCGCAAGCCACGATGCGTTCAAAATTCATGTCATCTTGTCGGGGGAACCCCCCGTCTGGAGGGTCAATCTATAAGCAACATTTGCACACCGCAACAGACGCACACACACACACACATACAAACTCGGAGACCGTAGATTAATTAAGCGGCCTGCCCAGCTGGTTTCTTTGCGATAACAATGCCACGAGGTGTGTGACGGTGTTTCTACGTCAAATACGAAACGCCAGAATCAGAAGCACTTGGCGCTTTGTAATGATGGTAAACTCCACTTATTTTGCGCTGAGTGTAATCGTAGTCATCCGGTTCTTCATCAGGTTGCGTTTCGGGGACCCTGCCAACTACCAGCCCCTTCCTGCCAAAACGACAGGCTTGTCAAGACCCTCGTCCTCAGGGGTTCCTGGGGTTTGGTGGGGTCTCTGAGTTGGACTGGTACGCTGAAATCACATCCTTCCAAATCTTCGGATTAAAACACCGTCTCGGATTTTAAGCGGCGCCAAAGTGGACACATGGATTGAATGCCACTGTTGGACATGTTTGTTTGGTTCGGCCATCTTGCCCGCCAAGGGCACAAGGGCCTATCTAAGTTCCATGAAAACCTCGACACAGGGTCGGCGTCGCTAGGTCATGGCTTGGTCGTTGAACAACTCCGAGATGGCGGAGGTGCGCCAGGCGGGTCCCGAGTCCCGATCGATGCTCGTTTCGATGGCTTGAAGCTGCTCTTTTTGTTAGGGCGACCTGTTTATATACCCGGAGTCTCCATGACCCTTACAAAACGGGTCCATGACCCCTTTATTTTGGGTAATGGCCCCATTTTTGAGGGTCATGGAGACTGCAGGTCCGGGTTTTCCAATCAACGGGTTCCGATCCCTTGCACTTGAAAGGATTTGTTGCTGGTGTTTTTTCGCGCATCCCATATCGGGTCGAACCCAACGGGTCCAGTTAGCGGATCCCATGTAGGTGACCAGGCGTCTTTATTTTGGTCAATGGACGGTTCCGTTGGTTAGCTATAGAGACATCGTTCCACTGGGGCATTGATAACCGGCATTCCTGACCAGACAGAACTGCCCCAGCACAAACGTGGGGTTTGTGCACAAACCCTTTTGGGAAGACGGAACATAGACGTTTGGGTCCATGTTGTGGGGAACTCTTTGGGGCATCCTCCGAACACACTTCCAACATAGTCTGAATGGCGGTTTCCAGGAGTTTGCCGTTTGATCTCGCTGAAAGAAGAACACATGAAAGGGAACACCCCAAAGCCGCTTGGAATTTATGTTGCTTGCCACTGTCCTCCCAATGGATGAATCATGGAACCTAAAATGGTAGGCTGGTGGCAGGCTTCCCAATTGCCCGGATTCCAAATTCTGATCTAAACACATCGCAACCACGAGGCACTGTTATATTTCACAAAGAGGAATTCCCCGGACCTGTCTGGGATCATTTCATTCAATTTCATGTCAAAAAGGTCGAGGTCCTTTTGAGTGTGCTTTTTTAGGTTGGACCCCCAAAATGGTGGGTGTTACTTTTGATTTCTCTTTCAAGCCAGCAAACAAGGGCTACCAGCACCAAAAAGGAAAGAAGTTGTTTGTGGTTTCTCTTGGTTTCCCTTTCAAAGCACCAACCAACAGCACCAACTCCAAAAAAAAACGGCCACCCCGGCCTCTTTTGGCGGTTTCTTTGGGGCCTCACGTCTTCTGGCTTCTTTTTAAGTTTCCCCTGCGTGTTTCGCTTGGCAAAGCATCTCTCTCTCCACCGGCCATTTGTTTAGGGAGCGGCGAAAAAAAGCGAGAATCGAGCGGCCAGGCCTTCATGGAGCTGGATCAGGACAAGAAGGGCACCATCCAGCTCCACGAGCTGAAGACAGCCGCTTGCATGATCTCTGGATGGGATGGGATGGGATGGGGTCAATGGTTTTTTGATGTTTCTCAGGTGACCCGTTCTTTGGCTTGTTTTTCGGTTCATATGTTTGTTTCTGAGGTGACCTTTTGTTTGAGGAAACCAACAGGAAGAAAGCCGCCGTTTTGGCGGGTGCCCGAACAAAGAGACTCAGCTGAACAGCTCTTGGCTGTCGTTAACCTTATTAGTAAATAAATGAGTTTCCCACTTGCAACAAGTCATATTACACTGTGGCAGGGGGTAGCCGTCAAGCTGTTCAGCGTTATTAACCCAGGGCAAATCCGCAAATCCATGGAGGTCGATGGTGCATGGGATTGTTTTGCTTGGGGGCTTCCGTTGAAATGACCGCCGGCTCCTTTGCCGACTGGAGGGACCCTGATCGCGTCGCGAAGAGAAGCTCCGGGCGAGGGATCCCCGGGAGCTGAGACACCGAGCTGCGACAACCCTGGCTCTCCTTCGGAATGGATCGCACATGAACAGGACGTGGATGCACGGTTTGCCACAAAAAGCAAGCAACATAAGCAAATTTGGAGTTCCAAGCAGCCGGTTCGTCCAATCGCCCTCGCTTCTTCCGAGCTCGATTTGTCTTTTGAAAGAAGTAGTAGCAAATTGAAAGTCAACAGAGTGAAATTCAACGGAAGCCGCTACCATTTTTCGGGACCTACTTGAGTTGCGACATCCTGGGAATAGAAGAGCAGCCTGGCGAACAACCAACAAGCCCGTGTTTTCTAAACTGCGACGACAATCCGGAGTTTGGGCCAGCCTTGGGGTGGGTTCAGGGCATGTTCCGGGCAGGGCCCACATCGGGGAAAGCGCCTTGGAGGTAGGGAGGTGCTGTTGAATTTGGCCGATGATCCGTTGGCTATGTCGGTTTCTCGGTTTATCTTCTTTCATTTTTTCCATTTGAAGTTGTTCTGAGAGTGGCTTCTGAGGTGCTGGAAGAGAAATTTCACATCACTGATGAAGAGACGAAGAACATCTTCGAAGCCATGGACCCCAGCAACCACGAGGCCCAAATGGACACACAGATTGCCGTTTGCACTTAAATCGTCGGCTTGCTGAACGGACACTGTGAATAGTCACCCAGGTATGTTGCGTGTGCATGACCTGCACGGGCATTGTTTCTTCCATGTCCCCAGGATATGGAAAGGCGTGATTTGCAATGCTGACGTGTTGGTCGGTATCCAGAAAGGAGCGAAAGCACCTTAAGGATCATATTCAGATCTCAGGGGATTTCGTTGGGTCAAGCTTTTGCAGAAGCTGAACTTCGCTAAACAGCGCTACGCCGAAAACTCGGCGCATCTAGTTGCCACAATCACGGGTCCTTCGGCATCGTTTGCTGGAGCATGAATGAACAATTCACGGTGTGGCTCGATTGGCAGGGTCTGGTCAGTCCTGCGGGGACCATAGAATTCTTGCCCCCCAAGCCAATTTTGGCCTGAATTTGTCAAGCGTCATGGGCGCGCCAGTCTCGTTTGAATTTTGCCTGCAGGTTGGCCATGGTACCGTGTCCGAACATGCGCACCTGCTTAAAGAACAGTGTGCCCATTCTCAGCAACGCATCCCAACCCAGTCTTTGCATCTAGGGTGGCGGCAAACCCATGGCAGCAAGCATGAGTCCGTGTCAAAATCGGGGGGAATTGTGAATGGTTTCCTTGTGGTTTCCCTTTGAAGCCACCCCAATCAAGGGACCCAGAAACAAGTCACACGGCCATATTACTTAACGCAGACTTGTGCACATGACGACTGGCAATGGGGCCAAGGCTCAAGGGTGCATGTTACATTCAACATAAGCATACTGCACCGGTTTGAGCCATACGAGACAAAATGAGCAAGCTTCGAGATTATGTTTCGAGCTTGGTTGGCCTTCGCAAAACATTTGGCAGAAAGGCAGAACATACTGGCAGGGCCCCAATTCTTCTTACCCGTTCTTTTGAGAAATACTTACACTCTTCTTCGTGTTTTTGCACAATTTCTGAACAGCATCCCTGCAAAGAGTGGGGCGTCAGACCGTTTGGCAGAACATCCCGTCGGGCCGAAGACAGTTTCGATCATCCCAAGTGCGTGGCACTGTGTGCAAAAGTCCCTCATGTTCTTGAGGACATGTTCCATCATCCCTTCGTATCAAAACATCTCCCGCGCTTGTTTGGATGCTAGATCGTTTCCAGCACGGCGATTAAAATCAAAAGCGGGAGGATGCTGTCCGAGATGATTGGCAAGATGTGTGGGGCTGTGTGCAGCACTCCTCGCCTCTCACGAGTTACATAGGACAGTGGACTTTTCAAAGCTAGACACTGCAATTCTCATGTGGTAAATCAAGCTTGGGGGGTTATTTTGGGATGAAGCCTAAATGTATGAAGGATACTTTCACTGGTTCTGGATTTGCAGCTTTGTCATGTAGATATCTTCACCGGACACCTCGTCCGAGGTGTTTGGACAGCAACGCAGAATAGACCTCATGATTTGACATTCCGGACCTACCAAGCAAGTGGACCTACAAATGAACTTTGCACCTGCTAAACCTATCTAAACCTCACACAATTCTACATCAACTGGCATGTTGCAAGTAGCGGCTCCCCCTTGTCGCAGGAGGTGAAGTACTCGGAGTTTTTGGGTGCGATGCTGTCTTCTCGCATCGAGCCTGAGCTGCTATTTTTCACACGTTGTCTAATTGTTGCCTTTGACCGTCGTTGGCATCTCATGGTGCATAGGTTGCATCAGGTTCTTTGACCGGGCCAGCTTAGCACTCGGAGGTCGCTCCTTGACACAGCTGTAGCTGAATGACCAAGATGCCTGGGCAAATGATTACAAGCTCTGATGGTAAAACGAGCGAAAATACGTAAAACAGGTCCTGTTCTGGAGGGTCCCGCATTCCGGTTTGTAAATTATAGTAATTTAACCGGATAGCAGTGGGACGGTTCCTAGATGGTGATTTCGATTGGCTTCGGGGTAGCTGTTGAACACGGCACCTGGCAGACACCCCATGGACTCACCTGACACAAGCTGCTTGAAATCGGGGCTTGGTGAGCAGCATCCGAGCCTTAGATCTAAAAAGCGACCAGCCCCTGCTGACTCCGTCGATGGACTGTCCCGGTTTCATGGCCTTCAGCGCTCTCTTGGACACCAAACGGGTTTTCCCGCCCTCTTCTGTGTTTCGAGGGGTACATCAGAAGTGGTTGCCTGCTTGGTTCTTGAATCACAAGATGGCTGCCAGGAATAGGATTGGCAAATATAAAGCAGCTCAAGCGCTGCTTGAGCTATTGCACCTTGCATGAATGCACACTGCAAACTATATGGCTTGCGAATGGACATTTAAGTCGCCCACAAGACCTGAGGCAGTGGTTTCGGTGGTCCTTTGCTTGGACTTGTCGGGCTCTGTAAAAATAATGCCGCCCTTGGTTCAGGGATCCCTCCCCACAAACTTGTGATTTTCGGTATGAAGAGCACACAAATTCCTGACTTTGAAATGAAGCAACAATCAAACAAACAAACAAACAAACAAACAAACAAACAAACAAAAAACAAACAAACAATAAACAAACAAACAAACAAACAAACAAACAAACAAACAAACAAACAAACAAACAAACAAACAAACAAACAAAAACAAGCAACAATCAATGCAAATACATGAACACACCGGCATTTCCTAGGGCGATTTGCGGGGGGGAAAAAACAAAAAAACGCAAGGATGCGGCTGGAGAGGGGGGCGCCGGGCGCCGGAAACCCAAGGAGATCCACGAAGACTTGGTGCGCAACGCCTTCAAGCGCTTCGACACCGGTGACACGGGCCACATCTCCGCGCCTCGCTTGGGCGGTGTTCGCTTGGCGGGGAAAACCACAGGCGCTTTTTGGCGGTTTTGGGCGTTTTTGGGAACATCCGGAATCCAGCACACGGCTTCCCCCAAATTTCAGGGGTTAATTCCCTTGTCCATTCTTTTAAACCATCGTTCTTTTCAAAAACCTGCTGTTTCCCTCGGTTTTTGATGGTTTCCTGAAAAGAAGGATCCCTGGAAAGAATGGGGAAGGTAGCCCTAGACGAACAGATAGGTTAGAGGCATGTCTTAGGAAGAACGGAGTGCCACACGCACGATCTATTTAGGAGATTCTTCCACAAACACAAGCTGCGAGGTCCGGACCAGAAGACATGGTGTCTTATGGGAGAGCAGCGCTTCGAAAAGAAGGTATACTTACCCCTCAGTGGCCCAAGGAGCTCTTTTGGTTCGGGATGGTCTGAACTGCTCCATGCCATGTAGGTCCATTTGTTTCGAGGTCTCCAAATCCGGGGGCCAACAAAACGTGTGAGATTCTCCTTCCAAAACGACCCCCAAGGGGCGGGAGGAAGGGGTTTCCCATCAAACGACACAGCCACATTGGTGCATGTTGATGTTGGTCCCGTGTTGCTCCATCTTGCAGCGGTCCCATCCCCACCCCTTTGGGGTCGGAACATGGGGGCGGGGGACGTCTGAAAATGTAATTTGCATTCTCAGCCCCCGGTCCACCCAAAAATTGAATGCAACCGGAATTTCCTCCCCCCCCCAGGTGTATATTTCCGTTTTTTGTGGGGGGGGGGAGGGAGGGGGGGGTTATTTTTTTTAGTTAAAATGTAACTTGACACATGGGCACGTAGAAGTTACATTTTCTCATTCGCCCCCCTCTCCAGGTCGAGAGGTTGTCGCAAATGTAAGCTGATGCTGGAGGGGCAGTGGCTCATGTGCACTGGCTTTTTTGAAGGCATTGGGGATGGGGTCAGTTCATGAAATTGGAACTTGCTTATATGCGAGGTGCCTTGCTGATAGGTCCACCGGTCCACCAGCGTCTACAATGCAATCTTACATTTTTAGGTGGCAAACCCCAGAAAATGCAATGTACATTTCCCCTTACCGGGGTGGGGAGGCGGTCCCTATATTTTCCCTGCTTGGGGATTTGCATGATAAGTTTCCTGGGTGTCCTGGGGACTATGGCATGAGCTTAAAGTTCTTTCAGTTTCACCCTCGAAACATGGGCATCATTTCGTATGGTCCCTTGAATATGAAAAGCTACTGCGGTCTGCTAGCACCCAACCGCACTTGACATGTACAGTGGGAGGTCCCAGCAGCCGAATCATCTTTCCGCTAGTTGGTTTGGAGCTTTGAGGGTTGGAGCTTAGGTGGTTTCGCATTTACCCACAAGAGTTGGGTTCAAACCCAAATCCAAATCCAAGCCAAACCACCAGAGGGTTGCCTGATTCACCATCGAAGCCACGAGCCCCTTGTCTTTCTTGACCAGTCAGGTTGAACGTTAGGGGCACGCTGCGAGCTCTGGCAAAACGATTCCCATGGGGGTCCTGTACTTGACGATTCCTGGTTTCCAAGTTGTGAATTTGAATAAATGGCACAGGTCAATTTCGATTTCCACGTTTGACATTATTATCAACCACGGAATTGTACTTTTACAATTGTTTTGTTTGTGTAAGTTTGTTGGTTCTTTCGGGTTACCCTTAGTGGGTGATTTCAATTGGTGGTTTGGGATTTGCATCTCACCTCTTGAAGACGTCCTATCCAAACCGCCAAGCCACCAAACCAAACCACCAAACCAAAAGACCAAACCAAACCACCGCTTGGGGGGAAGCGGATTTGGCGAAGCGGATTCGTTCAGGCGGAGCACTTGAAGCAAGTGCTCGGCGAAAGCCTCGACAGCCAGGATCGAGCCGAAAAAATTTCTCGGCGCTCCCCTGAGGAACTCTCAAAGCGAAAAAGGCCGCGTTGGGAATGTTACGACCCCATATTAATCAACCAACCCGTTTAATAGGCGGGTGGTTTCTGATTCCCCACTAAACCCAGGGACATCCTCATATTAATAAACAAGGGTTCATTCATATGGGGTCAACATTGCTGAAAGGGAAACCCAAATGAAACCGGAGTACCGTTTTAGGGAACACCTAGTTTCAGACACACCCATCTAACCTCAAGGCATCCAAACCAATCTGACCAGTGTTTAAAACCGAACCTGGGTCTCCTCCCTAGTTCATATTTGGGAGACAGAATCCACAGAATCCTGTCACAGGCTTCCTTAAAGGAGACGACTTGGCCATCACTTTTTGCAAAGGTGTTCAGCATTTGCCAGGTGAGCTTTTGGTGCATTTAACAAAAGAACTGTTGCACCATTACCAAAGAAATTAGAGACCCTCTCTTGGGATTTGCACGTCATGTCTGTGTTTTCCTGTCCACCCCGAAGGGTGAAGGGAGGGTGGGGGTTGGGGGCGGGGGGGGGGCATGAAAGCGGCGACGCTCAGCGGCAACGACAAGTCTACTGCTGCATTTGCCCTCTCTCTTGTGTTGTTTGTTGAGGCTTGCTGGCTGTGCCCTACCTACCGCGCTCCTGCTCGCAGCTTCGCGCCGCTTGGTTCGCTGATCCCTTTTTTCTTGGACTCCCACATTGACGTGCTTAGTGTAACTAACACGAACTCCGTAACTGCTTGCGTTCGCTCGACATGTTCCTTGTCCTGTCGAGGCTCTTAATCTGCTCTCAATGCTTGGCTCGCTTACCTTCTGTCGGCTGCTTCACTTGCGTGAGCATCCGGCTTATTCAAGAGGAAGACGTAACTGCACTCAGACGGTGCGCGCTCTTGGCAGAGAGTAGTGCAAGACCTGAGGAATGTGGAGTCCTTCCATGTTTCCCATGATGGGAATGAGTGGACATGCAGAGTCAAACGCAGAAAGTCCCACTTGCAACGTCACGGGAACGCTGTGCATGGACCGCTACCGGCAGAGCCTCCAGCGATGTTTGCCAAGGCTCACTGAACAGAAAAGCGTCAACCCGCAGGAACTACATTTGCAGTTTTGGTTGGCGAAGGCAGTTGCAGCAAGACTGTGAGT
>CAUJNA010000016.1:17500-80000 GCA_963377175.1 Effrenium voratum | reverse complement strand
GCTTGGAAAGTCAGTCAAGCTTGGATGACTTAACACATCTGCTGGTGTGCTGTTTGACAACAAACATTTTTTTCGGAGTGAACCTCCAAATAGTTCGGGGATGTTTCAGGATGTAGCTGGTCCTCTCCAGGTCTCGACGGATCTGTATCCGACTCGTGCCAAAAGCGAAAATGTTTGGTTGGGCTCGGCGGGTGATTCTCAACTCAGATGGGTTTGGCTAGTTGGGTTCCCTGCTAAGTCGTCGTGGTGTGTTGTGCTTTTCTTTGAAGCCACCAAGGGGTTTTGGCCATGGGACACCGAGCTAGATACTCGCCATCCAATCAACGTGCATGAAAGGCCCTTGCTCGTGACGGCAGACTTGCCACATGCTGTCAGCGTCAAGCATTCCGCCTCGTCGACCTTTCCGAGTGGTGGGGGGGGGGGAATGAGGCCCATCATAGAATGCCATGCCTAGAACATCGCCATGGTTCCCCTGCCCTCAAGGCTGGTTCTCTTTCAGGGTGGTTTGGAGTGCCATGATGGCTCCTGTTGAGGTTTTGAGGTCAGAAGTTAGAGGTCCAACCACACCCGAGCTGTTGAAGGGATGTCAGGTTCCATGTGTGAGTAGGCGAGGGAGGGACCGCGTTGTTGCAGAGAGTGCGCCAATGGATTTCTTTGGGCCGAAAGGTCTCGGATGACGACATGAAGTCAGAGCTTCTCGTGCAGAGTCACATGACGGCTCCGGCGTGCAAGACACCACTGCACGAGGCCAGGGGTAGCCCGTTCTAAAGAATTCATGTTCTTGTACTTGTAAGCTTGTTCCACAGGAACGTGGATGAACTAAATACTTTATTCTAGCTCCCGCATTTGCTGATGCGACAGCCTGTTGAAAGTCTGTTTGTTTAAGCCGCAATGAGGATGGACCAAGTTTGTGCATTGTTGGCTAGGTATCAGCCATGGGAGGCATACAGCAAGCAGCGATGTCTTTAAGTAGCGACGTTGCACTCGATAGTTGTGTATTGTAACTTGTAACCCATATTACCGCATGGTGCAGATTCAAGACCACTAACAGTCATCCCTCCTTGCTCTGAACCGATTGGAAGGTGGTTTGTCGTGTGTCTTCACCCTATCAAACCTTTCCCTCCGCTTTTCAAATTGGATCTTACCAAATTGTGCCAGAGGTTCAGATGGCGTCACACTCAGATCGTCATACATCAGAGAGGTGTTACGCTCCTTCAGAAAATGTTAACAACATGGTAGCAGAGATGAGATCTAACTCCCTGAGTTTCCTTTTAGTGGGAGACAAACAGTTTACACTCAGGAAGTGAGTCACTGTCACTCACGGTCTCGTGTGTTTGAAGGCCTGCGGGCTATACTGTCTCATCGACGAAATCCTGCCAAGGCTTCTCTCGTTCGAATACAGCGGCCGCCCCTTAACTAGCATCCAATGATATCACGTCGCCATTTCTGGAATGGGGAAAGTGTTTTTCCAACTAGCCAGCAACGGTAGAAGGTTTCTAGAACATCCTGTCAGTGCTCGCTTGCGGCGAAGGGGTTGGGAAATTTTAGTGTATCCGGGATCTGGAGAAGTCATTGGAAAGCCTATTGGTACACAAGTGGTTTGGGTGAATGGTGAAAGAAATGCAGTGACACGCTGCGACAGGGAAATGTAGCTTGAATTTTCATCGGGAGGTGCTCAACATAAACAGCGTTTGGGAATCTTGGAATCTTGGTGAGGTATTGTGCCGCCTCTCGGGGGAAGGGGGGGCATGAAAGGTGTCCATACATGTTTGACACCCCCTATGTGTGTGTGTCCGCAGCTGGGAAGAAAGCCTCCGATTTGAATCGAGACACTGCGATTTCCGCAGGCGCAGACGGTGAGGGCTATTGTGGAAGAGGAGCCAAAGGAGCCGATGGTCAAGGTGAGACAGGCAAAATGGGATTCTTTTTTGAGAGAACCCTTTTCAAGTTGGTTTCAGGGGAAGCCAAAAGGGCAACCAGCCTTTTTAATTTGCCCCTATTGTGGCACATCCCGTAATACTACCCATTGTTTGATGTTTCAGTTGAACAACATGGCTCAGTGTGCAGAACAAATCCATCCATAATGAACCTGTGGTTAACAAGCGACGACTCCATAGATCCACAGAACCAGCAAGAACACAGCCCGGAGGTTTCTGAGGCTGAGAGTGTCACTCAACATTGACTCCAGGGCTCCTTAAAAGATACATTTTGCCCATTTGAAACATGGCTTTTTCCACCAAAATAAAGGGAAACCTCCATTTACAAGGCAATGTTCAGGTGTATAATGTAAGGATCGCTGACGGACCAAACCTCGTTCTGGACGAAAGGACCTCAGGCTCACAGGCGCTTGCTTGTTTTGAAGACCAACGAGCGAGATGTTGTCGCCCTTCCTCAGAATTTGCTGCCCCAGTTTTTTTGGGGCTTCTTGACTCTGCCAAACAGACTGTATTGTTTTTTGGAGAGCATCTAGCAGACCCTGATCAGGGTGTGTCTCCCCAGATGTGCCGTGAAGACCCCTGTAGTTTGGGGTTATACGCATAGGTATCCTTTTTAGACTACATTAAATACAAATAAATGGCACTGGTTTAAATGTGTTTTATTTCATTTACCAGGGCCCTTCTATTTGACCAAAAGGACACCTATGGTTATACGGTTATCAACCCTCTGTACGAGAAGTTGAAGCCTACGAGAATCATGACCATGACAATCAGGACCATGGCACGCAAACGAAACCTGGATGTCTCCAAGAGACACAAGATCAAACAATTTCTGGGTGAATTATAACGACCTCACTCGAGGTGGTTTATGTGGGGAATAGCCCCCCAACCACCTTGTTTCACGTTGGTGAAATATTATAATTCACCCAAACACACTTTGCATAGTTAACCACTGGGTGCTGGACATCAATCATGGCCATGAGCCAAGAAGACAACGCCTTGGATTGCAGGATCTTCAAGCTTCTCATGCTTCGGCTGAGCAAAAGACCGGCAAGACGGACACTCCTAAGAGCAGTGTTTGCGCCATCTTGTGACCGGCATTTTAAGTCCAATGCGTAATCTGCGTGCCATCTGCAAAGGCTCACCACGACGCGTGAATCTTTGAATCATCTACCCAGCTGCCGGCTGACATTTACTTACGTGTGTGTTTTGCACTTGCAAGCTCGCTCAGTCCATCATCCTTCTACTGCGCAGTTGCGAAGGATTTGCTACAAACATGCAGTTGTCATGTCAGAATGGCAGCTTTGGGATTTTGATCGAAGACCGACTAAGTTCCAAAGCTGTCGATGCCAGACTTCGGGTGTTGTTCCAGTAACCTGTTTTTCCTGTCCCATGCATTGCTTGCAATACCTTGAGATAGCCAGCTGCAAACCTGAATCGTGCTGCAGGTTCTGTGCCATGTTAGGGTGGGTTTGGCATGCGATGTTTGATCGCAGTGGGTGGCACGTGTTGTCTGGTGACCGCAGAATGCGGGTTGCGCCTGTACGAGTTGCACAAGGTGACTCGAGCCGCCTCGAGCCGGCAAGACAATGAATTTCCAGGGCGACCAAATCGAACCACCAAGGTCGCTTTGACTCACTTCGGGTTGGTACTCATAACATTTGACCCTTCCTCCCACTAACATAGAATCTATGGGGAGGTACCTGGGAAAATCATTCCTCGTGTAGGGAGTTCCTGTCAGGTGCCACGGCGGGAGGGAGGCTAAGATTCCTTGGTGGTTGGGACATGTTGAAACAGACGCGTTCAGCTTCTCGGAGATCCCGCGAGTCCGAGTCCGCCAAGCGGACCGGAGTCCAGATTTGGACGCGCATCGACGCGCATCGATCGGAAAATGGCGAAGGAACTGGCCAGGCGAACTATGTTTCCAACATCAAAGCCCAGGGAGACTGGCCAAGGTGATGTTGACCCACTGTTGGGGTCTCCAAAACTTCATGTTTTCCAGTTTTACGATCAAGGTATGAAACAGAAGCTGAACATATTATATTGGATTCTGAGACGGGTTCTTTTTGGTGGGCCCCAAAATAGTTACACAGGCATCCAAATGGGATCAAACCCAGCAGATTGGACCCGAGGGCGCTTTGGGCCTCCTTTCATATAGTATTCCTTTCTAGTGGTTCTCACCAAACTCCGTCACGAAATCGGGGGTACTCAACCAAGGTCCAATGTCATTGGAGGACACCATGAATGACTGTGGCTCATGTCACCGTGCTGTTGTGAACGACCTAAAGTCCGGATCTCTTGCGGCTTGGGATGGCTGATTCAATTTGGCAGTGTCCTATAGGAGCTTTTCCCTTCACGGATTTGTTTCTGCCCTGGTTTTTGTTTCATTCTTATCGTGGTTCCCCCCTCACACACGTGGTTTCCTAGCAGTTTCTTCCCCCGGCTGTGGTTTCCCAGAAAAAAACAAAAACACATCCAAAAAGCTGATCCCCCCGATCCCACGTGGGCTGGCAAAGCATCGCATCTGAGGCTTCCTTGGAGTGTGGCGCGGAGAGCCGGGAGCCGTGGGAGCCGTGGCACGTCGCAGGGCGATGCCTTTTGGCGGACGTGATCCGATCCAATCCGCGAAATTGCCTCTGAGAATGCAAAACAGGAACCTGGTTGGGCTGAAGATGTTTTTTCTCTTTTTTTTGCACTGCAACATGCGAGCTTCGCCGCTTTTTTGCGTTAGACCGGTAGACCGGTCTCAGTGGAAAGCACCGAGGCTCCATTCGACACCTGAGGTCGCTTGAGCATCGTAGAGTCCACGGACTTCCGTGAGATCGTCTACATTGCTTGGCGCCGAGCGGAACGCGCTTCGATTCATGCAAGACATTGACAGGCTGTATACGTGACATGAGTTAGAGGCAACGGAGTTACTCAGATTTCACCAATATTTGCTGGGACGTTTTCAAGTCGCCGGTGATCAGTTGGAAAGGTATCTTGACGAGTTTGCGAACCAAGTCTCAGCTATTGTGTTTCAACTGACTGGAAGTGATGTGGCACGCCCAAAGTCTGAGACAGCCGTGCACGAGGCTACCGAATTGCCCTTTTTTTTCGACTCGAGATGTTGCTCCTAATTTCGAGATTTGTTGGTGTTGTTGCAAGACATTGATGCGAACTGGCAATATTGCATGCAATTCACTCTGCCTCCGACAATGGTTCGAACGGCTTGGCCATACATTTGTTTTAGCATCACTATCTCTGTCGATAAGTAACTATATATATATATATGCTGCGCTTTTTGCCCTGGTGCCTAGGTTTTGCTTGATTTCAGCGCGCAGGCTGTAGAGTATAGTTTCGGACAAACTCCAACTAATCCTGAACAAAAGAAGTTAGGAGTTTATTCCCAACCATAATCTAAGTGTTAGATATAATCTAATACGCACACAATTCAATTAGCTGTTCATAATAACCATTCAATAGAGACTACTTCTCAAATGTAGTTCATATTAAATACGGCTAAACATTTAAGGGACTTCTACAAGGAAATTCGAAATATGACTTGTGTTATTTATATCCTGGCCCTTTTGCAGCATAAGAAAGATCCGAAATTAAACTTGTTAGACGGTGTTCCAAAAGGAAATTTCAAATAAAGAGAGGTTCAAATTCTAAAATTATTCCGAGACAGGGATTCTAGCTGCATCAGTTGTATTTAAAGTTCTATTTGCACAGGGAAACAAAAATCATTCTATCTCAAAAGGCGGAGGTAGTAGATGAGCACATGTGGAGAGGTAGTTCAAGAGGGGGGTGACGGTGTGTGAACATACACATGTAATTATATATATATATATGTATATATCTATACATACATACATAGTACCCCTAATGATCCTGCGCCTCTTCATGACATACTGTAAAATACAGTGCTTTTGAGCAGTACACCTACCTTTGTTTACCTTCTGGAAACGGGTCAACATGCTTTATAGCTAACATGAAGCAAACCGCTCACCAAAAGCACTTGAAAGTTTGCCTAACTAATAACTTGAAAGTGTTTCCACTGGATCGCTCAGCACTTGAACGTATTTTACCACTGGATGGAAAAAGTCGAGATTGAAGATTACACAGAACGCTCTCCTGAGAATTGTCAATCCTGGCCAAACCCGAACAACATTCAAGTTCTTCTCACACTTGAAAGTGCTTTACCACTGGATTGAGGATTCAATATCGCGGATTGCAACAACAACAACTTTCCTCAGAATCATCCATCCTGGTCAAACCCTAAAAAATATCAAGTTGTTCTAAACCTTCGAACGTATTTTACCACTGGATTGAAGATTCGAGATTGTTTTTTTTCACGGAAAGCTTTTCCGAGAACCGTATTGAACACAGATAGATTTGGGACAAACCTGCATTAAAAAAAGAGCAAATCTGGGATTCAAGATTCAATATTCCCAGAAAAAAATATTATTTTGAAATCTTGAATCTTGAATTCCAGTTTTTTACAATTTAAAAAGTATGAAAGTGAAGATTCAAGACTCAAGATTCCCAGAAAATATTATTTTGAAATATTGAATCTTGAATCTTGAATCCCAGTTTCTTTTCCCACCCGACAGGAAGGGATTGTTAGATTTTATGTTGGAATCCGCATTTGCGATGCTTCTACACCACGCCCCCACCCAGAATCCCGCCAGAGCAGCTCGCCAGTGGATCCCGTCGAGTATCCCGCCAGAGCTGCTCGCCAGTGGATCCCACCGAGTATCCCGCCAGAGCGGCTCGCCAGTGGATCCTGCCGAGTATCCCGCCAGAGCGGCTCGCCAGTGGATCCTGCCCCGAGTATCCGGCCAGTATCGAGCCGGAGCGGCTCGCCAGTGTTCGCCAGTGGATCCCGCCAGTATCCCGCCAGTCTGGTTTTGCTCAATGTCCAAAAGGGCCGATGGGAATTTGGGGTCGAAGTCTCCAGGATGCGGAGGAGTTTGTTGTAACGGTCGTAAGCTCGTGAGTGTGGAGGGTGGGGATTACTCGAAGCGAAGTATGTTTTTATGGGATGCAAGATTCAGAACTCCAGAAACGATTGTTTTGAAACATTGAATCTTGAATTCCAGATTGTCACGTGGAACGTCTCCCAGCAATCTTGGGTCCAGAATTCATAATTGTAGAATTGTGGCACACACCCCTTCCTTCTTCTTTGGTGCCCAAGTTTTGCAAAAAACAAAATTACCTGAAAAATGACTAGCAAAACCTAGGCACCAGGGGGGGGGGGGGGGGGGCGTACCATATATATATATATATACACACGTATATATATATATATATGCACATATATTTGTGTATATCTTAGATATCACATCGTTGTTCCCTCCTTAAGAATCGCCTGGATTCCCAAAAATACCGCAAGTGCAGAATCACCTCTTTGGGGGGGGGGGGGGGCCGCTCGGCTGCGCGATGTTTCTCAAGGACCTGCGGCTTCGCCAGGGCTCTGATGAGGCGAATCCCTCGCATCGCGGGCCGCGAGTGGCGATCTGTGAGTCCGACTCATGGAAATGCCCATGTGGGTCGGGTCATGATGTATGGAGACCTCCAAAATAAAATGGTTGGGCTTTACTTTGGTGTTTTGTGGCGACGCAGGTGGTAAAGAGACATCTCGCCAAGAAGTCGGGGCGCCGAGCAGTTTCGTCACAGCCCGATGCATCATGTGTCTCAAAATGGGAGTGCCCCAACAAAGGTCATCCCAAACAGCGGCGCTTTTCCCTGTGGTGCCCAGAAAAGGGTACCCTCGTTAAAAAAAAAGAGAAGAAAGATGCCCAAAAATCGGGGAACCCTGAAATGTCTTGGTTTTTTTCCTTGGTTTCCATTTCAACAAATGAATGTTGCCCTTCTTCCCATGCCCACTGTTCAAGCTATGGGAGCCTTGCACGGGTGATTGCTGTTAGATCAGTTTTTTTTTTTAGTCATATGTTTTGCAGACACTGGCCTGCAACAATTCTGAATTCTTGAGGCCATGTGGCTGACCCGCTTGGGAAGATGGCTTCACGGGACTTCTTCAGCTTTGTTCCCCGAGAAAGTCTTATTGATCGCTGGCTGATTGCTCCAAAATTTGTTGGCCCCAACGGAAGACACAAGGGATGACATCAAGACATCAAGGCTTCAAGAGGCAAGTGGATGACCTAGAAATGCGGTGTAAATCCACAGCTTGGCAGAATGACGGAAAAAAAGAAAGAACAAGCTGCTCGAGTTTAAATTTCTTTGCATGGGACTGCCGATAAGGCTCGAGATAGAAATTGGACCTGAACGGCCAATCCTGAACCGGTACCTTCTGAGGTACTTTAGCTAGGTCCCCCAGTAGTGCCCTTTTGCCCCCTTTTTTGTTAGAATAGAACACAGAAAAACATCGGGTACCAACTTATTCTATCCTCTCTGGAGGACCTAGTTAAGCCCCTGTAACTTTCCGTCCGCCGTTCGCCGTGACTTCGTTGGAGCTCTTGGACCTCCAGTGTACCCGTTTGCCCGAAGGTGGGATCTACCGTGCCCGCTTCGGGGCGTGCGAATTCCACGCACGGAGTTGAAGCCTGATCATTGCTGGTCCTAAGCCCGAGGACAACACCGCGGTTTGTTGTTGCCTGGAACGGTACAGAGATACCTCTGACAGTCAAGAGTTCGGTGTGCTCAAGCAAGCTTCCATTTGTTTAAGAACATGTTTCATTTCCCCTGTTGGGTTTAAAAGGAATCGATCACTACAGGAAACATACTTTTATTTTTTTCCAGGGGGCGAACAAGCAAATGGAAGCAAGGTATGATTACAATGAATGTGATCGACTTGTTGAACTTCATGAAACGTGGTGATCATCTTCGATAAGGTGTTTATTGTTGCTGCGGTTGCAGAGGTACCTGGTCCTGAACTATCGTGCCTATGATTTCCCTAAGCCACCGGTCTGGGACCCTCACCGGCTTAGGGACCCTATGCCACTGGATTGGGACCCGGAGCCCATCGGGCAAATTAAAGCGACAGGGATCAAACAACAACAAACTTTCCCATGAAAGTCCCTTTCCATTTGCCCAGATGGCTTCCTGAACAGGCAGTTTTGCAACGGTTGAGGATACACATGAGTAAAACTGGCGCTGCTCAATCGGAGTTGAATATTCATGGTGGCCGCTCCCAAGAATTGGACAGAACCTTCCACCCCCTAACGCAAACCCCCCCCCCCCCCCACAAAAAAAGAGAAGAAAAAAGAACGCCAACCCCCCTCCCCCGCTGCCCCCCAACGCAACCCCCACCTTCCCCCAGTGAAAAGCCCGCCCCGCGCCGAGGCTCCGCGCCTCCCGCGCGGAGGCGCAGCAGCTGGCTGCCCGCCTCAGCTCCTCCTCCGAGGCTCGGGCGGGCGCTGATCTGAGGATCGCGAGGGCTCGGCCCCAAATGCCCAGGTCCCCGGGGCCAGCTGCCCCTTTCTTCCGGTCCTTTTTTGGTTGGGAGGAAGGTTCAACCCTACTAAAATGGTATCCATTTTGTGTCCGGTCCTTCTTTGGTTGGGAAGCAAAACCCTATGGACTACAGAAAAAAATGGTGCCCTTATGAGAACCTCTCTGGAGGACCTAGCCGAAATGCATTGGATGGTGTGGAAATCCATTTCTCATGGTGTCCAAGTGGTGCAGGATTTCGTCCATCCATAGTATTGCAAGTAAACCAACCAGACTCAACCACACGACCATGGTAAATTGCGGTAAGTTAGAGGGTGAGGTCGAGCCACCCTTACCTTGGTGGCTTGCAGCCATCCGGTTCCTTAGCTTTTTGGCTATTTAGTGTTTAGTTTAGTGGTAGTTTCCCATTTAACCCACTTAAACTTTTGGCGGGAGATCTGAGGGCAGCCCAGTTACTTGCAGTATTTAGGGCATCCACCGTACTACCCTATCATCGAAACCAAGAAACCAGCTACAGGAATGTCTACACGAAATTTGCCAGGCACCCGCTAAAGACATGGATGTCCTTTTTGTAGCTGGATGAAGGAGATGATGGAATTCCTCCATTTTGGTGTCATTCCCTTTGCTGGCCGACATGTGGGAAATGGGCCATTTGCATTTTGTTTGTTTTTTCTGGCCAACAAATTCAGGAAGTCAGCAAAACCTATGTGCTTTTGGTGCCCTATGTGTTGAAGAACATTATTAGGGCCTTATGGTTGCTTTCTTGTGGTTTGCTTCGGGCTTTGTGTTGGTTTTCGTGTTTTCTTTTGGTTTCCGCCGGATATCGTATGTTCCTTTGAAATCCTTGGGATCTTTTGGGATTCCTTCGGGTTCCTTGAATGTCCTGTGTGTGGGTTCCATTGGGTTTGTCTTGGGCAAGGCTCCCCAAATGGCCCCCAATCCCAATGACTAACGGTGCCCAGTGCCCAAGGATCCCCTTTTGGAGCCCTTCTTGACAGATTTCCTCTTCCGCCAACCACAGGAAGTGTATATATATATATATATATGTTGTATTCCGTATTGGTTTCCATTTATCATTTAGTCTTCTTTTGTTTCGGGGTTTCCCCATGGTTTCGTGGTGGTTTCCTGGTTTGAGTTCTTTGCGGGTGCAGGGTTCCAACTAATTTTCCCTTGGCAGTTGAAAGTGAATAGGCTTTGGCTTGGCCAGTTTTGATTTGTCTTTTAGGGTGATGTTGGACGTAAAAGCGATCCCTCGGTGTTGACCTGGTTTTGCTCAAGGCTAAAAAACGCTGCAACTGATCCTTGGACGCATTTCCAGTCAGCGTCCACGGGGAAGCAGTTCAAGCGATTCGGCAATGGATGAAACACCTGTCAGCCATGGTCTATGGCAGTGGGAGTAGCCTAATGTTGCTGCCTTAGGACCATTTCTGTAGGAAGTGCTTGACTTGGGGGGTCATGGGAGATCATGTTTTTCTTTTTCATCAAAGGGGAATGCCGGCGTGTCATGTTGCTTGGGGGTTTCCAGCAATACCCTTGGACTTTAAGACAAAAGTACAGCAGGTCAAGGAGCCAGTAACCAGGCCACCCAGGTTTCCACCCATGGAAGCTGAAACTCCTTAGGTACACAATAGTGGTTGTTTTCCATCTGCTTATTTTTTTTCTTTTCTTGAAACTAAACTCTTCTTGGTTTTGAGGGGAATCTATCACTACTGGACGTATTTTTTCTAGGGGCTCCAGCAAATTGCATCCGCCTCCTTGGACTTCCGTGGTACCTCACCCGCCCGACACAAGGCGCTGCAGCAGAGCAGGAAGCAGGGGGAAGAGCTGGCAGCACGCCGCAGACTCGGGGGGACAACACGTTTGAAACGCTCCCCGACTGCCGGTGTTATGTCCATTTAAGTCTTTAAGCTGTATGTTTGGAGACAAAAAGATGGATAGTTACATCCGTAGTTATGGCTTTAAGCCCAGAGCTTTTCTGGTGACGTCTCAAGACGATGGAGTTGCAGCCCTTTGCGAGACTCTTGACGTTCTATGAGGGTTGGCCGATGGGCGAAGGGGACGAGCCCAAAACTTGAGGCCTTAGCAAAAGCGCACCACGCACTTCTTTAAAGGGAAACTCAAGTGGCGATGTTAAACAGCTGAAGATGCTTGAGCCCTAAAGTTTTCAACAGCAGCTTAAAGGGAAGTGTAAGTGAGGATGTTTGAAACAATAGTGGTTTAATTTGCGGAAAGGGCGGTATGGAGGCCTGCGTTGTTCAAAGCCAAACGCTTCGAGAGCTCAAAACAACAACACCAGAATTGCAAACCCTAGCCGAAGCCGCATGGGCTCTGATGTTTCTTGTGCTCTAGCTCAGCAAACATGGATACATATATGTTTTGTTCCTGAAGTATCAAGGCTGTTGTTCATCTTCTGAAAACGAGTGAACAACCACAAGTTTTGATTGAAAACACAAACAAACACATTTCAGACGATACAAGAGTCAGACTTGTTGCTTGTTGGTTGTTCGAAAGAAGAATAAACAAACACGATACAAAAAGAACAAACAATAAAGAAGAAAAAACACGTGCTAGACACATGGTAAACACGCTAGAAATCCGTGGGCATCAGGATAGAAATCTGCCCCAACATGCCTTGTGTATGCTAGAATTAGAAACATATGCTAGACACATGCTAGGAAGTTGGCAAAGAGCTGAAGATATACTGTGTAGAAACAAGCTGTCCCTGGTAGATACGGACAGAACAGTTAGATATGTACTAGAAATGTTACACGTGCTAGACGCATGCTAGGGTTATGTTTGGCAACTACTAGAAACCGCATGGTAAGTTTAATTGTTGCGAATAAGTTGGAACTATAATTCGATTATTGTGGATACATGCTGGGGACAGGCAAGGTATATGCTGGAACTATGCAAGGTTTACAAAACATATGCTCCAACAAACGTTGGAATAATGCCAAACATGTGCTGGACAAAGATTGCATGCAAGCAAAAACAAGTACTAGACAGATAATACAAGCTTGCGAGATACGTGCTAGCCATGCACAAGGCAGTTGCTGCCATGTCCATTCAACATGCATCATTGGTGGAAACAACAGCAGCATGCACGGCAGATGTCACTCAATATTCAATATAGTGAACGACAGTGTGTTAAAAGCAGCCCCACGTCGACCCAGTTGGTTGGTCCCGTTGCGAATCGAACGAGGCGATGTTGCTGACACATCCAGACCTGGAGCCCTTTTTTGGTGAGAGGGATGCTTTACTTTTGGGGGGTCCCTTCATTCCCCCCCCCCACGAAAATTACAGAGGAGGGTCAGAATGTCAACTGTTCACATCTCTTCACGTTTAGGGCGTCCCTTCAGTTTTCTCCCCCACCAAGTAAACAGAGGTCGCTGGGGAATGCCTTTTGTTTTGTCCAGATTCGACCGCCGCATTTTTTTAAAGCTAAGGCGCACGTGTAGTGGCGGACGAGCGCAGCCACTTAGAGAACTCCTTGCAGGCTGGGGATGTTGGACATTTCCAGTCTACGGTTTTGTTTGGGAGGGACATAGGGGACCAGGGTTCCATTTCTTGCTAGATTTAAGTTTGCCCTTTTGGGGAAATCACCCTCTATGTTTAAGTCTACCTGTAGTCACGGAAAGGCGATTTCGCCTGCAAAGTGACACTGAGATAACAGTTTCTTCCCCAGAATTAACTCCCCTGTTTGCTTTTTTGCTTTTTTGGGGTTCCCTTTGTTTTCCACTCACCAGGCAAAAAATATATATTCTTGCTGGGGTCCTAATTCCAGCCAAGGTTTCAGGGCACCCCCGCAGGTAAGAAATGGGAAGCAAAGACTTCACCTTTTGGGGGAGCGAAGAACTCCGATCGTGTCAGCCTTTGCGCAGGTGAAAGCTCGGTGTCTAGGTGAAACCAGTGGGATTTGTTTGGACCATTTTGGAATGATTCTGGAACATGGCGGCCTATGATTATGTGATGCCATTCGCAGGCTTTCCCGTTGAATTGTCCGTCATTCACCTGGAGTGAGCACTACCCCCTACTTGCTTTGGCTGGGCCGCGGAAGAATCATATTTGTAGCATGATGACTGTATTGAGCCAATGAACGTAGTGAATGTGAATGTTTCAGACCAACCAGTAAACCTTATAAAGGCGTTCCCCTGAAGCTTAACTTTGGGTGTTTCTCCAAAACCACGAATGGTAGGTGTCCTCTTGGTTGTCCTCTGAAAACCTCCCAGGCAGGATCCCCATTCTTGCTGGTGCTGAGTCGGGAAGGAGTGAATGAACCTGGGGACCCCTTAAGGAACCCACAAGGGATGGTTTATAGGGTCATTTCCTCATTCCCGGCCGAGCAGCAAGATAGGGTTTCTGCTTGACAGAGCCGAGAACTGGCACCGAACCTACAAGGGGGGGCCATTGCCCACAAGGCGACTCCATAAGCGATCCGGCTGCCCGGCTCGAGGCGACCCATCAGCGGGAGCTGGCGGCTCTGAAGGAGGAGCCGGACACTCAACCGCTGCAATCTCTTCGCGCCGGCGGGGTATCTGCCCAAAGCCAATCGACCGGATCTGAGCTTCTGGTCTTTCCTTGGTCCATGTTTCGTCATGGCCACAAAAGGTGAGCCGTTTTTTGTTGTTTCTTTCTGTGTTTTTTTGGATGACTGAGCCATGGCACATGTCTTGATCTTTGTTGGTTTCTTCCGAACATGGGAAGTGCAGAGGCCCCTTTTCGAAGAGATGGATGGTGTGAAAATTTTGAGGCTACCCCAACCGTAAGTTGGTAGGAGCGTAGTCTTCACTTCCCCCAATCAAGGAATATTGCAAATGGTAGAATTCCTCCATTTTGGGTTGAGTCTTCCCCTTTGAAGCATGCATGGTTTCTATGCGCAAAGCTCCATAAACCAACTCCCAGAACCCATTTTGGGGGTTTTCGGTGCACCACCGATTTTAGAACCTATTTTAGTGGTGATTGAAAAGTTCACTGGGGGTTGACCCATGGCCACATTTGCCAGCCGAGGCATGCCAGAGCGCTCTCTGAGCTACAGCGGCAGCCCAAGAAAGCGGCAGAGGAACGCCACACCCAAACCACAACCCGGAAACTTGGCTCGTTGTGACACTCGAGTTCCACAAAAACTTCCATGTGGTTAAGAATATTTATCATTTGCCCCCTGTTGGTTTTAAAGGGAATCTATCACTACTGGAAACATATTTTTTGATTTTTTCCGGGGGACTTGAGCAAATGGAGGAAAAAGGAAACCAGAGGTTATTCCAATTGTTTCAAGGGTTTGCCAAGAAGGCATTTCCAATTATTCCAAGGCTTTTCGAATTGCTCCAAGGATTTGAAGCTCATTTGAACCTGATTCGAGGTTCTTCGAACTTGTCCACTCGCATTTAATACGTAATCATTCTTAATCCTGGGAAGTTGAGGTCAAGGAGGCATTCAAAATGGAAAAGCCGCCTATGCAGATCCTTTCACACACGCACACACACGTCGTCCACATGTCAGGCCTGATTAATCAAACACAGCAAAAACAACCATCTTCCACATGTCACAGCCGAACAAACATACAACACACACACACACAAAAACAGCAAACAAAAAAACAGCAACAAACGGCAATTTTCCACATGTCAGAAGAAAAGGCCACTCGTGGTTTGCCGGGTCCACCTTCCCGGGTTTCCAAGGGCCAAAGCGCCGGGCCTCGAGGCGGAAGACGTCGGAGGAGCGGAGCCGGCTGGAGCTTGAGCAGCAGCAGGAGCGGGGTGTGGGTGCCTTCCTCGTTTTTGAGGTGTGGGGCCTTCTCTGCTTGGTATAAACCAAAACGAGGTTGGGGGTCCACCGACTTTTTGAGCCCTGGTTGGTGGTTTGGATCAGCGTGGCGAGGTTGCCCAGCTAGGTGCCCTTTCTTTTATCCCTTTTTTGGTTGGGAGGGTTCCCCCACAATAGACTACAGGAAAAAGTTGGTATTCTAAGCTTTCTACTGGAGGACTTAGTTGGTATAAACCAAAAACAGGGTTGCGGGTCCACCGATTTTGAGAGCTATGGTCAGCTTTTACCCTAGGTGGTTTTGATTGGTGGTTTGGAGTTGGATGGCAACCCCTTGTTGTAGTTAGAGGGTAAATGGGAAAGCCCTCCTTAACCTCCAAACCACCAATCCAAACCAGCAAATTCGGGCTTAGGGGGCAGCTGAGTATGGGAAACCACAACCAAAACCAGCAGGTTTGGGGACCTATTTTTGACACATACTCCTGTAGATGTCAGGCTCACTTTCTGCAGCTTCCTTTACTTGGGGGCATATACAAATGGTCATGCGCCAATCAACCTCGAGTCGCAGACCAGGTCAAACCAAGGGTCAGGACCCACAGCGTTGCTCAGCGAAACGGACTGCGTTTCCACCCTGGTTTCGTGTTCGGAACAATCCTGCTGCCACACACAAAATGTGTTTCTCCCTTGAGTACAATGTTATCATAAGTTATCCCCTGGTTTTCCTTGGTTTTTGTTATGTTTTTCCCTGTTTTTTTCACGGCACCCTTTAACCAGCTTGCCCACTGAACGTGAGCACCTCCAAGAAGAGCGTTCCTACCTTGGCCACTGGAGCTGGACTTGGTGCCATTTGCCGTCTCCTGTGTTTATCTTTCGCTAATTCGTGTTTCTCTTACCTTGTTTTGATGCGTCCACCGGTTTGGTCATTTCTCACGTCCATTGGTGCTTCCTAGCTCAGGCCATCCCGAGGTGTGATTTGTGCTTCCTTGGAATCAGTCAGCCATGATCTCTGTGCTTTTCAGGGATCCCAGGGTTGCTATGTGCCACGTGCATGACGGGTTGTCTTGGTTACTGCGGGTGTTTGCAGAGCGTACCAAATTCCGTTCTTAAGTTGCTCCTCACGAGGTACTTCCTTCTGAACAAAAACTGGTCGTCATCTCTGGCCATGCGTCCTACCCTGATCGGGTGTCTTTAAAGCACAAGACGCTGAGATCCAGAAACTCCAGCATGGAATTTCTCCTGAACCTTGAGCCATGCTGGTCATAAAGGAGGTGAAACCCTCAGTGGACAATTAGAGGTAAACCTCAGTGAATTGAGACTGAGTGTATAATTGGCCGGTTGTTTGATCATAGGAGCTCAAAGTTTGCAGGTTGACACCCTCGAAGAGGATTTCTTTTTTTGCAGGGTCCTTGTATTTTCAAACAGGGCGTCAAAAGGCGAAACCTATGTACCCCTCATCTGGCTTCACACGAGCTTGAAGCGAGCATCACTTGGAATGACTCATGGATCAAATGCGTTTATCGAGGTTTCGGGAGCTTTGTTTGCAGCCTGAACTGATATGAACAGTGCACTTGCATCAACTGATATCTTGATCGGGTTGAAGCGAGCTTGAGCTTCTGATAGTGTGTTACTTGGTGGTTTTCGATTTCCACTTGATTTTCGTTTGTTGCACAAAGGAATCGCTCCTTGCCAAGGGACCCTTGGAGCGTTCATGTTCGTTGAGCGAGGGGCCTGATGTCCAATCATCCTAGTTCTTTACATACTTCAGAGTTGGGCTAATACAGTGCATTAACCCAACTAGCCAGCATATGTTTAGTCCCTCCAATGAAGGGTACTTGACGTGTTTTTGAATCGAGGGCACTTACGGCCGTGTCGGTGGCCTAGGTGACCCTTTGATTCGTTTGCCGAGTGCCCTTTTTGGCTTGATAGGGGTTGGGATTCTGTTGAAATTGAACAGCTACGCGTGTCGAAGTGTGACAGCTGCCACATTTGATTGGGGGCAACGCAGAAAGCCCGAACATGGCGTTTTGAGTCTGAGTGTCAAAGCGTGTCATTTGAGTGTCAAGGGGGGTGCGAATCGAGGTCACTTACCCCTTGAAAAGGTCACTTACGCTGAGTGTCGGTCCCCCCTGCGTGACGCGTGTCGCTGCAGCTCGAATTGCCCAGAGTCGGTCCCCGCCGCGTGTGAGTGTCATTCGCATTCACGTGTCGCTGCGGCTCGATTTGCCCGGACTGAGGAGGGATTTGCTTGGGGAGGGCAACCCTGAGGGTCTAAGTGCCCTTGGAATGGCTTAAGTGACCTCTTTGATTTAGGACTAAGTGCCCTTATTTTCAAAATGGATCATAGCACCCGAAAATGAATCAAGGGCACTGAAAAGAAGCTGGAGCAAGCGGTTCATCCGAATACGGCGAGTGTGTACGTTGCCGGATTCGGCTTTGTGATTCAGGATCTACAATCAACGCTCCCCTCCGCTTTTTGGAGAGCACATGTGTAGCGTTGCTCCCCCCGGAGAACGAACAGTAGCTGGCAGGATGTTGCACAAGCCACTACTGCATTGGTCTAAGCGACAAGCGTGACTGTTTGTTTGCTCACAACGGCGCAAATGATGTTGTTACTGTTCGATTCGTTCAGTCAGCCTTGTTTCCTTCAGACTGTGGCGGGATGTTGTGTGCTATCAAGGCTGTCAGACTTGACCTGGGTCAAAAATAGGGTAACCCCAAAATGGAACCCTGGTAAATGGAACCAAGGACCAAGATCCGCGGTCCATATCCTCGTGGTTGAATTTTGACCCATACCCACCTAAGGAACTAGCAGACTCTTTGACCACGTAATTTCAAGTGGGGTTCAGATCTAGGGGTATTGCTTACTTGATCCTTGCCAAAGGGTTGGACATACGTGCAGAATATCTCTAAACAATCGAAGCCGAAAAGTCGAAGGGTATGACGAACCCCAAGAACATTTCAACCCACGAACCCCTTCTTCGGGCCTCGGCAAAAGATGGCACGGACGTCAAACAAAACTGTTTCGCACATGGGATCGAAACAAAGGGTCTCGAACATCGGGAAATTCGGAAGCGGATGTTCATCCCCTGGTCGGACCTGTGCGTCCCATTTCAGGCGTTGCGCGCAGCACTGGACCGCGCCAGCAAGGCGGAAGCCGCCAACGAGGAGCGAAGTGCTTCGGACCTGTGTCAACTCCAGTGCGGCCCGAGCCCAGGGGGTCACTTTTTTGGTTGAAAGAGGAAATGACTCCAGAAGTTGGTAAGGAGTTTGACAGGTTCGCCTCGTTTTTTTTTTTGCGAAATCATCTTGCAGTTTCAGTTCAAGGTTCACTAAATATGGACAAGAGTCAATGGTATGTTTAGCAGAAGCCGAGGCAGATGTGGTTTTCGAGTTTGGCCTACGGCCACCGAGTCTGTTTACCCATGGCTCTTCAACTGCCGGTTTTCCGCAGGGAGATAGATTTCGGGACCCCAGGTTCCCGAAAGGAATGCGGGAGGTAGAGCCAGCCGGGAGTTGCAGGCTCGAAGCCATCAAAGCCCTTTGCGAGGTATGGTTCGTGTCTAGAGGCCCGCTGGTTTGCCCGCTGCTACCTCGGATGGGCTGTTCATTTTCAGGATTCCGTACGTGATGCTTTTGAAGTTCGATTTTCCTGGCACACCCACCCTTTTTCAGGTACCGTGGGGCTCGCCCTTTGGCTTCACTCTGTTTTTGAGGCCGCCGTCTCCCTTATTTCCCGGACTCCGAGCTGCTGAAAAGGTCTGTGAGCCTTACTTCAGTCCGCTACAACATGTTGCGATTTCTTCAGGTCATCATGCTGTCCTCGCGTGTGGCTACGGATCGAGGTTTACAGTATTGCGCATTTATTGTAGCTTATTCACCCCCCCCCCCGGCACGTCCCCGCCAAGTGATGTGCCCTGGTCGTTCAATTTAAGTGATGCACCCAAACCTCACAGTTTCAGACTTCTCAGATCTTGCGAAGCGAAGGCTGGGGTTTGCCCCCTTCGTCCAGCTAAATATACTACCCACTGGGTGCAACTGGGGCTGTCTTTCTTGCCCTCTGTAAAATGGGGCAAAGTCATGGAACTTTTTTGGTTGCATGTGGAGACGTCCTGAAACAAGAATTGGGCAGCTGAAGCTTCGATCTTTGCCTTTTCGTTTCCCTTTAAGTACAACTTGCTTCGGTTGCCTTTGAGCCTGTTGGAGACTTAACAGGGCAACAAGCAAGTTCCACCTGGTGTTAAAAACTTTAGATCCGTAATTTCAAAGTCCCCCATTACTTGGCATAACATACACCAATTCGAAACCAATACTAAGCTAGCAATTTTCGAGCGATATTTTCTCTCCGTTCAAATCCAGCCGCATTCCCTGCACATCTGGAAGCCCCAAAACCATCATGTTTAGAGGACCGTCTTGTTCAGATTCCGTTTTTGGGCCCCATATTAATTTCCGGGGTCTCCTCCAGAACTACGTTTATATTTTGGAGTTGATAATTTTCTGACTGCCCCGCAGTCGGCCAAGATTTTCTTGGGAGTATTTGAGTATCCCATATCTCCATGTCTTCTGAGGAGCTGAACCACACTCGCCAGTCCCTGACCGCCTCCGGGGAGAGTTGTCGGCTGCTCGGAGTTGATTTCCCGGGCCTTCCCGGCTTTCAAGTGTCGATTTGTCCTGTTGGTGGTTTGGATCGGCTTGATTCGGATTTGAACCCGTCTTGTAGAGGGCAAGTGACCTCGCTCTAAAAGCCCTTTTGCATTCGAACCGGTTGAATTCAACTTTGGAAGGGGAATCTATGTCCTTCAGCCGCGTAGTGGGTCCACTGTGAATATTGACGGTTCTGATCTTTACCTCGCCGCCAGCACAACGCACATGCCTAACATCGGCCTAGCAAAGATGATTACCTCCAAAGAGCCCTCGAACACATCTTTTGAGCGTACCCTTGATGACTAAATCTACTTCCAGCACATGCCCAAGGTGCGGTCGTTAAATTGTTAGGCAACAACCGCACATGAAGTGCGTGTCCCGCAAAGGCTCAACAGCGAGTTGCATCCTTCAATTGTCCTTGGCAGCAGATGACATAGGTGTCTGTCTAGGTCAGTTGGCTTGAACGCGAATGACAGTGGTTTCAATGTGGGTCTAGATTTTCAGCACCACACAATTAGGCCAAGAGGAGAGCTAGGAGTATCTTGGCTGCATAATCCTCTGTTAGACATGGGTGGCCATGCGCAACTTTGGGTTTGAGCAATACCGGATGGAAGACTTGGGAGGGTCATCCTTTCCGCAAGTTCGATTCGCCCTGGCACCCTTAGTTGAGCCCGCGTTCCACCCTTGTTTCCTCGTTGTTCTATGCTTGTCCCACGCTTGTTTCACCCTTAACCTTGCTCCACCCGTGCCCCTCGGGGCGAAGCATTTTCTTCAGGCATTGGTTTGATAGCGAACTGGAGGGGTTGCCAGTGAGTGGCGGAGTACAAAATTTACTCAGAGATATCCATGGTTCTGTTGGTGTTTGTCTTTCTTGCTGGGCCGACATTTGAATAGCATCTTACATCGCTACCTTCTACTAAGTGATGCAGGCCGGTCGGATACTTATGGTTGAACATTGACCGAGAGGTACTTTTGGGATGAAAAATTGGATTGTTTCCCATTTGCCAATGGGGGACCTTCGCCAAGAGCGGAGCTTTGCTATCGAGGCCAGAAACGGCTAGCTGAAGCGGAGAAGGAGTTGAACGAGGCCGGGGGGCCAACCGGCCAGCCGCTGCCAGAGCTGGGCGAGGGGGAGATATATCGTGTCTTTTGGAGGAATCTTTTTTTGGGCTCGGGAAGCCAAATGGAAACCACCCGTTCCCAACTTTGAGACAAACGAAACACTCACGCAGATTGACTCCGAACAATCCTGAAGTACAATGCCGCAACCCCAAGCTGTTCGAAGGAGGGTCTTGGAGGGTTTGACTTCTAGCCGTGGGCTTTTAGTCTTGGCATGGTGACCCTTTTGGGTGCTGCCCCCCGAAGGCGGCAGTTCAAATGAAGGATTTGATGGGTCTCAAAAGTTCCTTTTTCCCGCGTAGCTGAATGCTACAGGGGAGGTGCGTGTACAGGCATTTGGGTTTTGCAGGTTATTTTGCGGTTGCGTGATGCAGGATGCTGTTGCACAGTTCCGGGCAAGCACTTGCAACGTGATGCAGGGCGCCGGTTGTTGCAAGCAGTGACACTGGACGGGTTGCGAATCTGACACAGGACGCGGGGACTTGAAGGGTGCTATTGGAGGCCGCTGGTGAGCGTGACGCAGGTGCTGTTGCGGTGTGCTGGTGGAGGTGCCGCTGCTGCTGTTGTGTTTGATGGTCCATTGTTTTGTTTGTTGTGTGCTGCTGCGAATGTTGTTGTTGAGGCCTCTTTTGTTACTTTTGTTGCGCTGTAGTTGTGGGTCGTTGTTGCTGATGTGTTTGTTGGCTTGTTGCGCTGTAGTTACATTAGAGTTTGTTGTGTTTTGTTTGGCTTGTCTTGGTTTCTTTTGTTTTGTGTTTGTGTGTTTCTTTGTTTGGTTGGTTGGTTGGTTGTGTGTTTGTTTGTTTGGTTGTGTTGTGTTGTGTTGTGTTGTGTTGTGTTGTGCTGTGCTGTGCTGTGTTGTTTGTTTGTTTGTTTGTTTGTTTGTTTGTTTGTTTGTTTTTGTTTTGTCGCTGTCGTGGTCGCTACCGCTGTTGCTGTCGCTGTCGGTGGTGGTGGTGGTGGTGGTGGTGCTGCTGCTGCTGCTGCTGCTGCTGCTGCTGCTGCTGGTGCTGGTGCTGGTGCTGGTGGCGGTGGCGTTGGCGGTGGCGGCGGTGGCGGTGGCGGTGGCGGTGGTGGTGGTGGTGGGGTGGTGGTTGTGGTGCTGGCGGCGGTGGCGGTGGCAGTGGTGGTCAGGATGGTGGTGATGCAGTTGGCGTTGATGTTGAGGAAGGTGAGACGTAATCCGTGGCTTTTACTGGTGTGCTTACGCTGTTGCTCTGAGAGGCCAACAGTCAAAGAGCAATTCCCTCTGAAAGAGCCAGGCCACTCAAGAGACTCGAGAACTCAAGAGGCAGTTGAAACAGCCCGGAGCCCTGTGAAACTTTGAGCAGGGTGGTTTGGGAGGCATTCCAGCAAACCTGTGTATCAAGACCCAATGATACAGGCTCATATCTACATTCTTCATGGAGCAATTGGTTCCATTCCAACAAATTATCGATCTTTTGGGGGAAGTTTTTGGTGGGAACACGAGAACGAAGGTTTCTCTTTTTTGAAAAGGTAGGGTGCAGCCCCAAACGGATTTCCCTAAGAAGATCGCCCTACAACGGGGTGAGTTTTGGGTCCCATGTTGATTTTAGGAAAGTGACTTGTTCCAACAATCATGGAAGTAGACGGAACGAAGGTCTTTTTTCTTTTGGACAGGGGGTAGCTTCAGGGATGGTTCAAGGCTTTCCTGAATGGGGATAGCATTGGATGAGTTTTCACTGAGGTTTGTTTTGGTTGTATTTTAACGCCTCCGGCTCAGGCCGAACAGGCCTGCTTTCTTGTTTGCGTCCCTTTGGAATTGTCCCATTCGAAGTCTTCCTTTGAATTTTTATCCATCGCTATTGGAATTATCCCGTTGGACTTCTCCCCTTTCTCCCGGCAAGATCTCGTCCCCTCTTCCCCCTAAGATCTTTGCCCCCCTTGCCCCCCGTCCCCTCTAAGATCTTTTCCCCCCTGTCCCCCCCGAGATCTTCTCCCCCTTTTCCTCCCTAAGATCTTTTCCCACCTTTCCCCCTCTAACATCTTCTCCCCCCTTTCCCCCCCTAAGATCTGTTCCCCCATTTCCCCCCTAAGATCTTTGCTCCCCCCCTTTAAGGTCTTTGCCCCCCTTTCTCCCCTTCCCCTCTCTCTTTTCCCCCCTTTCACCCGCGAAGATCGTTTCCCGCCCCTAAGATCTTTGTAAGGGGTCTTTCCCACAATTCCCCCGCCTTATAACATCTTTTCCCCCTTTTTCCCCCCCTAAGATCTGTTCCACCCCTCCCCCCCCTAACCCGCCTAGCATCTTTTCCACTCTTTCTCCTCCTAAGATCCTCTCCCCCTCTCCCCACCCCCTTATAAGATCTTTTCCCCCCTTTCCCCTCCTAAGATCTGTTCTCCCCTTTCCCCCCTAAGAGCTTTTCCCACCTTTCCCCCCCCAAGATCTTTCCCTCCCTCCCCCCCTTATAAGATCTTTTCCCCTCTTTCATCCTCTAAGATCGTTTTCCCATTTTCTCTTCTAAGATCTTCTCCCCGCCAAGATCTCCCCCCCCCCCCCGCCGAAGATCTTGTCCCCCCCCTTCCACCAAGATCTTTTCCCTGCTTCGTCCACCTAAGATCTCTTCCCCCATTTCCCCCTCTCCCCACCGAAGATCTTTTCCCGCCTCTAAGATCTTCCCCCTTTCACCCCCAAAGATTGTTCCCCCCCTTTCCCCCCTTCCCCCCCCCCTAAGATCCTTTCCCCCCTTGCCACCCCTAAAATCTTTTCCCCCCCCCCTCCCCCCTTAACATTTTTCCCCCCCCTTTCACCCCCTAAGATCGTTTCCCGCCTTTTCCCCCCGTAAGATCTTTTCCACCCTTTCCCCCCCTAAGATCTTCTTCGCCCCTCCCCCCCTCCCCCTGAAGATCTTTTCCCCCCCCTTTCTCCTCCTAACATCTCTTTCCCCCTTTCCCCCTCACCCCCTTATAAGATCTTTTTCCTCCTGTCCCCTCCTAAGATCTCCCTTTTCCCCCATAAGATCTTTTGCCACCTTCTCCCCCTAAGATTTTGCCCTCCCTCCCTCCCGGTAAGTGCGTCGCTCCTGAACGCTGGCAAAACCATCGCTTCAGAACGCTGAAACAAAATCGCTTCGGAACGCCGGAAAACGTATAGAGCTTCAGCGGGTGTGCTTATCATGCCCCCCCACCCCACCCCCCCCCCCACCCCACCCCCCAACCTTTGGGGATAGAGCTTCGGCGGGTGTGCTTATCATGCCCCCCCCCCCCACCACCACCCCCAGAACCAGATGAATTTGCACATTTGGGTATAGAGCTTCAGCGGGTGTGCTTATCATGCCCCCCCCCCCCCGCCCACCCCACCCCCACCCCCAGAACCAGATGAATTTGCACATTTGGGGATAGAGCTTCAGCGGGTGTGCTTATCATGCCACCCCCCCCACCCCACCCCCCACCCCCAGAACCAGATGAATTTGCACATTTGGGTGTAGAGCTTCAGCGGGTGTGCTTATCACCCCCCCCCCAGAACCACTAGATTTTGCACACCTGGGCTGGGACGCCTGCCTGCGTACGGAAGTGATCCTGGGCTGGGACGCCTGCGTTCGGAAGTGATCTTTTTGACTGGCCGGGTTTTGCAACCCTTTCGGCGTTCCGGGTGCTCAGTGTTTTGAAGTGATTTTGTTTTAGTGTTCGGAAGTGATCGAAAGTGGCAGCATTCACAAGTGATTTTTTTTCAGTGTTCTGAAGTGATTGTCTACCCTCCCTCCCTCCCTCCCCCCCCCCCTCATCGTTTCCCCCCTGTTCCCCGCCAAGATCCGTTCCCCAACTTATCTTTTCCCCCTTAAGACCGCCCTTCCCCCCCTAAAATCGTTCCACAATTTCCCGCCCAAAGTCCTCCCCTTTCCCCCCGCCCCCAAGATCTTTTTCCCCTTCTCCCCTCCCCCCCTTAAAGATCTTTTGCCTGCTTTGTCCTCCTAAGATCTTTTCGCTTTCCCCCTTTCCCCACCTAAGATATTTTCTCCCTTCCCCCCCGCCCCCCCTTTTAAGATCTGTTCCTTTGCCCCCCTTTGCCCCCGAAGATCCTCCCCCCTTTCCCCACCCTAACATCTTTCCCCCATTTTCCCCCTTAAGATCTTCATTTCCCTTCACTTCCTTCACTTCCCATTTCCGTTTTTCCCTTTTCCTTCATTTCACTTCATGTCCCTCATGTCCATGCATTTTCCTTTATTCCCTTCACCATCACTTGCATCATCCGCATCCTTGGCGGGCGCTGATGCGGATGATGCAGGTGATGCTGGCGATGTTGCCCAGAGGATGCTAGGATGCAAAAGACCCCTCTTCGCAGTTGTGTGTATTTTCTTTTGGGCGGGGAGGGGAGTTGGTTTTGAATTCTCCCCTGGTTTCTTTTTGTAAGTTTGACATGCACAGTTTGCTCTGGAAGGCATGTGCCCTCCCGTAATGTTGGACCTGCTTTAATGCCCCCCCCCTTACAGTTCCTGCAGGTCAGGGAGGGCCTAAAGAGGACCACAAAACCGTCGCATGAAAGAGGATCAGGGCCTCTTGCGGCTTGTCTTAAATTTGATAGTTTGCGGACCACTGGCAAAATGGATTTCCTTGATCCAAGGCCTTTACCCGTTGAGCTGGGGAGAGCTTGGTTAGGTGAACCACTCTTGTAATGCAAAAAGGCTTTAATTTGAGAATTTCAGCAACCCCCCAAAATAGTTGGACGCATTAAAGAGGGTCAGGGCCTCTTGTAATCACCCCCCTTTGTGCGAATGTTTTCCCTTACTGTTCTTGTAAAGAAGTTATCTTGAATTTGATGGTTTGGGAGCCATTTCAAAAAAGAAGTTCCTAATGTTTGCCCGGATTTGTTTGCCAGACTTCTTTGGCTAGTTGTCTTTGCTCCGGATTTTTCCTGGCATTTTTTTGGGGGTGCAACGATCCTGAAGTAGGAAAAACCTTTACACAATACAGGCTACTGCCATTAAAGCGTGTCCAACATTACATGGTTCAAGGGCAAACTTGAAAGACGCTGAGCTTGATGTTAAGTTAGCTTCCTCCAAACCCAGCCTTTAAAACTGAGCGGGCCCTTTCAAAGAAGTTCACAAGGTGTCAAAGAACCGGTTTAAGTTGTTGTTTGTAAAACCCGCAAAAAATAAGCGTGCTCAAGCAACCATGGTCATGGCCCGAACAGTTGTGACCACATGTAGCTACGTGACGCGACTGGATACACCGAGATGCGCTCGCGCAATCATTCAACTGGTGTGCAAAGTGTAGCCAGTCTTCTAGGGGTTGATTCCCCATTTTTTTCAACCATCGTTCTTTCCAAAAACCGGCCGTTCTCCCCGAATTTCCGGAGGTTTTCTAGAAAGAAGGGTCCCTGGAAAGAATGGGGAAGGTACCCCTAGAAGTCTCGTCAGGCTGGGAGTCTTGATTTTCAGGTTCAACCGGGCTCTCTCCTGCCCTTTGTCGAGCGAGATGTCCGTTTCGTCGCGGTTCGACCCCCATGCGCACTTTCGATTCAGAATGCCGCTGCCAAAGAGCGCGATTCATTTCTAGGAGAAGCACCTTTGATAGATCCAGATGATTTATCCAGCCAAACACAACCCAAAAACCAAGAGGACAAACTACAATGTTTTTGTACTTCTCGCATACAAATCAGGCAAACGTGCCTCGAAGCCAGAACAGACATTTCACACGAAGCATGCCATCGGCGGGCGTGACACTGAATTTCTTCGATCCAAATCCTGCACCCTTGTGTCACCACATCCAGCCTGATGCATTTCCGTCACCTCCATGCTGGCCAGCACGGGCATCCGCACTTCGTCCTCGCTGCCGACCACATCCTACCGGAGCCAGCATGCGTCGTTAATGGTGATGTTATTGGTGGCAATTCAGCAGCAAGCCGCCTTTTCTGCAATTTCCCTCTATGTCATATATATACCTATATATGTATGTATATTACGGATACAATACAATGATATAGAATAACACCCCCTGTCAAGGTCGACAAGGAGAAAAGCCGGATTTGTTGGAGGGTTTACCTGGGCAGATCCCCCTATTGATCTGGTTCGCTCCCAGTTCTGTCCGCACTCTCTGGCCAAAAGACCTCAGGCAAAAGGCAATTTCTTTCCTTCCCAGGGAGAGCGCCAGGATTCATAAGGGGTTGCAAGTGTTTTATTGTGGCCTGGAATGGGGGGGGTACCCTTTTTGGGCTTGTCTAACCTCGATTTGTTTAAACACAATGCACAAATTGGACATCCAGATATATACGTTCATTCAAGGTTGTGCTCCTCAAGGTTGCCCTCCATGTAACATAGGGACGAGCTGGTTGTGGCTTACTCGCCACAAGTTTTCGGGTTGGAAAGGGGCAATATGACCTTGTATCCAATTGGGCAAAGTTGATTGACATGGCCCAGGTACCCTTTTGCCCCAAGAAAACATCGAGTCACAAGACGTCTGATATTCGAAGAGGTACTTGCGGGTTGTCAAGAGATGCACCCCCTCCCCCACCAGTGGATTCTACAGGTGTGACAGGCCCAGAAATTGTTTGTTCGCCATTCTGAAGATGATTTCCACCACCAGAGGCAAACGTATATACCCTCCCACCCATTAACATGGAACCTGACAGGGACACGGTCCCTTTAATCGGAAAGTGGTCCAAACCAAGTTAGTTTCGAGCCCCTGCAGATTGCACACCCTACCATTGGGTGCCCTTTGTGCTTTCTGAGGCTGGAAGAGCAGAAGTCGATGCCTCAGTGGGGTCGCACGAGCGCATCCGATGCCTTAGGCCAGCTAACACAGAGCCCCTTTCTCTCCCATGGGCGAGAGCAATGTACAGAATTTCTGCGTACTGTTGGGCAATGCATTTGCAGCTGATGCTAGGGCAGAAATGTGAAAGGCGTGGAGTCTTTGTGTGATGCGTTCAGATCAAAAGATGTTTGCCATGGTTGAAAGACCTGCTTACTTAGGGGGGTTACTAGGGGGTGCTCGTGGATTTGTTGAATTTCGGGATCGGACAAACTATCTAGTTATTCAGGCTATCACAGCCATGACCGAGAAAAGCAGTTTGGGTTGTCCTTGATGGCTCCCGGTTGGTGCAAATATGAGCCACTACGAAAACTCCTGATTTTGGGCCGACAAAGGTTTAGATTGTGACTTGCCATGGAGTTCCGTTGCTCCGATCGGCCAGGTTCCGGCATGAGCGGGAGCTCTCTGAACTCAAGGCGATCCGAAACCCAGGGTGCAAAGAGGGCAACCCTTAGTTTGGATATTTTTGAGAGCACCTCAAAAAGAAAACACCCGAGCAAATACGGGGGCCCGCTTTATTGAGGAAGCACATGTCGGACTTCACTACAAGCGGGTAGGGTTCTGAATGGGCATGTTGTCTGCGTTGTCTTGACCTGCTTTCTGCCCATACCTTGACCCATGCTGTGTCTTGCAGCACTTTGGACCACAGGCTGAGAAGTGGGTCAAACAAAGGGGGCTGGCGTCGGAAGTTAAATCTAAGGGCTCAAGCACACGCCCCCTGGAATGAGGTACCCCGGATACGTATCATTTATATACCTATCACCTTTGGGTGCGTCTTTTTTTGAGGGTGCCTGTGTTGGTTTGTTTGAGAAGGAAACCAAAAGGAAGCCAACCATTTTGGGGGTGGACCCCTAAAAGAGACACACCCATTTGTGTGTAGTCGGCGTTTCTTCGTTTTTGTGGCACCAACTCTTGCACCCGGTCGACACCCGTGAGTTGGTTGGGTCTTTGGCCAAAGGGGCACACCGGCCGGAGAACACCCTCTCCGCGAGAAAAGAGTCCGCGTTTCCTAAAATGTGATATTGAGCCACCAAACTTCTATGTTTGGGTTCCTTCCTTCCTCATAAACGCAAGCCAACGGAGACATCATGCGCAAGAGAACGCAAAGGCCAACTCCCAGCAACTCACCTGTCATCTTTGATCCAGAGGTTTCGCCCATTTGCTCGGCAATGGTTTTGAGAACGGCAAGCGCGAGAGGAAAACCCGCCAAGGTATCACTGGAGTAGGGCACCCCAAAAGTACAAGAGGTCGAATCCCTGGTCACACGCCCGAAGTTGCTCACTGGGGGCTCCATGTGAATCGACTGGGAGGTGCTTCTAGCCTCCACTCGCGAGCAGCTGGCCGTCCGGGAACAGCAACTCAGCGCCATGCATGGGGCGGGGACTTGGAGGAGTTGACATTGGGCTTGGGAAAGAGACCGAGGGCCCTTCTGGGAGCATCTCATTTCGCGCCAAGGGCGGGGGATTCCCTTGGAAGCCATGACTGCTGAGCAAGCGGGCAAGTTAGAGGTTTTTTTTTTGCCAAGATGGTTGGAGTTGAATCTGCTTCTCCGCTGGTCGAACAGCCATGACTGGTGTGGTCAAGTGGCTCTAAAGTACGGAATGGTCCAAGTCCAAGGGACTTGTCTCGCCCATCGAATGGGCGAGCGAGATATTCAAGACGTACTGCTGTGTTTTGTTTTCGGCGTCCCGGCTCAGGAAGGCAAGGGCCATTGGGATCAAGGAGTTTGACATGTTTGACATGTTTGACATGTTTTCAGGAATCTGAAGCGAACAAAAATGTTTGGCCTGGGTTCAAGAGGAAGCTGTCGCTCTTTTGGCTGGGTCTCTCATGTTTGAAAGGGCAAGTGCAACTGAAGCCAGGAGAAGATGCAGCTGTGTTGAAGCCCAGTTCCAACAAGCGGTTCAGAGAACACAACATCCTGAAGCTTTAGGGCCACTCAGTAGGCCCCTCCTACCCGCCGAGGTTTAACAGGGAAACCAAAGGAAACCACCCTTGTTGGGGGTTCCCTGCTTTGAGACCAACCCATTTGGGTATGGGTCAAAATTAAACCACTAGCAGGGGACCGGTTTTAGTCCTTGTTTCCGTTCACCAGGGTTCTATTTCGGGCCCGTATTTTTGACCCACACCCCTTTTGTTCCCTCCCCGTTCTCCAAAGAGTCCATAACCCGGTTAGATCTGAAAGCTCCGCAGGACTTGAAGGTGGCGACCTATTGCGAATGAAATTTTGGGATGTGTCAAAGGGGTGCCCCGAAAAAAAGAATGAAAGAAAAGAACCCAGCCAAAATTGAAAAGAAGGTGGTTCTCCTTGGGGGTTCCCCAAACCAAGTTTCAACAAAGGGTACGCCCAAAAAGAGACCCCGATCAGATCAGATTTGTTGGGCTTCTGGAGGTATTGAAGCCATAAGTTACAGTTGCAGCTGACCCGTTCCAAGGAAAACAACTGGCGGATGTGTTGTTGCCTGGAAGATTCCAACTTGTTTGACACTGGAGACTGGCCCCGCAACGTTGCTCGAGAAGACAGATCCAAAGGAGAGCATCTTAGTGCAATGTCGACCCTTTCAAAATAGCCCGTGCCTTTTTGCACGCCAGTTGCCACCAACCATGCCGCCAGGGGCTTACTTGATTTGCCTATGCATTGTGGATTGTCTCTTTTTTAGGCCAGACTTGAACGTGGATGGCAATGGTTTCCGTTTCATTTTAACAGTACCATCTAGTGTTCCAAAAGGATACGTATCAAGGAAGTTTCCAGGTATCGGGTTTTGAAAGCACTGATGTCTTTTACCAATAGCTTGTAGCGCAGTACGTACCCCTTTATTCACGCGGTATGAAAGCTGCAGAACCTCCGGAACCTGGAAATGCCCTGAGCCTAGCTTCTGGATGTTTCTCAAAAGAGGGATTGGACCCATTTTATTAGGCTTCATTTCCTGTCGGTTTCCTGTTAACACCCTTCGAAGGTTTGATTCCCCATTCTCTTCACCCATCGTTCTCTTTGGAAACCACCCATTTTCCAGGGTTTTGGCCCAGTCTTTGAAGAGAACGATGCCTGAAGAGAATGGGGAGGGTACAGCTAGAACCCTCCAAACAGGGGTCCAACCTTCATTTTCAAAACCCCCATACATTCTACACGGCTCCTTTCTTCGCGGCAGGCACGCCTCGAGCCAAGCGCTGCAGATCGAGGAGGCGGTGAGTCAGCGTTGGAGGCCTCAGATCATCTTACCGAATTTCCCCCAGCAATTGGTGCCCTTTCTCATCCCCTTTTTTGGTTGGGAGGGTTCGGTTCCCCTACCAAAATAGACTACAGAGAAAAAACAGGGTACACTTATTCTGAACTCTCTGGAGGACCGAGGATTATTGGTGTGTGGACCCCGGATGAATACACCCCTGTGTATTAATATTAGGGGGTGTTCCCCCATCCAAAAGTGATGATTCCCACCAAAACCAGGGACACCCCCATATTAATAAACAGGGGTTTATTAATCCGGGGTCAACATTACTGGGGATGAACCCAGGGATTCCCTTCAAGGAAACCTCCAGTTGGACGGTTTATAAGGGGCATTCCATTTCTCACTCCCTACCAATCGCACCAGCAAGTCATGAGTTGTAGGAACAAAGGATGGGGGGCAGATCTGGAATGGTGCCTTCTGGGCGTGCCATGGCCAAAGAATCCTTCGGTCGACTTTGGTGAGTGAAGCTGGACAAAGGCAGAAGCCGCCCTGAACTCGGTCGTGACAATGCCATGCTGGCATATTATGCGCCATGGCCAAAACACCCTTTGATTTACTTGGGGTTAGTAGGGGCGCCATTAACCCGTTAGGGGTTTTGGACAAAAGGTCGATATGTTTTATCCGCGGCATGTGCTTCAACAGGCGGACTTCGAATGAGATCTGTCCCTGCCAGGTTTGCAGATCCCCATCCAAACCCAGACGCTTTGACCCACCCTCGGTGTTCGCCCCCCGTTTTTTTTTTCTAGGGGGTGTGTAGGTGACCAAAGTGTTATCGAGGCCCCCGGGTTTGGCACCACTGATTTATGGTTCCCCCCCAACTGCAAAACTATCCTGGCAAAAGAAGCGGTTCAGGGCGGTTTTCAGACCAGAATTCTTGACACCTTTTTGAGCAAGGGATGAGAGTTACAGAATCCATTTGGAGGGTGGCATCGTTATCTCCTCCCAAAGGTGTTGAAATTACCCTGAATAGTAAATTCGAGTGTCCACCTTTGTCAGGGTTTTCTGCTGTCGCCATGCTTACAATCAGATCCTGGGGCTAAGATCCCTCCCACAAGTGTTGGTTTCCTGAAACAGGTACTTTTAAGAACAACACATGCCCAGATAGAGCAAATCACGTCGCTGTGTCCCAGGCAGGATGCAAGACGACACGCTGACGAGCTTGAAGAAGCAGGCATGGCTGGCGGCGCCTCAACCAATATGGCTGTGGGTCAAAAATATGTACCCAAAATGGAATCCTGGTAAATGGAAACATGGACTAAAACCTGCAGTCCCCTGGTGGTTTAATTTTGACCCACACCCGCATGTTGTGTGATCATGTGCCCATTTCGTTGCCTGATCCCGCCTTGCCAAAGGGTGGCCGCAACAAACTCATGACCTGAGCTCACTTGCTGCTTTGGCTCAAGGTGTCAAAAGTTAGCCGTGGGTGCTTTTTTTTTGGCACCCTTTCTAGGTTGGTTTCAAGGGGAACCAAAAGGAACCACCCATTTCGGGGTCCCCTAAATTGCACACATGCCCGCCTGGTTAGAGCTAGCGGACCCGTGTAAGTCATCGATGAAGGGGATGCTCGGCACGACGGCACGATTTTGCAAAGAGCATGTCTCATCCTGACTTGAAGTGTGTGTGTGTGATTTATTTGTGCGTACCCTTTTTGGGAGTGGCTCAACGGGGGAACCATGGGACGCATGCATTTTGGGATTTTGAGAGGCAATCTAGAGCAATCCACAAAAGGCAACGCTACGGAGATTGAGCGTCCAGGTGCGGGGTATCAAGCCTGGCCCCTTTGTTGTGAGCCAAGCTTGTTGCGCAGATTGGTTTTCTGCAAAAAAATCGCGTGTTTGCTGTTGCACGTATTTCCAGTCTGGGCTACCCTCCTTTGGCACGGGCCTTGTTGGCAGGTCCACAGTGTTGCGGCCGAACTATCATTTGTTCAGTGTTGTTGCTATTTTGAGACTGGGAACCCAGCTGGGTTCTAGCTGAAGTAGATCCACTCAAGAGGCGTCGTCAAACCGAACTACAGTCTTGTGTGCCAATCAATATCATTAGCTGCTTGGGCGAAGTCAATCAAGCCATCGTGCTGTGTTAACAATCAGGAAGAACACGGAAACAATTGCAGAACAGACCTGTTGTGTCGGGGAGCGCGGCAGACAAATTTGCTCTGGACTATTCAATTTATGGCATGTGTCCTTTGTGCACACCTAACATCCTAGACATTGGTTTTGTGGTTAACTTGATAAGAGGAGTGTGGACATCTAGACATAGCTTGGTCTTTGCAGTCAGGTAGAAGAACGCAGCATGCTGTGGAACGCGCTTGTGTTCAATTTGTTGTTGTTATACGGATCGCTTTCCATCAAGAAACAAAAACAACAAGTCAGTGCCATACTAGCCATGTGCCCATTGCGTTTCGAGCACTAAAGACCAAATTTGCAGCCCATCCAGATCCATTTTTAGCGGATCAACATGGAACCTAACAAGCAACTATTACTGGATAAATCTCCTTCTTTGAGAACCCTTTTTGGGTTCCATGTCCATTTGCAGTGGAGTAAGGGTTCATTTGGGTGCGGGTCAAAATTAAACCACCCGGGGACTGCAGGTTGTAGTCCAAGTTTCCATTTACCAGGGTTCCATTTTGGGGACATATTTTTGACCCACTGCCATCTGTCGCTTTCTTTCTTTTCCATGCGCTGGCGAACGACCGACTTCCGCCATGGCTAGATGTGCCGCGCCAAGAGTTCACCGCGCCGAATGCTGGGCGAAATTTGATGCCACCATTTCCCCATTTTGGTTTAGCTATCTCCTTTACCTGCCAGCACTAGAAGGAAGTGTGCCATCTACTTTCACCCTGAAGTAAAAGAGCTCAGAATCGCTCGTTGAGGGTTCCCCCCCTGAATGGTGGGGGTTGGTTGGCTGTTTTGATAGGGTTGATTCAGGATATGTTGCCCGCCCTGAGTGGTTTGGGTTGGCTTTAGAGCTTGCTTGCATTAATGGTTGGGTTCAGGATTCGCGGTGGGGGGGGGGGGGGGGCGGGGAGGACCGGGACGTGTGTGAAATGGTGGTGTTCCTTTTGGCTTTCCTTTAAAACAAGCCACACAGGGGTTGCCCAAGACGATTCACGCCCATATATATATATATATGTATATATATATATATACATATACGTATGGTTTTACTCGTTCAAATATCATATGCGCAGAGTTCGATATGTGCTTAAGGCTGCAGGCTGGGAGGATCCCCGAGGTAAACTTTCTATTGGAAAAACGTGGCCAGTCAGAGGGCAGCGTCGGCCATGGAATGCAGGCGAGAGGTGTTTAGTATCACTTGAAGTGGGCCCCTTTCGGCGTTGAAGTTGGGCCCCTTGTTTCGTATTACTTGAGGTGTTTAGTATCACTTGATTGTATTGAGCAAGAAGTCAAAAGCCCTTAGAGCCACTTATGTTTCCTTTCTGAATTATATTCTGGGTGGCTCCCAGCCATCCGGTTCCTTAGTTTTTTAAGCCTTTTAGTGTTTAGTGGTAGTTTCTATTTAACCCCCTGAAAGCTAAACTTTTAGCGGGGGATCTGAGGACAGCCCAGTATTCAGAAAGAAGTCAACAGCCCTTCATCATTAGACTGCATGTTGGTGAGTGTTATCCCCTCTTCGAAACACCTTGAGAGTTAGTTGCATGATGCTCCAGGGGCTGATTCCTTGTCCACTTTTTTCAACCATCGTTCTTTTCAAAAAGCCAATCGCTGTTTCCCCAGGGTTTTGAGTGGGTTTGTAGAAAGAAGGATGCCTGGAAAGGATGGAAATGGAAGGTACTGCTAGAGATACGGCAGCTCTTGCAGTTGGATATCCATGTGACACCTGAAGATAAATCCCATGTGGTCTTTATGGTGCGAGCTGACCGGGTGAGTCTCGAGAAAAACTTCTGCCCAGCAATGGTCAAGCTTTCCCAAACATTCCCAAACCTTGGTCTGCATAGGAAGGCCGAAGGCGGACATTTGCCAATTGTCCCTGTGCTTGGGTGAAACTACCCTCTATGCGCCTCCTTGAATGAGCACTCCGTTTATTCAGCTGCTTTTTTTATTCTGCCGATGCAGACGTTTCAGATCAGCCATCCAAACCTGCCGACTGCCCGCCGTTTGCTGGATCTTCACAGCACTTTGGCGGCAAGGGGGAATGAGCTTGGAAAAGCCCATGAAGGGCCTCGCCCCCTCTCTCTCTTTCTCTTGCGAGGGAATCTAACATTGTGGAAAAACAGCGCCATTTGCAAGCGGCCCTTTGCGACCTCATGATCGTACGTCAAGCCGGGCTATGGGCTCTCACGAAGGGGTACATGTAGATGCTTCCAAGAATACGCGACCTGACAAAATGGTTGGTGTGCCGTGTTGCGGGCAACTCTCTCCCCAGCTGGGCTTCAAGGCGGTGTTTGGTTGTCGACTGTAAGGCTATCGATTGACGCCGGGACATGGAAGCACACCGCGAGGTTTGAACAACTAGACCATGTTCCCCCTCAAACCTACATGAGGATGTTGGAGCAAGAGTTATTGCCATGGCTCAGATGTTGTCTTGCCAAACCCGGAAGCTCATTGGCTTCGGGGGCCTGTTTTCCACACTGCTGGGGGCATGCGAAGCACCTGGCTTTGCATGCAGCGGTCATGCCGAGTCGAGGGATTGAGGCATCGCACCCAGCAGCAGACCTTTAATACCTTGTCGTCGGTCATCGCTGTAGAAGGCCCAGTGTGTGTGTGTGTGTGTGTGTTGTGTTCTTGTGTTGTGATGCGTGTTCTTGTTTGCCAGTTGAAGTATTGCTGGACCATTTTGCTGAGATTTGCTTTCAACGCCCGCTTGGCATGTTGTGTTTTGGTGAGAGTGTGTTGGAAACTGATTCCGAGAGTGAATGGTACTGATCATATCATTGCTGGCCGCTTGTGGTGAAAACAACAGTCATTAATAATTGTGTGTTTGTTACTTATTGCCTGTGTGATGAGATGTCATTCATGAGCTCAATTTTATCTAGTAACGCTTGAAACGCTGGATTGCTTTGCAGATAGTTGCTCTTGGGCTTATTTCTTTATTGCCCATGTATGACTACATTGGGCTGTTGAAGCATTTGAACATAGCATATATTATTGGGGTTAAAGGGAAGCTACGTGGCAACTCGCTAACTCGCCATTTTGAGGGGTCCATATCCCTATTTTGACAGACCCGTTTGGACTTGCAGTCTGAACAACTGTGGGCTCCGGAACTGAGCAAGGGTCCACATGCCTATCCTGGAGACCTTGGGTACACTGGCCAAAGTGAGTCACAATCAAAACCCGGGTCAGTGAAGGTAAGGTGCATCCTTGGCCCAAGGATTTCACTGGTTCCTTGCGTGGGCCCAGCTTGCATTCGATTACTCTTTGGCCGGCGCTGGCGTCGAAATCCGGATGAAGCCAATGCTCCGAATGCAAATGGCTTGCCTGTGTCAATGGATGTGCCACAAGATGTGCCAATCGATGTGCAAGATGAAGAACACGTACCAGATGAGAAACCTGCTGAAGCCTTGCCTGATGCTGGCGGCAAGGCAACACATCAGGGTTTGTTGCAGAGTACTTCTGAGAGGTATCGCATTTGAGGAAAGCAAAGGAGATGGGCATCGTGTTTGTTTCATCCTGCTGGTTACTTGCACCTGAACACTGACAAAAAGGTCGTGCGCAACCCCGCTGGCTGATGGGTACGTTGGAAACACGGGAGCGTGTTTCGCGGGTTGATTCTTGTTCGATGTGCATTTGGCCCGGCCCACATTTCAGGTGTTCCTAATTGGGCACTGCCTTGATTCGCAGGCTCTTGGGCGGAGTCCTCGAAAGTGTCTGGCAAGCTAGTGAGTTTGGTATCAAAGAGTAACAGGGACGATGCAAGCAGTTTCGACCAGAGCAAACCAAAAACTTGTAGTGCAAGAGGATTGCCGGTCTCTCACTCGCCACCGGGGCCAAAAGGGCCAAAAGTGTGTGTGTGTGTGTGTGTGTGTGTGTGTGTGTGTTTGTGTTTGTGTTTTTGTGTTTGTGTGTTTGTGTGTTTGTGTTTGTGTTTGTGTTTTTGTGTTTGTGTGTTGTGTTTGTGTTTGTGTTTTTGTGTTTGTGTGTTGTGTTTGTGTTTGTGTGTGTTTGTGTTCGTGTTTTTGTGTTTGTGTTTTTGTGTTTGTGTTTTTGTGTTTGTGTGTTGTGTTTGTGTTTGTGTTTGTGTTTGTGTGTTGTGTGTGTGTTGTGTTTGTGTTTGTGTTTGTGTTTGTGTTTGTGTTTGTGTTCGTGTTCGTGTTCGTGTTCGTGTTCGTGTTCGTGTCGTGTTCGTGTTCGTGTTCGTGTTCGTGTTCGTGTTCGTGTTCATTTGTGTTTGTGTTTGTGTTTGTGTTTGTGTTCGTGTTCGTGTTCGTGTTGGTGTTGGTGTTTGTGTTTGTGTTTGTGGTTTGTGTTTGTGTTCGTGTTCGTGTTCGTGTTTGTGTTCGTGTTCGTGTTCGTGTTTGTGGTCGTGTTCGTGTTTGTGTTCGTGTTCGTTTTCGTGTTCGTGTTCGTGTTCGTGTTCGTGTTCGTGTTGGTGTTCGTGTTCGTGTTCGTGTTTGTGTTTGTGTTTGTGTTTGTGTTTGTGTTTGTGTTTGTGTTTGTGTGTGTGTTTGTGTTTGTGTTTGTGTTTGTGTTTTTGTGTCTGTGTGTGTGTCTGTGTGGGTGGGTGTGTGTGAGGGTACCCTTTGGGGCTGGTTTAAAGGGGCACCAAACGGACCACACCCCCACTAGTTTTCGCTGGGTCCGTCTGGAGTGTAGATTGAAATCTCTGAGTTGCCGTAAAGAAATGGCTCTGGATTTCAATGGGGGCCACCTCAAGTTTGATTGGTGAACATAACAACGTGTCCACCAAGGGGGCACCGCTAGAGATTTACACCAACATGCTGGGAAGTTGTTTCTTCTGGACAGGCGAACGCTTGGTTTACCTCTTATATCCCTTTAGAGATGATGGGGCTCCTGTATAGTGAGAAGACCTCAGTTGTTTCGACGAACATGCTACAGTAGATGCTAGATGTCATGACGCCTTTGGCCCCAAAAGTATCCTACAGTTGTTCAGTGGCACCGATTCTTTTTCCCCCTTTTTTTTGGTGGCTGTCCCACTAAAAATGGTCTTCCCAAAAAGGGTTCCCTTTTTTCCAGGGTCACTGAACAACTGAGATATATCCAAATAGGTGGCGGAAAGTTTCTGCTTGAACAGATTCACTCCATGGTAGCACCTCATGCCCGGATGGGCTGTACACCTCTCGGCCTTTGTCCGCGTCAGAGGTCCTTGTGTCCCCTTTCTTGCCGAGTGGTCTTCATCGCCCTGTTCTTGACTGCTGTTGGGCAACGGATCTTTAGACTTTAGCTTTTTGGTTGAAATCAAGTTGGGTTTTCCACTACACCCACCAAAAGTTAAACAAACTTTTTGCAGAGGGGTCAACAGCAACAAAGGGTTCTTGGCGATGCTTCCTTTTGGTCTCGCATGGTTGGGGGAAGATAGTAGGGAGCTGTGTCGATGTATTTAAGCCTTGCGAGTTGACCCAGATTCAAGCTGCCAGAGTCACAGGGCGCGTTCTCGCCCTCCAAAACCGAAGCAAAAGAGGATTCCCTATGACACATGACACCCCTACCAACCGTTGACATTCCATGGGCTCCCAGTTGATTCGTTATTGATTTTTCGACTCCTCGTCTTCCGTTTGTGAACCGGGGACGACTCCCTGGCCTTAATATTTTACCATGATCAAAGTCACCCCCTAAGTGGTGGGTTAAGGGAAACAACCCCATTTTCTGACTTTGATCACCCCCCCGAAACCGTCAAAATAATGACCCCAGACTTCCCTTTGCACTCACGATGAGCCAAGCCCACAGATACTCCATCGACGCCATCCGAGGTCTCGAGATGACGCTGCAGCTGCGGGTGGAGGCGAAGCTACAGAATGCCATGGAGCATCTTGTCGTGGGTGCTACTGTGGATGGACGAAATCCATTTCGCACCGCTCTGAAACTATGGTTGAAACCATTGTTTGTTGGTATTTACAGGGGAATCATCATTCCAGGGTTTCTTAGGTGGTGCAAAATGGATTTCGTTCATCCACAGTTTGGGTGCTATCCGTCACCGGAAGTGGCTGACTGTAAGCCAGGAGGGGGAAAGCTCGCTTGAAGAATTGGATGGGCGTGGTTTTTCTGAGTGAATCTCTTTTTGGCGGGTTTTGACTGAAAGCCAAGAGGAACCCAAGCATTTTGGGGCTCCAATTTTGACACGCCCCCAAATAGCCGGTGTTTAATTTCCAATACACACCAGGGAAGAGGCAATGGTTTTTGTCAGGCTCTAGATCCTTAGCTTTTTTGGGTTTCTTGTACTGTTTCGTCTATTGGATGCTCCAAAACGTGGCAGTTTCAATGGAAACTACCGGTAAAAATACAACTTTTGAGGGAAGGACAGTGCCCCCTGTTCTTGTACTGTTTCGCCCTGACCTTCCCCCCACCACCCGGCTGTCACGGTGGGAAAACCTTATTTTTCAGGTGTTCCCTGCGATCCTCCCCCTGTCTGACCAATAGCTTTGCAATAGGATCGTAAAAAAATGCTGCTTTGTTATTGGGGTGTTCCCTCCAAAAGTGATGAATCCCCACTAAAAGGGGACACCCCCTTATTAATCAACCAGGGCTTTATGAATCCGGGTCAACATTAAGGGAGATCTTTGATCGCTGGGATCGGGTTTTTCATCCACGGCTTAACCCGCCAAGGCGGGTTCGCCTGCTGCTCAAAGCGGAGAAGACTCCCCAGCTCGCTGCTGATGTGCATCCCGGCAAGGTGGAGCCCGGATCTTTTTCGGTGTGACACACAGCGTGCGCAATGAAGAACATGTACCAGATGAGAAACCTGCTGAAGCCTTGCCTGATCCTGGCGCGCAAGCCAACACATCAGAGTTTGCAGGGGCACCGTAGTGGCATCTCTTTTTCGTTCCATTGAACATGATCCGATCCGAGGCTTCTGCCAAAGTCACGCTCAGCAATTTAGAGATTGCATGTGTGTTTCAGCGCTCAGATTGGCACCTTGGTTCACCCCTTTGGCCATTTCGAAGGCTCGTTCGGAAGGCATGGCGAGCACCAGATGCTCGGCCGTGATTCAGGGCAGCTCCAATGGCTTAAGCAGACAAAGGGATGTCCTAAATCGAATGAGCATGCCCTCAGGCGCTTCTGATTTGAATAGCAGGGATCGTTTGCTACTGATTCTGAGCTTCCAAGGAAACATAGACCACAAAAGTAGTTTGGCAATTGCGGGTGCAGCATTCCAACAACTCATTGCTTGAGGTTGTCATAGGTTTGTACCGTCTTCCAGTCTATGCTCAACTGGGCCAGTTGCACTTTGCAGGCGCGTCCATGTTTTGCAAGTTACTTCTATCTCTAGAGCATATTTGCCAGGTGGCGCTACATCGTGTTATCCTCCTTCCATCAATCATGGAAGTGGACAGCCCTTTCAGGAGTACAGGGCTTAGTCTTCAAACCCTCCGGTCGACTTCCATGTTTTTTGCAAGGTCAGAATGGGGCTGGGCTTTTCAGGCTCCACGAAAACCCGGCGGTTTGAGGCATCATCAGTATGAGGACAAGTACTTCCTGGTGGAACGAGGGACCTGCTTAGCAGCGGCTCGAATCGGATGGCACTATCTCGATGGTCTTTTGGGAAGCCTGATGTCCAGTGAGGCATTCCCTTCAAACCCTTTGATCGCAACAGATTCGAAGAATCTTCCCTGTATGGACTGATCGGTTGTGATCCTCTTTGGGTTGTTCTTTTGCCTCCCTGCCTGACTGATCGTGACACATGGACTGATCCGTTATGATCCTCTTTGGATCCCGACTCGCCACCGATTTCAGGCTCCGACACACGCACAAACAAAAACACAGAGTACCGTGCTTATCGGTCAGCTTTTATGCTTGTTCACAACAGTACACTATGTACCATGAATGCTCCCTCAATAGGTGGGGGTCCGTTCTGCTGGCCTTTCTCCGATTTGCGGAAGCCCATGCCATGATGAATGAATCTGCCATGACGCCAGCACACAGGAAGGTGTACCCCTTTTTGGGAGATGACACCTCTCCGTTTGGAACTGGCTGTTTCTGCACTTCTTCCAAATCAGAAGTTGTGAAGCTCTTGGGGTACCGTAGAAAGACTACTTTCAAGGTGACCAATCAAGCTGGAGGAGACCGTCTGTAGGATGGTATTCCACCATACCTTGCCCCAAGAGCCCATCGATTTTGAGAGGCTCATGCAATGAGGTAGAGAAGATCTCTCTTCCGTGTTTGTAACCTTAATACTGATGGCAAAAACCATCGGGTTTCACTGGAAATCAACAAGTTTAGCTTTGTTTTGCCAATCATTAATCCACTCAGTGAGACATGTCAGTAAGACATGTCAGTGAGACATGTCAGTGAGACATGTCAGTGACACATGCATGAAAGGCGTTGCAATGCACTCACCCCATTGCTGGTGTCAACCTCCCATGTTGCGAGAAGAAACAGAGGCGGTTGTTGTTTTCGAGGACAACCCGTGTGCTGCAAACTTAACAATTCCGTTGTGTCGTTGTGTTGTCGTCTACTTGTGTTTCTTGGCACGGAGCAACCCATTGACAAGTGGCTGTTCCAGGGACAGCATCTTGATTAATTACAAAGTGAGGTTGTTAATTGCTGTAAGTCAAGGGTCATTGTGTGATTGCCTTGACATGGCTGAAAATGGACCAAACCCAGAGGGTAGACAATTGGTGGGTCCTTTTGGAGCCGATTTTGTCCGGTGATAGGGGTTTCGGAGCAACCCTGTCGAAATGTCAGCTTTCAGTTCGCGGAAAACCCTCAATATAGCTGGTGTCCCTTTGGTTTTCCTTTGAAAACAGGGTGGCCCCAAGAGGAAAGCAAAGCCCAAGAGAAAACAAGTAGCCTCAAAAAAGACAGCCTCCAAGAGGAAAGAAAGCCACTCATCACGGATACCACCTCGCTCCAGCAGCGAATTAGGCGGCGTCGCAGCTGAATTGCCTAGCATCGCTGGGCCTTCAGCATTTGCAACTCGGCCCGGTGATGCTCCTTGCGTCTTGTCGTTGTTGTTGTTGTTGTTGTTTTGCGGGTGTTCCTGTTGTGTTCTTTGTTCTTTTTTGGAGGGGGAGAGGGGCCGGTTCCTTTCACAGCAACAAATCAGGGCAAGCCATGTTTGTTGCTTCAAAGCAGCCGACAGAAACAGGCCAGGTCCTTTTGGTTTTTCAATTCAACCAGCACACACAGGGCAGACAAACCCTATGTGTTCTTTTCAGGAACAACAAGGCATGTCCTTTGCGTTCGTTCAAAGCAACCATCAGAAACAGGGCAAGCCATGTTGTTCCTTCAAAACAGCCAACAAAAGCAGATCAGGTTATTTCCTCTTCCAAAACAACAACCGAGCAAACCCGACCAGGTCCTTTTCTCTTTCAATGCACCCAACAACCAACAACAACAGGGAAAGTCACGTTTGTTCGTTCAAAGCAATCAACAAAAGAAGAGTAGGTCAATTTTCTTTTAAGGCGGCCATTGCCAGGCTAGTTTGTTTCTTCTTTTTTTTTATTAAAAAAAAAGAAATATATACTACAAACCAGCTAATTAATTAACATAACACAGGCCGGCCAGGTGATTTGTCCGTTCAAACAACCAAGGCAAGTTCTTTCTTTGTTCAACACGACCCAAAAAAACAGGGCAGGCCCTGTCTTTCTGTGTAAACCGATTGAAGTCTGCCCCCTCCCCCATACTGCTGAGCGCAGTCGCTTTCAGACTACCTTCAGTGGCACTCGCGCACCCTAAGGGCTGTGCACATCACCGCGCGCTTTTTTCAAAACGACAAGAGCAAGTCCTTTCTACTATCAACACTAAGACATGACTGGAAATGATCAATCCATGGCACAATTTGGTCTATTGTACCCCACAAGCCCATGTAATCGTCCAATTGTCTAGTTGCATAACTCTTATGGTAGTACTACCCCACAACAAGACAATTTGGTTTCATTGTTTAGCCGCAAACTTTTTCCCGCAGCAACTCTACCGCCTGGGACCGATTATGATTTAAGGCAGCTCCAGACGCTGCAGCAGTGGGCGCAGACGCACTCCGTGTCCTTGCGCCTCAGGCGCGCCATAGAAATCCGCACCCTCAAAGAAGACATATGTATATATATATATACACGTATAATCTCTATATATATATATATATTATCGCCTTTGCTGGAAACCACCCTGGATATCTCCCTTTGGGGACTAACCCACCCTTTGAGAGTCCCTGTTTTGGGGAGTCTTCATGTAGGTGGTGCTTGAGTTTTGAAGTCAGGCTAGCTGAAAGGATGAGACTGGGCCCTGTCACTCGAGAAGATGTGCCGTCCGTGGGTCGTCGTCGTGTCACTTCCACGAATGGATCGCACTGTTCTTCCTGGCATTTTGGTTGAATTCCCGAAAGCATTGCGAAGGATTCTTTAGGAAGGACCTGGAGCGGATTGCACCAGCAAGTCTCACTATCAAGTAGTAGTGGCAAGTAGCACTAGCAAGTAGCACCAGCAAGCAGTAGTTGCAAGCGGCACTAGCAAGTAGCACAAGCAAGTTGCATTAGCGAGTTGCACTAGGGAGTTGCGCTAGCAAGTTACATAAAATATTGGCACGAGAGGTTTGCAATGTCTTACACTAGATAGATGTTGTTGGAAATATTTCTCATGAATTCGCGCTTCAAAGAGAGGAACGTGAAGCTTGACAAGTGTAAATTATTTTTTAAAGCAAGCGGGCCTGCGCCAACTTGGCGATCAAAAAGCCGACCCTCTGCGGGAATCGCGCGTCTTGTAGCGCTAACCGTGTGGGCTTTTGCAAATTGCTGCGGTCGCTTGCGGGGATCGGCGTGGTCGATGTGCAAAAACTGAGGACTTGTGCTACTTGTTTGGGCTCGCAGATGAGTCTTCAGAAGTTGTCTCAAGGTGATGCGGTATGCGCAGACGCCGAAGCATGACCAGAGAAGGCACTTGCGCAGAGCAACTTGAGCAGACTAACTTGCACAGAGCACATTGCGCAGAGCACTTGCGCAGAGCACTTGTGCAGAGCAGCTTGCGCAGAGCAACTTGCACCGCAACTTGCATGGAGCACTTGCGCAAGTGGCTTGCATGGAGCTCTTGCTCAGAGCAACTTGCGCAGAGTGCTTGCGCAGAGCAACTTGCGCAGAGGACTTGCGCAGAGCAACTCGTATACAGAGCGACCTGTGCAGAGCACTTGCGCAGATCAGCTTTCACCGAGCGCTTGCGCAGAGCAACTTTCAATCAACAAATTCACAGAGAGCTTGCGCGAAGCAACTCGCGCACTCGCGCACTGACGCGAGCAAACTCCCACGAGCACACCTGCCTGAGCAAGCTCGCGTGAGCGCACTTACGCACGAAAACTTGCACGACAGATTAGGATTATTGCATTTCCCACGCAGTGCCCTCGATGAGCTCCAGGCCGTGCACGAAAGCAAGGCCGCGTTGACATTTTTTGTTTTGCTTTGGGGCCTGGTAAATCGGAAAGTCAGGTTCGCCATTTTGCTGCCATTTGACACCGGCAATTTGATTATTGCGCCAGGTCAAAAGAGACCTGCACCTTTTTGCGGGAGGAGAAGCGAGAAGAGGAGACAAGACCAAAGCACATCGGTAGAGCTGGGTAGTTTGAGGGGTTGAAGCCATCGAGGCGAAAATGATGTCCTCTTTGCCCGGACGCCGGGCAAGCCGTCCTTGTGCCGCAAGGACGACATGGGTCAAAGAAAGGCCCCATCTAGGAAGACACTCCGAAGCCCAGGGCGTCGGCTGATATGCCGGGATTCCCTTTGTAGCCTTTGGCTTCTTAATATAAGCGCTGCTTTGTGGGCGATTTTTCGCAAAGCGTACTGCAGGAGAACCCTCGCAAGCACGTGGAGGAGGTGAGCCGCGGGGGCGTCCTTTCAGCCAGTTGGACCAGCAAGGCGCAAGGGTCCAGGGTGCTGGGCAAGGTAGGTCCAGAATAGGAAAGCAGGCATAGGCCATACTAAGCAACAAACAGGAGATCCTACTGGGGTAGCCCCAGAGCCGTGGCCCCTTGTTAAGCGGTCCAACCGTGATGCCGGGGAGGCCATGTCAGTCTTGGCATTGTCCTTGCGGTTGGAGCGATAGAGGATTGTCTCATCAAAAAATCGGAAGGAGGACGATTTGGTCGAACAAACAAGAGCAGAGTTGCTCCAACAAAAAACACACAAGACGAAGAGAACCGGTGGGCAACATGCAGAATACATGTGGATGTTGTGTGTGTGTATGTTTGCATGTGTGTGTCTTCAATAATACCATTTCCGGGTCGGTTTTCAAGGAAACACTGAAGGCAAGCGACCAATATGTGTGGGGTCTCCCACTTAGACGCATACCCACACCTAGTACATACATCTATTCGTATAGGTGTGTTTTTGTTTTTTCTCGGTGTTTGTCAAACTAGGGAACCCGCCAAATATATACATATATATATAGATACACACATATACATCTTTGTTGTTGTTCGCCTTCCTGAATTCCCAAAATCAGATTGGATCACCCCCTTTTTTCTGTTCGTTCCAAGCGAAGAACAGGTTTAGCCACTGAGGTGGTGACCACCATCACTGAGTACTTCTGGAACTTCCAGGTCACCTACACCCTGGAAGCCTTCCGAGGTGTCGGCGCCGATGATGCCGACAGGAGCCAACACCTCGAGTTTGCGCATGTCCATGGATATACATCAGGGAAACCAACTACAGGGATACAGGGGGAACCAGGGATACGGGAGGATTCCCCCGTTTGATGCACCTTGACTAAGTTTGATATGGGAATTGGCGGCAAGGGGATCCCTATCCCCGCTTCCTCAGTATCCCCGCTTGTTCGTTTGTCCAAAAACAGCCTCAAGCATGGGAAAAAGCAGTAGGGACCTATGAAGCAGAAGCTAAAGATAGGATTTTCCCGTGCTTTGCAGATGTGAACCAGGATGGAGGTGTAAAGGGATGCAACTGTTTTGAAGGCTTCCCATTTGGAGAAAACCAATTGTACGGGTTGTACTTTCTTGAAAACTACCAGAATAAATCACATTAATCACATCTATTTCTATATATATATATATCATATATATATATATATATGTATCATATATATATATATATATACATATCTACATGTTGGGGCCCCCTGAAAGCGGTTCCGGTATTCTCTTGGAGTGTGTCCCACGTCTCCCAAAAAGTTGCCAAAATGACCGCCCTGAAAAGCCCGAGGAGCTTGCTCTACATATGAGATGTTTGGGGAAGGTGCTTCGCCTGGCAAATATTTTCCCTTGATTCTTCTCTCTCACCGACCTCTCCGCTGGCTCAACTCCCTTCTCCCCCCGGTTCTTCTCGAGGCTCTTTGGGCCGCTGTGCTCCCAGCGCTCCGCTTCTCGCGCCGCTCTCCTCTCTGAGTCTGCTTTTCTCTTTGCTCTTGTGCCCCATCTTCTTCCCCGGTCTCCGTAAGACACGGTTGAATTCCCGTTTCATTCTTGCGTTTGAAGGCCGTCAAGTCACGGTCTGCCTTGTTCCGAAGTTGTTGTGGGACACTTGGTGCGCGTATGCTTCATATGTTCCGAAGTTGTTGTGGGACACTGGTGCACATAGTCGGCTATGCAATTAATTTTACGGTTCTGTCTTTTCCTCATTTTTTTTAGCACAGACACTCACCCTCTGAGACCTTGTCTCGGGATGTTCCATTGTAATTTGATGCCCCATGTCAGCCCCAAACCCAAACGCTCTCCCTCATATGCTTCAGCTCGATTTCTAGCTTTCCTACTTCCAGCCAACATGTTGGCTCGATGCACCGGGAAACTGTCACATTTCCCACAGCATGGCGGTTTTAAAGCACTCGTGCGCCATTTCGGGTGGATTCCTAGGTCAAGATAGACCATCCGGGAGGCATTGAAGTACCAAACTCGGGCATGATGTCTCAAAACTTGGGCCCCCAGCCAAAAGGTTGCAGATGGTTCCAGCCAAAAGGTTGGTCCAGATGGTTGGTGTCCTTTTTGAACCCAACAAAAATTCCGATTTTGTCAGGTTGGTTTCCCTGAAACCAACCTGAAAGGGCACCGAGCCTCAAAGAACAAGGCACAGCCCCATGTGGCCATGGGTCAAAATCCCGTACCCCCAGTGAACATCCCAATTCCCACTAAAATAGGTTCTGCACCCAATCCCCGAAATGGGATCTCATTGGTTTTGACAACCACAGCCATATTTGTTTGCAGTCGTCTTTTTGTGCCCAAGACGTCTTTTGCTGTGAAACCAACCTGAAAAGGACACGAAGCCTCAACAAAAACAAGGCAGAGCCCCATGTTGGATTCCCAATGCTCGCAAGGATCAGCCTCTGCACGCGCAGCGGCCAAGCTGAGCTGAAGACGAGCTCCAAGACCCCTCCGCCGCATCCGGAGGTTCGAAGCCCCGCCATCAACGAGGAGGCGGGGCGCGGCCCAACGAAACGACAACTCACCTTCGGAGAGTTGCGACATGCAAAGTGAAGGTTCCTCGCAGGTCCTTTTTTTGTGGGTGACATATATTTTGCCCACCAACTTGTTCAGCAGTTTTGCTTGAAGTCTTTGATCCTTCATGGCTGCTCTGGAAGCCCCAAGCAGAGGGCTTGCTTGCCACTGTTCAACCTGAAGCTTGGCTGCTAAAGCGTTTCCAAAGCTGCTTGCGACAGGGAGACGCCCTGTCTCCATGATTTTTTTTTGCAAGTTGGATCCGCCCGAAGTCAATGAGAATGTGGTTCGAGAAATTCGGCTTGCGTACTGGCCTTGGCAGTCCTTTGGTGTGGGGATGGGTGACTTCAGACATCCTCAAAGGCTACTGTGAAACTGCCACGTACATCAGTAGATCTCAGGAAATCTCTGCCACTCACTGGAACTTTTGGATGGACTCAATTTGCAGTTGGCCAACGTCGGCAGGATTTCAATGGGGTTCAGATACGGCTATGACTTTTAATGAGGAGCCATCTCCAAAGTGGTTGGTGGACATAAGTTCCTGCCTAAATGATGTCCACCGAGGGGTTCCCTATTGAAATTCGCACCCGTACGAATTTCATCATGGAGCTGTGCTTCTTGATTCGCAAGCCAATGACTCTGCCAAATCAATCGGGGGCTTCTCAAAACGGGCTTCCCGTAAAACCGTAAAATTGGCTAGTTCCTTTTGGGCTTCCTTCACATACCAACGAAAGGGGGGTCTTCCTTTCTGAGGGATTCCCAAATATGAGTCACAGGCCCTTTCTGGATGAGATAGGCAAGCAAGTCTAGACCCCTTAGGCACTGCGAAATCGCACCACAAGCAGAGGGCCTCCAAAGTTGCCACTCGTTTTCCTTTCCGTCAGGGTTTCCCGGACAAATCCACCGTTTTCGGTGGCTTTTGTTTTCGTCTCTCGTGGTCTGGAAACTCAAGGCAAGTTACGATCTGCGCACGTGGCTCACCGTGGGACCCCAGGTGAACATCACATGGCTGCTGCAATCGTTGACGGCCAATGCAGCCCCATCATTCAAGCATCTTGGGCTTGGCAAGGTTGCGCTGTGTGTGTCTATCCTTTTGGAAGGTACCTTTTTGGCTTGATTTGAAAAGGAATGGAAGCCCACTCAGTTGAGTGTCCCCGTTACAGAGTACCTTTGCGCGTGTGGTTCCGTTCGCAAAGCCGTCTCTTTCCCTTGACCAAAACAACCATATCGCTTGTGGTTCCGTTGTCAAAGCCGTTTTTTAGTTGCCTTTTGATCATGTGCGGTGTGAGATGCGTAATCCCTATCCAACATGTTCCTTGTCATTGTTCAGCCGAGTTTGCGCATCTTGTGATCTTGGCTATAGCCGCCGGGTCAATACCAGGTTTCCCATTCATCTGAGAGGCCCAAGAAGATGTTGTCTGCACTAAGGCAATCTCGCCTGTGGGTAAAATGTGTCGGCTGATGTTTGGAATCCACCTTTGGTGCATGTTGCTTGCATGTTAGGACTTTAACTTTTTGCCAATTAATGTGTTTTCCATTAAACCACTGAAAGTCAAACTTGTAGCGGGGGAGCAGAAAGCAACCGAGTCACGATGGTTTTTGAGGCCCTGAAATGGATTGTGTCCCAATAACTCTCACTTCAAAGACCCGCCTCTTCTTGGTGGCTCCCAGCCGTCCGGTTCCTTAGCTTTTAGCTTTTTATTTGGTTTTGTGGTTGGGTTTATGTTGGGTTTCCATTAAACCCACTCAAAGTGAGTCACGTTTAGGGCGGCCCAGTCAGCGCCTAAGGATCGACCGAGCCGCCAGCAACTGTAGCACTCCAAGGCGAAACACGGACGTGGCTGCCCGGAATGGATCGAGCTGGGGTCGGGGTGTCTCAAATGGCTGTGGCTCACAAAACCGATACCAAAATGGGTTGCCCTGTTAAGTGGAGATATGGACAAAAACCTGCGTAACCCCTCTGTTTCATTTTGAGCCACACCCATATATCTGGGTGAATTATAATAATTCCTCACACGACCTCACCCCAAATGGTTTATGTGGGGAATATCCCCTCAACCACCTTATTGAAGTCGAATTCCACTTTTCAGCCAGACAGCCAACCAACATGGCTGTGGTTGGCAAAACCGTTTTGGGATCCCATTTTGAGTGTTTTTTTTCCCGGTACACCACCCATTTTAGAACCTATTTTAGTGGTTGGATTGAATCGGATGTTCACTGGGGCTACGGGCTTTTGACCCATGGTCTATATGTATATGTTTAGATATATTTATAGATCTATGTGGTTGTTTCCGAAGATACCCTTTTCACATTGCCTTAAGCGGAAACCCAAGGAACGGCGTCTCCCTATTTTGCAGATATTTGCGTGATGCTCCTAAGGGGTGCTTCATACGCCTTTCCCTGGAAAAAAAAACACAAGAGCAAAGCAACAAACAAACTAAAGGATCTACAAAAGGACACGCCCATACCTGAAACTCTCCACTTCAGCTATGAGCTTCGAGATGCCGTGAGGCCCAGCTAGGGACTCACAAAATGTCAATCACTCGACCGGGGGAGAGCCGTGAATTATTCCATGTTTTGATTCTGGCTTGCATGAGGACATCCCTTTACCTTTGCTCCCCCCTTTTGCGTGCCGAGAAGACCTGAGCTTTGTGGGTCGAACGCAGAGGAAAGGGTCCAATTGGTGATCCGGTTGTTATTCGCGGGAGCTACAGCACAATCAAGAAAGCGCCCCCAAGTTTGCACGACCGGTGCTGGTCAACCGTTTGACGCATTCCCATGAGACGCACGATGACCATGTTTGACCGGATTGCCATTTCTGAACTTGTGACTCCTGTTGTCCGCATCCTTCTGCTACATGTAGCTAATTTGGGAGAAACACAAGATGAATCTGTAGCGCTCAACATTGCACTCACCATGACGCTTCCCAAACATGGAATTCCTGCACCCTCCCAGGGTTGTCCAATTGTGCCCTTTGAGCCATTTTGGGTAATGGACAACTGGAAGGTGCAGTCTTGGCTGCTGTTGGGTTGGATCTTTAGACTTTAACTTTTTGGGAAAGCAAGTTGGGTTTTCCACAGAACACGCAAAAAGTTAACTTTTTGCAGAGGGGTCAACAGCCACAAAGCAGTTGAATTCCATGTTTCCACTTTTGTACAGGAACGAACTGGCGGAGCCGACTCGACCACTCGACCTAGGACAAGGCCTTTGCGCACTTCACCATGTTCGCACGTTGGGCTCCTTGGACTTCGTTTTGGATGACTGAACCATAGGAGGAGACAAAAATGCGAGAAACAACATGGCCTTTGCCTTGTTTTGCCTGGTACAGCCAAAGAGATCCCTTGCCCCCCACGGATATGGAGCCTCAAGGGTGAAACGGACCCCACAGCTCTGAAAAAGCCTCCTTAGACGTCTTGGAAACGGCCTTTGCTTTGCCTCAAGGCCCACCCATTGCCTCCGGAAAAGGCATTGTTTGTTTTTTTTTTGGCGCACTTACGCGAAATACACCGTTGTTGGAGCCTGTTTTACTTTGTCACCGGAGAGAATGTATGATTTAATGGGTTGGTAGAGTTCCAACTTGCCAGCAGCGATTTCATCCACACCTACTGTATGCGTGCGGGGAACCTCCGAACCATTTCTTTTCAATTGAACAGCCAGAGGGTCTCGATATGTTGGACACCATGTGTCACGGGATCGGCGGTTTTGTTGGCCGCAAGCTAATTTAGTAGGGAGAGGGCCATTATTCGTGAACACGTGCACCGCGCCACACGCACGGAAGCATGCGGAAGCTTCGCGTAAGGATGTCTTTCGCGGAAGGTTTGCGGAAGCTTTGCGGCTGATATGAAATTAACTCATACAGTTTGCGTGCGTGGAAAAGCACTGAGAAACGATTACAGTAGAAGCAGAAAGGTGTTGCTGGGTACAAGAAACGCAGCGCTTACTAGAAGAGCAGTTGCCAGCAGCAAGCCAAGAAGACCAGAACAGCCGGCGGATTTCGCAGAAGGTTTGCGGAAGGTTCGCGGAAAGCTCCGCGGAAGGGTGGCCGTGTTTGCAGGCAAGTGCCCACGTAGCTTAGCACAGGTAGCCCAATGGAGCCCAAGCCTACGCAGGAAGCGGCGAAGCACTACTTAAAATGACTTTCCTTTCTGCGCCGCGCAACTCGCGGAAGCAAATCTTGTAAAACATGCGCCGCGAAAGGCTTGCGGAAGCAAGCAATGAAACACATGTCTCGCGGAAGTTCGCGAAAGGGACCTCTTGGCCCGCGGCAAGGATGCGAAAGGGTCCGCGGAAGCTTAGTGTCCAATCAAGTTTGTAGGGAATAACAACCAACGCTCACGTGTGCATATGGGCAAGATTCCTTTACCATGACGAGAGGCTTGTCAAGACGATCTGCTGTTTTGACCCTGAACCAAAATGGGAGGCAAGATTCCGAGCACTGTACCATATGGCCAAAGCGGGGACTGTAGATAAAGAAAGACGCTTCCCCTTCAAAGGGAGGTCGAAAGGAACCCAGCCCGAGGTGCTTTCCAATACAGGTGCTCAGAAACGGGTCAAACGTGGCTATGCAGGGTGACGTAAACTGCTCAACATGGCCATTTTGAATCACATGCTACCGTTTACCTGCACATGTTTATTATGTTCTTGTACAACTTGTGGTGTTGTTGTATGTATTGAAGCAACCCTGAAATGCTCCCGGATATTTTCAGCCAGCTGTAAGCAATCTGATTGGCACACAACTTGTGGACCCCTCCATTTGCTTCAGGCGCAGTCGGTGTCCAGCTATTTGTGGCTTGGCTGAACAGCCCAAGGTCCGGCGGTTCCGCCGTCGCCTTTGCGGTCAATCGAAATCAGCTTGAGGCCAGGATGGGGCGCCATGGATCTTTGTGGCTTGGGTCTGTGGCATTTAGCCTCGTGGTTGTTCAAGTGAGGCTGTGGACATTGCACGTTTTTTTTTTTCAAGTGTCAAGGCGCCAAGTGCTTGCATTTGGTCCTCCGAGAAAGGGCCATGTCCTTTTGGAATGGGAAACCAGTAGTATCGGACGAGAGGCGTAGCTGGACATTGGACCCTCGAAATGGTACAGTTGTACCAGCCAACTGCGCGACGGAAGTCTCACAGGTTTCACTTGTCTCAGTTGAAAAATATTCAGAGGATCACCGCGGATCTCCCCTATATTTGTATATACTCCGTTCTGAAGTTGGAGGGAGCATGTCCACACACACTGAGACTGCTCAGAGGCCAAACGGCAAGCAACCAAGCAGGCAAGTCAAGTCTGGTACTACAATGCTTGCACCTTCCGTACTCCAAATCAATGTTCCGTCGCATGTCATGAGCTGGAAGTGAGCACAACATCCCCGCTTTGCCCGGCAAAAACATGTTGTGCAAGATTGCATTGCTTGTTTGGCCTGATTGGCTCTTATTTGTTTGACCAAGAAGTTTTGATGACAGACGGGCCCCGATATCAGCGACCTATCCGTAGTATAACCACCACGTGTTTATTCACATACATGAACGGAGGCCCTTTTGCCTCCTTCTTTGCTTCACTGGTCGCAAGGTCAAATCTAGGCAGCTGACTCATCCAAGATTCCTTTCTGGTCCTGAATTCTTAGTCAGGGAGCAATTTTTACGTAGTCAAATGACTGTTCAGCAGGTCCGCTTTCTTGCTGGCGTGTGCCTGCAGTGTGATCTGGCGACTGCTTTCGGAGCGAGCTGAGGGGAAAGCTGCGAAATGTGAAGCCCAGGAGCGATTCGAGCGATTCGAGCCGAAAGCTCTCTGAGTTGCCAGTTGGCGTTTTCGCGCTGAGTTTCAACAGTTCCCCTGAAAGGGTGGTTCAAACCTCCACCCTTTTGGGTTGCGTTTTGGGTTGCGTCTCAACCCGGTGGGCTTCTCGAAACAAAGCTGCCAGCTGCTCAAGGCAGAAACCCCACGATGCCCCGACTTCCAAATTGAGGCCTCTTGTAGCAATGCTTTGGCCCCGTAATGAAAAGGTCAGAAGGACACTCCGGGCAGATAAAATGAATCCTCCCCAACGATCCTGCCCTTCAAGAACTCCGTATTTTTTGGCTTGAGGCCCAATCAGGAGCCATGGGCGTGTGTCTGTGTCGGCCACGTGTCCAAACTATCCTTCCACTGTGGCGAAAGGGGATTTGCATACCCAGCTCCCATTCTATCTATTTAGCCCCTTGTATTGAGTGGCCCGAACCTCTTTCTTTTCAAATTGGTCCACGATCAGTTTTGGGCAACACAGCGCTAGGATCACTAGTTGTCCCCTTCGGCGCTTAGATCACTTACTCAAAAGTATCCTTCGGACCCAAAGCTCTAGGCTAGGTGACACATAGCATTTTACATCCTGTGTGCGGTCATGCACTTAGACCTTGTCTTTCCGTAGGGGTAAGGTGCACGGGGTAGGCCCTTGAAATAGAATGCCTATCTCGTGCGGCATGCGAATGCAAAAGCACACGGCAGCCGGAAGCCAGCAGATAGCGGCCACATCTCTGGACAACTCATAGCTGACAAAGGCTCAGTGGTTCAGTCGCACCAATTATTTTTCCTTTTTTTTGGGTGGCTGCCCCACCAAACATGGTCTTCCCCAAAAAGGGCTCCCTTTTTTTTCAGGGTCATTGAACAACTGAGAAGGGGGGTTCCCTTTTGTTTGTGAAGCCTGATTAAATTTCAAGTCGGTGAATTCTATTGCAGACGTGTGGGCCGCATTTCTGAAAACAAGCAATCGGGGACAGCTTGAGTTTGTTGGGCTGTGGGACACGGGTCGCGCCGCGCAAGGGGAAGGCGCTTTTCCCTGACCATACTGGGAGTGTACTGATAGCTGTTTCATACCCTGAGTGTACTGTTGGTAGGCATTATATAATGGACCCACTAAACACAGCTTGGCCTCTGTGGTTTCTATCTTGCACAGAAAACCCGGCATTGCGCTGCAAGGATTTACATGGGGGGCATGAACAGACATGAACCAAAACTGGAAAACCAAAGAGGCACAATATCAATTAACTTTGGGGATGGGGAGCTCATGAGACTGAATGGCCGACAAACATCAGCAAATGCAACACTTTTTAGGTCAGGTCTATGGATATACTACGCCTTTTTGAAACCAACGCTTCAAAGACTGGCAACATCATGTAATCATGGTCGAAGTCGCATGCTGAGTGGCAGGTTGATCTACATAAATCCCAAAGAAAATTCATACACCAGCGACAAAAAAGCCCCCCCCCCCACCCACCCACCCACCCCAGCCACAAAGAAACATGATCAATCTATCTCGGAAAGCAGGACTGGCGACGACAACGCAGTTTCGGCTGAGAAGATCTTTGTGCCCACCCTGCCCATCATGGCCTTTTGACTGGAATGAGATGCGAGCAGCGCCCAAAACCCTTTGGGCCATTGTTGCAAGAGGTTCTACTTTCATGGGTTTCTTTTGTAAGGCTAATATATTTAACTTTACAAACCAAAGTCAATAGGGGATGTCGGTGTCGACCAATGGTTTGGAGATGTCATCAGGGCTTCTCCGCAACTCAAATGACCAAACCAGAATGGTACACAAAAGGTAGCTCCTGTTGCTTTTCTCTCCGAGGGCCAAATGTCTACTCTTGTGGAGTTTTGAGCCTTGGTGTCCTTGTGACCTTGGGAAACTACGATCAATCAGCATCCCGGAGCTGCCCTGGTCTTCCTATCAGGCAAGATTTGCTTCGCAACTCACCCAGGTGCCCGTTTTGCAAACTTTGCTTGTTTCGGCCAACAATCGGTACGACAGCCACAGCACTAAAGACATTGAGGATCATGCCACCTTCCAGTTTAATTGGTATTTATTGCTCGCCCTTTGAGTGTCTTTTTTGCGGCTTCGGGATTTTTCTCCGTCCCTGGCGTCCAAAAGTCCCCAAGAAGCTGCCGCTCCATCTCTGGTTTGAGTGCCAGAGTCCAGAACATCGGATGGAGTTCCGTTCCGCGCACAAGATGTTTTTGTGTTTTTTTTTTTTTCTCCCGGAACTGAGACTCGTCTTGAGGCTTTCAACACGATTTTGAATGGGCTCCTCCAAAAGTAGGTTATTCCCCAGAGTGCCACTCACCCGGCGATCGCCTAGACCCGTTTGGAGACTTCCCGCTGACTCGCTGGAGGTGTCTGGGAATACCACAGATGAGCCAGCCGGGGACCACGCGGGCACTCTGGCGCTGCTGTCAGCATCGTCGGAGATGCAGGGAAGCGCGGCACTCAGCACCGGAGATCCACAGAACGTCTCAAAAGGATGCGAGCCAAGTGAGCCACAATCAAACTTGGGAAGATGAAGGTTAGTAAGGGCAACCCCAGCCCTACATAGTTGCGGCCGCCTTTGTATTTCCTTACATGGTTTTGGGTCAACCATTTTAATACCGGGTTTTGATTGTAACTCAAGTCAAGTTCACTTGCATCTTGTGCGGGATCCCTTCTTTGGGGTGGGAGAGTTTACAGGGGGGCAATTGAAGGTTATTAGCTTGGGACATTCCCGACCAAGAATATCACGGGGAGCAAGGTGTCTTTAAAACGTGCTATCATAAGCCTTAATTGCCTGCCTTCTTGTCTGTTTGCCTGCGTGCCGGCCTGATGGCTTGCTGGTTTGTTGGCTTGCTGGCTGGCTTTCTGGTTGCTGGCTGGCTTTCTGGCTTGCTGGCGTGTTTGATGTTTTTTGATGTTTTTTGAGATGTGTCGGATGTTTTCGGCTAGTGCATGAACATTGAACTTGACGGGCTTTGCCACAATACAAGAAAAGCTTCGAAACTAGCCCGTGGACCTGCAGTCAACACAGGATTTCATGCCGCGTCGCAAACTACGTCGATGCTCACTTTCACAGCCATGCTTCTTGATTTGTGTGCAGACTTTGCGCTGGAGCTTGTCAGCAGAGTGAATCAATGTTCACGAACATTCGCCAAGCTCACTGGAAAACAATTGCTCAAAGCTTAGTGTTTTGAAAGGAGCGCCCCTCCACATTCATGCACCCATCCTCATAGAAGATAGAAGAATACATGCATACCAACAAAAACAAAATCCGTACACACACATCGACAGCATGCGTATATACATGGGGTGTTTTCTCGTGGTGCTTCTTGACGCCCGTGAACTCGTTCGGCATGGGGTCGTCTTGCGCGGGTCGTGTGGCGCGACTTGAGTCGCTGGCGCAGGCCTGGTGCTGTGCGTGTCGGATGGGAACCGGCTGCTGGGGGAAGAGCTGCGGAGCCTAGAGGAGCAGAAGGCCAACCTCGCGGCGCCTCGGATCCCTCGGATCCCTCGGATTCCTCGGCTCCGGGGCTGGGCGCGAAGCTTAAAAGGGTTCCCCTCTTAAACACAACGAACCGGAAAAAACAGTTAACTATTTACAACCCTTGTGCCAGGAAATTCGGAGGACCCTGATGCGGGACACATGCATTTGCCTAGATTCGCCTAGTACCAAGTCAGATTTTTTGTGGGCAACAATCCTTGTAGGATCCCTCAAAATGGTTGGTTGCTAGCCTGTTGGTTTCCCGTTAGCCCCAACAAAAACATGTTTATCCTTACCCAGTTTTTTAGAGGGTGTGTCTCAAAGTAGGACAAGCCCCCAGAACAGGTGGTGTCCCTCTCTTGTTGTTTTGCTTAGAACAAACGCGGACATGTGTGCCTGTTCTTGAGGTACCCTTTTGTGGCTGAAATGCTTCTTTCCTTTCAACGTTCCCATTCAGGTGGGTCATATCCTCTTGCTTTCCCTTTCGAATCATCCAGCGATTCCGGGAGCTCTCCAGTGGAAAAGGAACCTGGAAACTGGGTAGCAAAGCGTCGGCCAAAGGAACAACCATGGCTTAGGCCAGGATACGTATCGCAGAAGAGCCCAATGCCATACAATGCCATGGGGCATTGCTGGTTGCCAGTCTGACCATACCATACTGCGCGTCTTTTTTGGCACCTGTGGCATTCATGTGCATTTCACCTCTTCATAGCAGTTCAGCTCGGAAGTGCGGCATACACTCGGCTGAAGGTCTTTGTTGCAGTGGCTTCTTGTTGCTCGCAAGGCATCTTCAGCAGCCTTAAAGTGGGCTTCAGCTTGTACGACTTTCAACGACTAGTAGGTTACTGTACGTTGACTGGTTGCACTACTCATATATGAGTCGAGAGTCATGTTGAGCCCCTCCCTTCGCACTACTTCGAGACACATGTTTGCCTGGCAGTTCACCTGCTGAAATGCTGAGATGTGTTGATGCAAGCGATCAGGAAGTCTTCCCTTTGGAGGGCTTGTACACGCGAGCAGAGGCAGCAATGAGTCTCAGCTGCAGTAGGGCTGTGTGAATCACATTCGGAGATGGACAGAACGTGGCTTCAGGTCTTGCCACTGGGATGCCAGCGGGCTTTTCCACGTCACACGATGAAGGAAGCTTTTTGCAAGGATCTTGTACAACCTCCATTTTCGGCTAAGACTGTTTGCACATGCGTACAATGATCATATTGTTCATTTTTTTGGATTGCGATAATTCCTCGGCTGTTTCAGTATGTGCTGCCATTGCGTGTCCATGGTTTCAGTGTGAACATCACGCCCGCGTTGCTGAGGCATGTGACGTTGATGCACTGCTCCGCGGTCTCGGAAGGATGGGGCGAGCTGGTGGAATACGCGCCTCCAATCGCAAGATATACTGCAAGTCGGCTTTGTTCCGTGACCCACATGCCAAAGAATTTGGATTGAAGTGAGCTGTCGTCGTCTCATGCAGGACACTGGTCGCCAGCATCGTTTGGGGGAACTTGGTATGCTGGGGGTGCCTCTTTGGATGTTGCCCACAGAAAGCCGCACAGCAAGTCTTGCGGAAGCCACCCATGAAGGCACTTGGATGCCCAAGGGGCGTCAAGAGAGACCGGGAGTCAAGCCTGACGAGCGATAAGGGACAGTCCCAACCAGCGGTGTGGATTAGCTCATATGAGATCCTTGTAGCGATGACTCACTGCGTGCCAAACAATTCCCGGTTTCGTGAAATTGGTGAGGTCTAGCGTTGCTAGAACTGAGCGTTACCCATAGAACCAGAAGTCGGCTATGGTGCTCAGGATGTGGGCCCAAAGTGGGAGGGAAAAGCCCCGAGGAAATCGCTCGCATGGTTGACGCCAAGGGTTGGGTGTTTCCCAACGAGGAGATTCCCCGCAAGAAAGAAGAGTCCGATGGCCTTGGGTTGCGTGAAGTCAATCTGGAATCGAGGGAACTTGGCAGTGAGTTCAGCACGAGCTCCGGTCAAAGCACCGGCTGTCACTGGGAGTTTGTCATGGGGAGGACATGGAGAGAGAGATCACAAGCTTCCTCCTTCTTTTTCCGACAAAGGAGAGGACTACCCAAACATCAAAAATGAACCACCAAGTACTCTATTTGGGGCCTACTTGACCATGTTTAACACCAAGTGTCAAGTCGGCACTTGTCTTGCCAGTGTTTGACCCCAATTGGTGTTTCCTATCGGGATTTGTTTTCTCCCTGATTGATGAGGGGAAGCATAGGTAAACCGGCCAACAACAGGGATTCCCTTTGGGCCATCAAACAGTCAGCTCTTTGCAGGGTGAGTCTGGCCAATTATTGCAACGTGAGGTCTTCCCATGATGAGAGTGACGTACCAAAGTACTTACCCCACCCTCATTGGATAGATGTTGCTGCTGCGGAAACCGCTACGGAGCTTTTTTTAAAGGGGCAACTCCCATTTTCGGACCCCCCAAAATCAACAAATCGCTGCGGAGCATGGGTTCGCTTTGGGCCGACCGCAGTCCCTCAGGTGGAAGGCATGCTGAGGAAGCAGCTGGTTGCGGCCATTGGGAAAGAGGCCGGTCCGGACGTCGGCAACGGCTTCAATCACCCACTTTTGCCTTCGCGCCCTTTTTGTTTTCTCGTGTTTGGTGAGTTTTACTACATGGACCGAGTGTTTTGTTTTCCAGGTTTGGGCGGCTGGGATCGCCTTTACCCCAAATTGGTTGTTAAGACACCGGGAACCCTTCGCAAATGTCCAGATGATTGGTTGTTTTGGTCTTTGGGTTTCAAATTGTCCCTGTCAAGCGTTTTGATTTTGACTCACCTGTTCTCCGTTTCAAGCCATGCCAAACCGGCCCCCCATTCGAACACCACCAGGTGAGCCCAGCCCTCTTCGCAGCTTACATGCGCTTCCACTACCGGAAGCTTTTCCGCGAGGACCTCCGGGGATTTTGGGTCTCGTGAAACCGCCTTCGAAGGGCCAAATTGGTTGGAGCGCCCTGGTTCCCTCTAAACAGGGTCCCCAGGCATTTGGCCAGGAAAACAGACTTACAGGATCCCCAAGAAAAACTGGTTTTCTTGACGTATCTTTGGAGAAACCCTATGAAACGGAAACCTTGTTGAAACTTTAAACAAGGTATTTAAGCATATATTAAGGGTTTGGCCCCACCCTGCGTTGGGGGTTGGATGCACAATCCAATTTTTTGCTTGTTTATTTTCCCAAAAGGAAGCTGAAACCAAAAGGGGTTGTGCAAGCTGCAAGCTTTCGTTTGTTGTCCAGACCCGTGTTTAGCAGCCATGTTTCATGAGTTAAATCTTAGCTGATTCTGGAAGCAGAATAGCGGTCAGTCTGACACGCCAGTCTGACATGTCAATCGCAGGAACAGGGCTCGATCCCCCTGCCCAGTTGGGTGATTTAAAAAGTTGCCAACCTCAAGTCAATCTTCCTTCAAGATTCATGTTCAAATGTATTATGTTTTATACTTACTTTTGGGGGAGGGTCGGACAGTGTGCGCGGCTTGCGGCTTGACAGGATACTTCGCCAATCTAGATTGCAATTGTTGTGGCTGCCATGACATGCCAAATGCCTCGGACGTCCCAACACAGACACTGCCGGGATAGCAGCCTCTGGCCCGTCCAGCACGCTCTGTGACGACTGTATGTCAGTGCGCAGGGGCCAGCCCAGGTCTTTAGAGCTGCACCCCAGCTTGGAACCATCCAAGCCTTTTCCGGCAGATGTCTTCACCATGTTTACACTCATCCAGCAGTTCCTTAGTTTGACCGGAAACGAATTGCGTTTCGTTGTTCTTGCTCCACAGTTAAGTGCGTAAAGGCACGGAACGTATTCTGTGGAAAATGCGTATCGCGCCACAGTCACGGAAGGCTGTGGAAGCTTCGTGGAAGGTTTTGTCCGAAGCTCGTGGAAGGGTTTATGGCGTATGGTTGTTTGTGCTGACACTGCAGTTGTTTCGATGGGCAAATGACAATGGTGACGATCTCGCGGCGTTTGAATAAAGAGACTAAGGCGCATGCTAAGGCTGGAGGGAGCCCAGAAACAGAATCCCAACATACTTCCGCTTCCGCGACGGAAGTTTTGTGGAAGCGCAGAAGGGGCCCTTTCCCACCACATGCCCTCTCGTTATATCAACAACTCGTCTTCTTCTGCAAGCAACGGCAGCAGCCTAAGCGCTTTCCATTGGCGTAAGGCTTGCGCAGCTTGAGCTGCGTTTTAAAAGATTATTGCAGCCCATCGCTTGGTGTAGAGAATGCTCATCGAACAAGACTCGCCTGCGGCAACAACAGCAGCTGCCAACAAGACGAACAACGCTAGCGCCCAAAAAAAGTAAAGGCTCCAAAACTCGGTTAAAGCTGTGGTTTCAGATTCAACATGCCTGCAAATGCTACACACGTGCGTGCTGGGAAGCTCGTGGAAGCGGCTTTCTTTCAAAACTTGGCCGGCCGGAAGAGTTCCGACTCATGGCTGTGCAGGCTCACATGCCGTTGTGAGGTTATGAGCGCGCGCCTTTGTGCTTCGGGGGCTGCAGGCGCTGTTTCTACCGCATGGCACTGTGGTGATGAGATTCACTCACTCTCTGCTGGCAACTCAGTTTGCTTGCAGCGCAAAGCACACAAAATGGTTTCCCGCGACCATGTTTCTTGTGATGATGTGTCTTTCAGGTGGTGGAGGTACCTGGCATAGCTTGCTGTGTGGCCAGAAGCTCGCTCCATCACACTTGCGTGGCGCAAGTCACTTCGACATCTGCCCGCGTTGAGACGCTGCTGTCCGATTAGACTGCAGTCTGGCAGACCTGGTTGTTTCCGCATGGGCATGGCAAATTGGGGCAAGTCCTGTTTCTTTGGCAAAGCCCGACGTTCCAAGAGGGTTCAGCGGAAGTGTCGGGTCTCCGTTTATTTTTGTTGATTTGCTTCCTGCCCTTTGGCACCAGTTCCAACCTGCAAGAAGCTGCGGCCAGGCAGCTCCCAACATCAAAGGCTTCTGAAGCCGGCCCCACGCGCAAGCCAATGTAGCACGACTATGGCTTGCAACTCGGGGAAGAGCGCGCTAGAGTGTGCAGCTTGTTCTTCAGCGGCCTTGGCCCATGCTTCAACCACCTGGCGCCAGTCACAGTTGCGCGACGCAAGGCTGTCGATTCCGAGCAGCAGCGTGAGACCAAGGAGCTCTTTCAGGGCTCTTCCTGAGAAGCTCTCAGTTCTTGCTCCAAGTGAGGCCTTTGTTGGATTTGTTTGCGAGGAGCTGCGCCAGATCGCGTCAGAGCAGCGGAGTCTCCACATTTTGTAGAGATTGGCGCCAGCTATCGCGGGGGTTCGTGGCCTGCGGCCAGGAGTTCCAGCCCTCTCAGTTCTGCTTCGCCGTGCGCCGCTCCGAACGCCACAGCCCGGAGGGCACCATCAGCATCGAGGAGCAGACGCCCCTCGGCCTTTGGATTGGGTTGGCTAGAAGCCATGTGGCCATGTGTAGTTTGGGAAGCCATCCCCACTCCATTAAAAATGGAATGACGCATTCCATGCTCCCTTTTGCGGGGAGGAGAAGACTGGAGAAATGGAATTTGGGATCCCACCCCACGGGATGAAAATGCCATTTTGGGGAATCCTTCCAGTCTGCCATGGCGGGCTATACCTGCATCATCAATTGCACAAAGCTGTAGATATGGTGGATAAGCTTCAGTGTTGAACGGGCCCCACACTCCCGTTTTGTTGGCTTGTCTTCTTTTGGATTGCTACTATTTTTTCCTGGGGTTGTGCTAGAGAGCATGTCAGGAAGCAAACAACATCCTTTGGTGTTCGTTGGTTGGTGTTGGTTCATGTTGGTTCTTCAGTCGTGGCCCATTGCTTCTTATGTTATGTTTTCTTCTTATTTGATGCTCCGCGCTTCTGAGCCAAATCATCCTTTTAAGCTTGAGGCCAAGGTTTTTCTTCGAA
>CAUJNA010000016.1:0-15000 GCA_963377175.1 Effrenium voratum | reverse complement strand
GTGTCTCTGTGTGTGTGTGTGTCTCTGTGCTTTTGTGTCTCTGTTTTGTGTCTCTGTGTGTTTGTGGTCTCTGTGTGTTTGTGCGTCTCCGTGTGTCTCTGTGTCTCTCTGTGTGTCTCTTTGTGTCTCTCTGTGTTTGTTTGCGTCTCTCTGTGTCTCTCTGTGCGTCTCTGTGTGTGTGTCTGTGTCTCTCTGTGCCTGTCTCTGTGTCTCTCTGCGTGTCTCTCTGTGTCTCTCGGTCTCTCTCTGTGTCTCTCTCTCTGTGACTTTTTGTGTGTCTCTCTCTGTGTCTCTCTTTGTGTCTCTCTCTGTGTCTCTCTTTGTGTCTCTCTTTGTGTCTGTGTCTCTACCCAAAAGAAGAATTAAGATGATGCAATATAATAAAATGCGTTTATTCTTAGTGTTTCTTATCTCCATGTAAATCCTAACAATAAAAGAGGAGATGATTCCTAACACAAATTGATTATGGAAAAGCTATTTTACTTCCTCAACATCTGAATCTTCACTGTAGGACCTATCCCAATATCTACCAACCAAGTAATTCCTAAGAAGAATGGAGTTAGAGAAAGAAGAATTCACTTTATCCCAGATCCAGATGCTCTGTGTCTGCGTGTCTGTGTCTCTGTGTCTCTGTGTCTCTGTGTCCCTGTGTCCCTGTGTCTCTGTGTCTGTGTGTCTGTGTCTCTCTGTGTGTCTGTGTGTGTGTGTGTCCGTGTGTCTGTGTTCATGTGTCGCTGCGGTTGCAAGTGTGGGTGAGGCTTTGGGTGCGGGAGCGGGCCCGTATTGGTGCGCGTATGGGGGCGGGCTTGCGTTTGTGCATGTGTTTGTGTGTGTGTGTGTGTATGTGTGGTTGTCTTTGTGTTTGCACCCGATACAGTGGGTTTCGATGTACGGATTGACTAGCGCTGCTTGGGCCTGTCGTGTCCACAAAATGAGGGGGGCTTTGTTGCTCTCCCTATGAAACACACCCAAAAAAAGAGCTTCTTTGTGGAACAGAGCAACTTCTCTTGATGGTTTAGCTACCAGTTTGCTGGCAGGACCCCTGACTTCGCACTTTGTCATAGAATGTTCGAGGGTTTTTTTTAGGCACGAGTATTGACTGTGTGAGAAGTCTATTTGCAATTTACCCAGGTTTTCCGAGTCCAGGGGTCCACGGTTAGGGACAAGTGATCAAGATTCAACCTGAGTTGGGCGCTTCTCAATTTTTTGAGGACCCCTTGAAATGTGTGTGGGTGGGGTCCTTTTGGCTTCCCTTGAATTCTCATCCACCATTTCCCTTCTAACTTTACTTTGATCAGAAGTTGAACAGTAGTCTGCATCAAACGATGACCACCTAATGGGAACCCCGCATCGATCAGAGTCGTGGGAGGAGTAGCCGAGCGAAGATACGAGAGATGAAATTTAGCAAATGACTTCCATATGTAATAGGGTGATGAATCACCACAGGGGTTTGTCAATCCTGGGTTCACACTGCTCAACCAAGGGGTTCCCAAAACCATATGCTTTGCGATTCATGACAGATCGGCTTAATTACCCTGATGATCCGCACATGTGAGCCATTCCATGACAGGCATTTGCCTTTGCTCGCTCACCTGTTCGGTTCAACTGGTCCAGCTCGCTAGGCCCCAAAGGTCAGTTTGCCGGAGGGTTGACCAGACACCCGCCGGCACTCTTCAGGATTGACCTTGATGGTGCCGCTAGCATATCTCACACGCGCGACACGGTGTTTCTACAGTTGCACCTTTGTTCCCTGTTTGTTCGGTCTCAGCCTTAAAATCGGAGATGAGCTTATTATTACCTTATCATGGTGGAGTTTTGCAATGCAACACGTACCGTATTTCTTGTGTTGCCCATACCCCTTCCAGGATGTACTAAACATCCATTTTGCGCAGTGTGTGTTGGTGTCCTTCCTGGCACATTCGTCGGTCAACATATGGATCGAACAAAGCAACCGGAATCAGCGAAGAAAGCTCGTATCCCGGCAGCGGCCAAACTGGATTGGCCATGAAAGGTCCTTGCCGATGCTTTTGGGAGGTGATCAAAGCTTTGGACAATCAATTCTAAAGCGTACAGCCCAATCAAGGACCTCAACTGGTGGAATGTGGGGTCCCTTTTTGGGACCAATCCTTTGGGGTCGTGTATAGCCATCCTTGGGGGGCTTCTAACAGCACTTAAATCAGAGCGCAGCGCGTGGCAGAGTGCATCCCGGCTTTGGCAACTCAGGATTGTCACCTTTGCAAACTGCAGCAGCACTCCGGTGTCTATGTCGTTTCCGCCCTTTGGATGCGACCATCTGCGCAAGCGAGTGACAGGTGAGCCCAAATTGGGAGAATCCCCACTGCTCCACACCAAACAGGGCCCGATCAAAGAAGGCTCAGTTTGGGACAACCAAGCCGAGAGGGTGGGGTTAAGTCGCTTGGGTTGACAGGGCTCCTTAAAAGATACATTTTGCAGCCAGTTGAAACATGGCCTTTTCCAGCAAAAGAAGGCGAAGCCACCATTTACAAGGCAATGTTCAGGTGAGGCTTGTTGATAAGACGACTGGCGCTTTGCTTTGCGGATATCGTAGCGAGCCTTCACTCCACAGCATGCGCCTTTTTGAGCCAAACGAAGCTATTTTTCATGTTGCGTATCACCTGTTTCGGCTTGGTCCTCCGGTTTTCTAGCTTCATTTCATTTTTTTCATTCAGGCCCTCGCGAACAGAGCCTCAAACGGTTATCAACATCCTGGCAAATTCCATTGTTGAAAATAATGATGGGCAACAGTAATGGGAAATCAGTGCTACTCTACCCAACCCTTGGTCCGCCCAAACCCCGCCGGGACCGGGGACTGTCCAGAGCTTGCGTGCTTTGAGGTTTCAGCACGCCTGTTTGCTCAGTGGACTCTGTCCGTGACCAGTTCGAAGGTTTCGCAACATTCGTTTTGGGGGTTGTTGTCCCTTAGACCACCATTTTGAGTTTGAGGATGCCACTTCCCCGGATTTCATCCTTTAACCTGATGTTTGGTTTAGTGGTGGGTTCCCGCTGAGCAGGGAATCTCGACCCCAGACATGGTTTCTGTTCTTGTTCAGCCAGGGTCATTGGGCCATTGGGCTGTTGTGGGGAATTTCGCCGCTTGAGCTTTCCGAGGTTGAACGCATCGACAAAAGTTGCGTTTGACGGGAATGTTCATCTACATGGGTGGCTCTCGCACCGCTTCTCAGGAGACTTGGCGAAGGGCTTTGCGACTTTGACATGACTTGTCAAAACTAGGGATGCTGCCAAAATGGTAAGTGTTCTGTTGGTTTGATTGAAGACTATGCATTCAGCCAGCCATGGTGGTTGATGTTTGCATCTATTATTTGGTTGACCTCACTTGATTAGGTTGTTTTATTTTTCCCGTCGAACCGCATTTCATGGTGAAAGCGAAATGCAAGTGATCTTGCGGAAAAAAAGTAGCGCCATGGTTGCGCTGGTTCGTTTCGGCAATTGCACTTTGCCAGACTCTTTCGTCGGACTGCGTAAGTTGCTGTCCTGGTTGTTGCGCACTTATGCCCCGAGTCGCTTCAAGATCTCAAATTCCAAGGTCTAGACTTTGGTGCATGTTGCTTGCATGTTAGGACTTTTAACTTTTTGCCAACTAATGGGTTTTCCATTAAACCCACCAAAAGTTAAACTTTTAGCAGGGGAGCAGAAAGCAACCGAGTAGACCGAGAAGCATCGCTCAATCTGCGGCAAGGTCCAGCTCTATAGTCACCCACTCGAGAGACAACACCCCTTCCCACTTGCCCAGTGGCGCCCTTGTTTCCTTTTTCACGAAAGCTAGCTTTAGCTAGCTGAAGTTTCTCCTTGCATAAGCAAGGTAAGGGGCTCAAATGCCGAAAGATTGATTTTTTCAATTATTTGAGCCGAAAAGATTGAAAAACATCAATTATTTAGACCCCCCCCCCTCCCCCCCCCCCCCGGTCTCAGGCTCGATTCCTCCCTGGTCCATCCCCCCCCGGGCAGTGGCTCAGTGTTCAGCAGTCTCGGTTTGCCCGTTTTGGACTTGGTGCTACGAACTTTTACATGTTCCACCGATTCAGCTTGTTCATTTGAGACCTCAGTCTTCTCGGTAAACCACCTCGCAAGAATCTTTGCACACGCTGCATGCAGAACCCAGAGGTGCTTTAAGACAGCTTCTGACGCCTCTCGTTGTTTTCATTTTTCAAGGTTTGCCACGCCACCATGTGCGTTTGCGTGTCGAATCTTGCCGGGCCTCTCGTTGTACACAAGCTACCCATGAATCCACTCTGTCACCAACCCATCTCATGCAACAACTGCTAGCTTTCGTTCACCTGCTCCTCAAGTTTTGGGAAGGGTTCCCCTTTAAACTCAACCAAGAACGGATACCCTTTTTCCCATGGCTACTGGGCATCTGAGCCTTGTATTGGTGACTTTTTAGTGGATGTCATTCAAAGACCACCTTCCAACAGTTTCACGTGCGACCAGTTTGACACGAGTCATGTCGGACCAAGAATGTTTGCTAGTCTGTTGTTTAAATACCATCCGCCATTCAACAATCAACAAGCAAAGCAAGACAAGCCGGCCCGCAAAAAAACAAAAAACAAAACATCAGCGCCAAAAAGTCAAGGCCCCCTCCAAAAAAAGAGCACGGTTTCCATGTCTGCTCGCTAGGCCAATCGGGCGCAGAGGTGTTCCTGGCCTCCCGGGCTCGGCAGTTCAGCTGCCCGTCAGAGGTAACGCACTTGCTGCGTCGACCAAAAACGCCATAGGCCACAGGCCCACTTGTGCCACAGGCCCAAAACCGATTCGGGTAGATGAAGGTTCGTAAGGAACAATCCCAACCATAAATAGCTGCGGATATCCGCCTTCTTAATTCTTTACATGGTTCTGGGTAGACCATTTTGATATCAGGTTTTGATTACGACTCACTTGCCCGGCGCCAATGGTTTTCACTTGGGGGTAAAACGAGCTCACCATGGCAACCCACTTGCCCATTGGCGACCTTTTTTCCTTTTTGGTTGGGAAGGGTTCCCCTTTAAACTTAACCAACAGAAAGATGCCCTTGTTTCCCATAGCCACTGGGCATCTGAGGAGGGGACCGATGTCCATGAGAAACACATCGCAGGAAAGTTTCGGGCTGCTCTTTTCAGGGTTGGAAGGACACCAAAAGGAAGGCCAACATCTTTGGATCCCGTTATTTGTTGACACATACCCATTTATTGTGATTCTTTAAACAACTTTCCTGAACGGTAGTCAACATGGAATGGATACGTTTGTTTTAGCACAAAATCCCAGTCCCTCTTATTTAGCGTCCAGGAATCAAGGTGATGTGTATGTGAACAGCGGACAATATTACCAACGCGGCTTTGAGTGGCACCTATCAGTTTGTGCCCAATTCATCGAAGGAAAGTCAACCAGTGGCCCAAGGGATGTTTGCATATCAAGCGCCAGAAAAGGGAGCCCTGGATATGCTCCCTTGGGCTCTTGGAGTCGGGGCTTCCCAGGCCATTTGATGTTGCTCGGGGTTGATTGCCGTGTGAAGCTACAACATGTAACATTGACGAGGACGGTCGAATTCCCTGGTGAGATTTCAGGGCGAGACAATATCGGAGAGCCTGGTTTCCAGCAAGCCCCATGACAAAACTTGATTAAGATTTCCGAGGAGGGGGCTACGATCATGGAGCAGATTTGTTGAATGCCATTGGGTTGTTTTGTTTTGGGAAAATGTTCTTGTCACACTAGCCAGCTGAACCAGCAAACAATTAAGCTTCTTGTGCAGAGGGTCGCCATCCAGAGCTTGGGTTGGATTGCAGCCGTCAGGTTCCTTCCTGGTCCTCGCTGGGCGCATCACCTCTGCGACAACCTTTGACCCCTCCTACGCAGTGACTTGCCATGGTGTTGGACACAAATTATGTGCCAACATCATCAAATTACGTGTATTATTAAGACGCATGTTTTCCCGAAGCAGAGGTTTGTATGAAAGTCGAGAGTCCCTTGGAAAGAGTGCGCCAAAATCCAGTAAAACGATAGGGCCCGGCCCAAAATGATCCAAGCATGTATGTGTGTCGCCTGGGGGTTGGAAAACACTGAGCGATGCCCCGGCCTGAGCGAGTGTGTGGCTGCCATGAGCAGTCTTCGTATATGTATATGTATGTATATATATATATATTACACACTGACAATCACAAACACATGCACACACACACACACCGCATGTTTGCCACATAAAGCACGCACACGCACAGACACACTTACACACACGCGCACACACACACACACACCCACCCACCCACCCACGCACGCACGCACGCACGCGCGCACGCGCGCACGCACGCGCGCACGCACGCATATACGAACACACGCACATATACACACACAGACACACAGGCGCACACACACGTATGTACTGCACACTCGCATACAAGCACACGCGCACACGCGCAGACACACATACACACAGACAGACAGAGACACAGACACACAAACACACGCAACCACGCTCCCGCAACCACCCACACACACACACACACGCACCCACACACGCACACCATCACACACACACAACACAAGCACACGCATTCGCACACACACACACACAACACACCCACAACACGCACACACAACACACACAACACAATACACAACGCACACACAACGCACGCACAACACACACACACAACGCACACAACGCACACACAAACAACACACACACACAACGCACACACACACACACACAAACAACACACACACACACGCATACGCACGCTTGCGCAATTATGCTGGCGCGCAATGACCCATTTGCGAATGCACGCGTACACGGCTGCTCGGATGTGGCGCGATTGCGCGCCCGCCAAGGAAAGCGTTGTCATTTTGCGATGTTTGCCGAGGCCATCGTGCAGAATAAGGATGAGCTGACTATTCCACTGGAACTCTCGATGATTCCGACACCCAAGGCAGTCTGAGATATTCGCGTTGTTTTGTTGCTGCTGGGTGCGAGTTATTGGCTACACCATGCTACACCCATTTGTAGGGAAATGGACGGGTTTGCGGAGGGCATTTGGTGTAATTGCCTCTTTCTCTCTCACACAGAAATATGTATATACGTTATTGTCTGCGGATCACAAAATACCAGTAGAGTTGACTACATGTAATTCTGTACTGTCCTTGATTCTGCTGTGTTACTTGATGGTTCACACATGCGCAGCAGACACAAGGTCAAATCGTGCCAAGCCATGCCCAATTGCAACATGGGCTCAAGGCAAATTGCTGAGAGAAGACCGGGATGGATAGCCACAACCCAACCCCAGACCAGGAACTGATGCAGACGCCTTCACCAAGGAACCTCTGAACAAGCCACATAACCATGGCCCGTGGTACTTTTTGACAATCAGAGGTAGAAGACCAGGGGTAGATGCAGTGGAAAAGGGTTCTGTTAGGAGATCAGCTTTAAAATTACGTAGCAAGAATACTTGGTTGGACGCTTAAGAACCATGGCATTTGTGTCCACGTCCCTCAGAGATGTTCGGACACTGTCTAACAACCTCCACATGTATAGGTACAATTGAAAAGCTTTTTGAGGCTGCAACCTCACATCTCTTAAAAGTCCCAGGGACTTGGTGGGACCTACAGGTTCCATATTGGGTCTTGGGAGTCTCACCGCTGGATTTCTTGATTTCAACATCCACCCAACAAACCCAATTTCAGCACGGGATTGAAACCGCCGCGGGTGTGCCACCATGCCTCAAAACCCTCACTTTTGCATGGACTTCTTGGGGCCACCGTAAGCATGTTTTCAGAGTGTCGGGCAGTGCCCACCAGGTCTCGTCCCGGGCTCGAGATATGGTGCTACGCTTGGCTCGCTGAAGTTGGTTTCTGTACTATCCGGCCCCACTTTAGACCAAATAGCCTGCCACTTTAGACCAAATAGCCTTGTTCCCCTTGAGAAGTGATTTGGTAGTGGAAGCCCTCTGAGCTTGTGAGCGCTTCGGGCTTAATATGGCCAACACCCCCAACTTGGATGGTTTGGGAAGCAAAGCTCACTTGGCGAAAGCGATGTTTGCTCCCCCAACATGTTGAATGGGGTAGCGCTTCGCGCTCTTGAAGAACAGTCGGGTTGCCACTGGAATCAAAGCCTGATTGCATGAACTCGCATCTGCCTTTTGGCCAGTCAGGATGAGGCCTTCAACGTTCCCCCCAATATAATATATAGGTTGTACATACTGTTACATACATATACATATATACATGTGTGTGATTCGTGTCAGATCGGGGCAAAATGGTCGCTCCAAAGAAGGGTACCGCGTCTCCAAAACATGCACACAGACACAGACACTCACACACACACACAAAAGCACAACCACATACACAAACACAAACACACAGAACACGCAATACACAAACACACAAGAACCGGTATTTTCCCGAACAAGAAATGGACCCAGCAGTGGGGCAACAATTGCTGAACCACCTGCACCCTGGTCCTCAACCGCAAGGAGGGTGATTGAACAACCTGCAGCCTTACCCTAAGATCAGTCACAGTTGGGAAAAAGGAGCAACTGCCCATCCCCGAAATCACTTGCGAAGGGGAATCAGGGTATTTGGCATACAGTTGCTGAATAGAAAATAAATCTAGAAACCAATCTTCCGTATGGAGCTAAGCATAGCTAAGCCAAATTTCCAGCCTTTGGGCATCACCCCGTTTTTCTCCGCCGGGGGCCCCGATCGGGCCCCGATGGTTGGTCAACCTTTTCGATGACGAGAGCCCGATGGTTGGCCTTCCGATTCCTTCCCATTGGAGAGGCCGAAAACATTGGGCCCCGCCCCGATGGTTGGAAAACCTTCCGATTCCTTCCCATTGACGAGAGGAGTTCAAGGACGCGATCAGCTCCTTGTCCCCGGAGATGCAGTCCTTCGCCAAGTCCTTCCGCTCCATGCAGCCCGGGGGCCCGGAGCGGTCCGTTTTTTTGGACCGTGAGCGGGAAAAACCGGGACCCAGGGGGGGTTCTTCTTTTTGGGTTCGCCGCTTATGATTTTTTTCAGGTACTGGCATTTTCCGGAAACACATGGGTATGGGTCAAAATTACACCAGGAATTGGACCGCAGGTTGTAGTCCATGCTTCCATTTACCCGGGTTCCATTTGGGGTACCTATTTTTGGACCCACACCCACATGTTCATGGGACCGTCCCAAAAAAGACGAGTACTTGGAAGGATGTCTTCTCGGTTTGCAAGGAGTGGAGGTTTGTTTTGGCATCTTCAAGAGGACGGGCGGGCAAAACCCTCCGAAGCTGTTGGGATCCTGGGAAGGTGACTCCAAACTTGGTCCAACCCCAGGAGTTTGGCGACACTGGTGCGGCTTTCGTTTGTGAAGGAGTTTCTGGTCACTCGGGACCTCGCGTAGGCTGGAGAGCACCCTCTTTGGCGTGGTGGTGGTACAAATCAAGCCGCAGTTGGAGAAGCTCTTAAACCTCGCGGAGGACAGCCTCACCAAGGACTGGTGGCGGCTCTTGGGTGGTTGTTTTATGATACGGTGGAGGGCGAACTCATGCACCGATGGAGAAACCAAGGGAGTCCACTGTTTGTTGGTGTTTCCAGGGGAGTCATCATTCCAGGGTTTCCTAGGTGGTGCAGGATGTCTTCCATCCACAGTATGTTGGCAAATTAAAGATTGACGATGTCTTTGGGCAGGTGGCAGAAATGCCCAAAAGAAGCCCTTGCCATGCTCTGTAATGACCGTAGTGCTCGCGGGCGTTTCAAACTGTCCGTCTTTGCAGTGCATGTGCTGGCACAGTGAAATCCTAGCCGAGTGGGTTCCACAGCACCCGATTCTAAGAGAAAAAGGCTCCCAGCCTGTTTCGCACAGGAGATCAAGCTGACGCAAGACCTCATGGAGCTGTTTATGAAGTATCAGAGACTTGGCTGGCTTGAGCAGTCCAAGAGAGATGAACATTCCGACAAAGCGAGAGAGAGGGGACAGGGCGGCCGGGCAGGGTTGGTGGGCAGAACCCATGGCTTGATAACATACCCGCCCACACACACACACATAACGCTGCATGTAGCTCTTCAGAGTCGCGGATGGGTGAACGGCTGCCTTCTACATCGAATTCCTACTTTGTTCAGGGTATGATAGGGTCAACCCCTGACTAAAAGAGGAGGTAGTTGCCGTGTAAAAGCTGGCTCTTCCATATATGCCCTGAAAAAGCGAGTATTAGTAGGGGTTATGCGCTGTCCTGTGAGCCTTCTATTTGTCGGATGTTTAGTTGCCTGGTTGCTTTCTTGGCCTGCGTGAACTTCGGATCAATTCGGAAAGGACCTGTGGCCATTCTCAAGCAAAACGGCCTCTTGCGATCTCCTGTTTTTGGGTTGCCCTGAAGCTTTGGGCTTTGGGCTTTCTGTTTCGGTGGGTCGACCCACCCAGGACTCATGAAGACGCACTAGAAAGTCTGACCCCTGGCGGTGCGCCTTTTCTTTCTCCAATTTTTCCCGTCATCAGTCTGGCAGCTGAACCTTGGCCTCCGTCTCGGCGAGCGGTTGCTTCTGCGGGGTTTCCCGGGTCCCATTTCGAGGAAGTGCCGCCTGTGGCCCTGCATGGTTCTCTTGTGTTTCTTCAAGGGAAACCTGGCCAGAAACCATTTCCAGGCGCAGGCGTCCAATTAACCCGTTTTAGCAAACAGTGTCTCCGGCTTCCGTGCACAGGATCCCAAGTGACCTGCTCTCCTTTGATGAGGAGGCTTCAGGCGGGTCTGTTCGCGCAGGGCTGGCTTTGTGGTATTGTTGAGAGCATGTTGTGTGCATATAGTACGTGTGTGTGTGTGCATATATATACATATATGTATTATAATGTTCACTTGACATGTGTGCGTCTGGAGTTTGCTTGTTTGTTGTTTTTTTTCTTTGTTTTTGTTGCGTCATTGTTTGTTTGATTGCTTGCTTGCTTGTTTGTTTGTTTGCTTGTTTGTTTGTTTGTTTGTTTGTTTGTTTGTTTGTTTGCTTGTTTGCTTTTTGGTTTGTGTGTTTGTTTGTTGTTTTTGGGCGGCAATTGCCAGACTCCATGCAGTTGCCATGCGTTCCTTCGTCTTCCTGTGCAACTATGGCAGCGGACGGGAACCTTCCCCAAAGGAAAAGCCGTCTTCAACTCCCCTCTGTTGGTTCCGTGATTGGAGGGAGGGTGGGATCTGGTATTTCCGAATTTCCATTTAGAGCTTCGAATCCTGGCTCCCCATGGTTGTTGGCGCTTGCAATGCTCAGGTGAGATGTTTGCTCTGGGTTGAACTCGATGAGACTACGAACCACAACCTATATGCTACAGGCTCAGTTAAAACAACACATTGAAACTTCCTTGGTGTTTGCTTCTCACTTCCTCAGCTTGACTAAAAACTGCTTGGGAACCTCATTGCAACAAACCCCTGGTCATCCCTGGTCCTTTTTTCTGACTCAACTCAGCAAGGGTTCGACGAGCAATGGGACAGCTTTTTCTGAGTGCTCCCAGGGGATTTGAGGGGCCCCAAGCGCGTGGACGTTGTGAAGGGCCACGTGCAGGCCAGGAAAAACGGCGCGCCACTGAGAGTCACCTGGCAACGGTGCCTAGCGGCTTTGGCTTTGTCCCACGGGCAAAGTTGTTTTTTTCGGGTGCATGTGAACAAAAAAAGAAGTGAAGCGACAATACGAAGCCTAAAGATGCATTTCTATGTACTTGTGATTTGGGGCACAGCAAGGGTCACCATGGCAACTGAGTAGTCACACTATCAGTGACGACTAGGGGCCGTTTATTAGGAACCATTTGCGGCGATTTAGGATCGGGGCAGTTGAGACACTCACAAACATCTTAAAGAGGGTCGCCAAGGAATATGATTTGCCAGGGACTCGTTCATACTGTGGATGGACGGAATCCTGCACCACCTTAGAACCCATGGGAAGCCATTGTTTGTTGATATTTACATTGGAGTCATCATTTCAGGGTTTCTTTAGGTGGAGCAGGATTTCGTCCATCCACAGTATTTTCGTTGTCTTCTGGAGGGTGGCGGACATCTACAGCACCAGCCTTCGGAGGGCTGCGCCTTGTTCTCCCGGAAAATGTCTGGGAAATGGAGAGCTCTTGCAGATGCGTTGATTGCAAGCTTAGTGCGTTTTAGCCCTTCTCCACCCACTCGCAAGAGCTTGCACCCAGCAGTTTTGCATGATAGCCCGGCTACCCAGTATGGTGGCACATGGACTCGCAGAGCCAGGTAAGGTAGAGTCGTTGGGCCACGGGTGGTTTGTTAATTTCAATTAGCTGTTGCTTTGCATTCCTGCATCTTGCTGTATGATGCCAGAGCGGTCCTTGCGCGCATTTGCCTATGACCTCATTTGGTGATTATTCAGAAGTGAAGTGTATGGTATATCTATATGTATGTGCGGCTGTGTCTTTTTGAGGCTAATGAAATGGGCTCCTTTTGGAGGGCACAAGGCGCCAAACTTGTGAGACAGGAACTCATTTCAGGTACCAACCGCACTGAGACCGCTGCCAGTTGCGAACTCCACCCACGCGCTGGAACGATGAGCAAAGCTTCCAATTCCTCTGTGTAGCCTATCAAGGATCGAGGTGCGACATCCCACTTAACTATTGGCGCTTGTTGCATGCTTGGTCTTTGGGCAAATTCTCCGATACCAGGGGAAGCCCTTTGAAAGTGATGGTGCAGTGGTGATGGTACCTCACAAAGGGGCCAGGGCTCGTTTTCCACAGCCATGGCAGTTTGAGTTGTCAAGATTTCCAAGCACCGCTGCCAAGTGCAGAGTGGGACGGAGCATCTTTTTCGGCAGATTGCCCCAAGGAACCCAAGGAACAAAAACAAAACACCCATCATGTTTTCTGGGGATCGATCTCCTTCCGAGTCGAGCCCCTTTTGTGGACCGGCTTCTGATCAGAGCCGAGAGGCCATGACTGACATGATCAACGCGGAGAAGCAGGCGGAAGTGGAGGCCGCCAGCATCCTGGCTTCAAAGCCCCTGGGCAGGGTCTTTGTTTGGGGAGTCCCTTTGTGCTTGGTTTAAAGGGAAGCCAAATGGAACACGTCACATGTTTGGATCTTTCTTGAGAAACCATGGGCTTGCCCAGAAGAGGTGCGCTCCTGTTTCGAACGAGTTGGGGCGCCCCTCCCCGAGGGACAAAGCCGATTTTCGTTATTTACCATGGTTTGACCACCGTCAGGCGCTGCAAACGACCTTTGGACCACTGAAAGAAAGATTTCTTCGGGAAGACCCACATTGACTGAATAGGAACAGAACATGTCTTGTTGAGTCTCCAGTCATGAAACACTGCATATATCTTCATTGTAACTTGAGGCTTTGCTTCTCCAACATTTGGCTCGCGAGTTCATTTCAAAAAGTCGCGTCAATACTTATCATGATGATGGCCTTTGCTAGGAGAGTTAGTTTGAAGCTGTGTGTTCCGATTCTTGCGGGATACATTCATTCTGAGATGTCTGTTCAACAGCAAATGTGAAGCTGTGTCTTCAATATCAAAGCTGGGAGCTTGTCCTAAGCAATGCCTGTTCTGAAGCGTTCTTTTCCAAATCGAGCCGTTCGGCTTTGGATGTCCTGGCGAAAGCTGATGGTTGTTGAGCTTTCTTTTTAACTCTGGCTCGGGAACCTGTCCTTTTAGTTTCGTGTTGAAGAATAATCTAGCTGCTTGAGTTGGGCGCGGGATATATGTGTTTCGAATAATTGTTCAAGATCAGCAATCTGGAAGCTTGCTCTTCAAAGCCTGACCTGGGAGCTCTTTGTTTTCAGACATGTTCATGAAATTGGGCTCGGGAACCTTGTCTTTGCCATGTCATATTCACGAAAAAACATGTTGTGCCCTCTCTTCAAAGTCCGGCCTGGAAGCTGTCTCTTTTAAGTGTCCTATTGTTGACCCCGGATTAATACATCCCTGTTTATTAATATGGGGGTGTCCCTGGTTTTAGTGGGGATTTTTCACTTTTGGAGGGGAACACCCCCATATTAATAAACGAGGGTTTATCAATCGGGGTCAACATTATTCAAAAAGCGATCAGTTCTGGCTCGGTGGCCATCTCTTCTGAGATTCCTTTTGACAAACCAGCATGCTGAAGCGTTTTCTTGAAAATGGAAAGAGATGGCAATCCGCTTCAGATTGAGAAGCCTGGCAGATCAGCTAGCTCTGAGAACTGAAATGCGGGCCCGGAGGAGTGTGGAAGTGAGCATCTATATGTATATATGTATGTATATATATATAGATATATCTGACATATAGTTAAGCGCCATTAGCTGTTGACCCCAGCAGACTGAACTCAGGACAGGCCGCGCTCTACGCAAATCCTTTTCCCGGTGTGGAGCCCGAGACTCTGGGGTCAAAACAACAGATTGAATTCGGGTCCTTGTGTTGCCTTTCTTCTTTTTCTGGCACTTCTCACCTCCCTCGCCCGAAGCCCAAGCCTACGAGTTGGGGCGGTTTGCGGACATGCTTTTGTTGAGTTCGCTGGAGCATTTGGGGTTAGCTTGGGGAGCATGGGCTTGGAATCTTAGGGCTGGGCGACACCCGGCGAAGCCAACGCCGAGGGATTTCTCATGTCCCCGCGCGACAAAAAACTGAGTGAACCATGGTCAATCGCATCGACGGGACATGATGCGACATGGACCAGTCATGCGATGTGTTTGCCACTCAAACCAAGGAGGAGGGTTTGGCCTTGTATTTGTTTTCTTTCGGGTTTCAACCTCATAGGATGTAGAGATCTCCCTCGGTAGCCTGGGACTGCCACCTTCCGAGCCCACTATGCCAAGCTACAGGACTTTGGTCGGCTCGGACGGGTCTCCACTCCGAAAGGCTGGCCGATGGCTCACTGGCCCAGGTTTAGTTATCATTGGAAGTGTGCCCCCCATAAGTGTGCCATCTACCAAATCCGGTGCAGATGGAGTTTGACAGATGGAGCCCTGGCCAACTTGAAGTCTAGTTGTGGCCCGCATGCCCTCGCAAGCTTGGACCGTGGCGTTGGATGTGGCCAGAAGATGTGGTTTTTCC
>CAUJNA010000015.1:286612-361084 GCA_963377175.1 Effrenium voratum | reverse complement strand
AGTTTGTTTAGTTATCACTGCCCACAGCGTCTTCACTCAGATTCTCCTCCTCGACGTCCTCTTCATCTTCAATTTCTTCGTCTTCTTCGTCTTCTGCAATCAGATTTTTCTCCGACTTCTTCTTCGGAGCCGCCTTCATCTTTGCAGCCTTCTTTGGCTTCGGCTTTGCATTGGCACCTCCCCGCGGCTTTCGCTTCTTGCCTGTCACCGTGGACGTGGAAGGCTCAGGGGTGCTGCTGCTCTGCGGATGCGGAAGGTGCAAAAGTTTTCCCAGCTTTGCGTTGAAAATCTTGTCGTTGGCAGGGTCAGTCATCGCCGCGAGGAGCTGTGTGCAGACCTGGGCCTTGAACCACTTGGCGTGCTTTTGTGAGAAGCCTGGCGTGCTCTTCTTCGACACGGGAACCAAACTCGAGCAAAAGGACATCAAACTGCGATGCAGCCAAGGAGCAAATTGCTGTCGCTGGAATTCTTTTTGTCAAAATCACGCTGGCTGTCGCAGGCTCTGCTGCTGTCATGAGTGTGACAGCCCGTGGCCGATACCGGTGCAACAATTCCTCGATCATGTGCGAATGCCTTGGATTCCATGTGATCGGTTCTCCTGCCACGTTGTCCTTTGCACTTCCATCTGTTCGCTGTTGGTTGTTCGGTGCACCAGCCACGCGGAAGCTTCCAAGCAACTCGTGCTTGAACACAGGTGCCAGCCTTGTCAGCCCTGCCAAATCATGCCGGGGGACCCCGTAGACCTCAGAAACTCGCACGCAAACAAGGGGCGCAAGCTGAGCGCGCCAAACAACCGCGCACTGTTTGGTTTTTATCCAAGGCGCAGCATCTGAACACACACGGTCCCCTCAAAATGTAGGTTCTTCCGGCTTCCCGTGATAGCTTGCAGCTTTTGCGCATCCGTGGTGGTCACCAAGACCTTTTCTGCCAAGTTAATCACGTTGACCTCATTATCAGCCCCCGCGCCTCCGAGGAAATCACATTAAAACGCTGAGGCCCTGGCCCCACGCTCAATCGCCGTCCTGTTCGCAGTTGTCGAGGCCTCACTGTGGATTAAATTCCACATCTTAGTCACGCCGATGCCCTTGAACAGGTTGTTCCAATGAGAATGCAGGCCTGACCGGCCTCCGTCAAAGAACAAGAACCTAAGATGAGCAACGCATGGACGGCGCACGCATCCTGTGTTTATCTAATAAGCTAGGCAACACATCCGAAGCGTCTGCGGCCCGTCCGAGTCGTCAAAGGTCAAAGTGGATTGCCTGTTTCGTGCAAAAAGCACGCCCTTGACCACTTTCTCGAAGTGTTCTTTCTGAAACGGAGGGGGTGACCTCCGAGCGTCGGTTTTATGCTCTCCTGCCTGCTCAACGTCCCAAATGAAAAGTTGGGAACCCTCCTGGCTTCGCGTGTTTAGGAATTCCACCTTCGACAAAGCAAGCATGAGTTTGTCAATCTCTTGGTCAGCCACCGCGACCTGCAAAAGGGAATTGACAAGGTCCTTGGCGGTTGTCTCAGTTTCTAGCAGAAACTCTTTGTCTTCAGTCTTCAGAGCTTCAACTGCATGGACAGCCTCAGTTGCCTTGGCTTCATTGGGCTCTGAAAGGCGGATGGCGGCATTCACAAGGGCGGCGTCATCCAACGCACCTTCGTCCGCTGACTCCGCCTGCGTTGCCGCAGCCGTTTTGTCGGCTTTCTTGGTTAGCTTGTCCCAGATGGGCTTCAGCACCTCGCGCTCGAGAAGGGCATTCACGTCAAAGTTGGTGTGCAACACGCTCTTCACTTTCTCGTCGTACTTCTTGGTGTAAATGAGATCTGCCAGAAATTCCGCAAAGCCTCTTGACTGGCTGCTGCAGCGCCCCCACCACGATTTGTTGCCACGACTTTCACGGATTTGCCTCGGCGCCATGTCCAGATCATTACAATGTCATGGGCGACACTTGAATCACCAATTGCAGTCAAAATGCTAGGGTCAAGGTCATTGTCAGGGATATTGTCGAGCGTCTCCCGCGAGAAGAGAAGGCCACCAGCCATTGCCTTGCGCCACGTCTCCTGAGTGGAGAGTTTCTCCCGGATGCGTTTTGCGTCCTCACATGGCAGGCTCTTGTGAGCCAACAGCATGTCCAGGATCTCATCTTTCAGGACATACTTCCATGCCCACATATGCAACAGCCTCAGAAGCAGTGCGCCCCCATCAATCAAGGCAACCTAAGAAAAAAGCAGCAGTGCTAGGAGTCAGGCCCTTTGGAATTATTCCCACGGGGGTTCTTGCCGGCCAACGCCTGGGGGTTGAGCTCGCCTTGCTTGAAGGTTTTGTTCAACGCCGCATCCATGAGGGCATCGAACACCCACTTCTCGCAAGGCGGTTGCTTCTTGCAAGCAGTGGCAAGGTCTCGCAAAACATATATGGACTTGATGGGACTTCGCTTTCCGAAGAGCTCCTCAGAAAGCAGGACTTCCTCTCGGAAAGAAGTGTCGCTCAGCAAGGAATTCCACAGAGCCATCAAGACTTCGAGGAAGGACTGCGTCACTGCCTCCCCCGATGTCACCGTCAAGTTGGCAGACAAGATCTCGAAAAGCTTCTTAGTCGTCAGCTTGGTCTTGGAAGCTGATTCGTGACTCAACTTGAAGGACACTATTTGAAAGATGCGTTGCACAGGGCTGTAGCACATGGTCTCGTAGCTGGTCCCAACATCCTCCCTTTGCTTGGCCGCTTCCCAGAACAAATTCAGCCCGGGCTTGAAGCGGCAATCGATCGTGGAAGACAGCCACGCCCTTCTCCATTCCTGCGCTGGCAACTCAATGCTTGGCTAGTAATGTATTTAGGAGCCAAGACAGCGACGGCGCCGGCCTCCTGGAACTTGTCTTCTGCAAGTCCCCCTCGCTTGGCCAAGATTGAAAGGCGTGATGGTCCCCTCCGACTGATCCTCCTTCATTTGCCGCCATTTTTTGCTGGTCCATAAACAATGTCACCCACTGCCAACATCCAAATTTTAATTACACTAGTTTAATCTTATTATTATTATTACTCTTTTCACTACATCTATTTATAATATTTTTATCATATTAAAAGTAGGCTGGGGGGCTTCTTGTACGTGGTGTGCATGATCCACTTTACGCTGCTCTTGTACACTGGCACACTTGCAGTCGAAGACCATGACCAGCTAACCCACGCTACAGTGCCGCCTGCAATGTACTGGTCAGTAGTGGAATCTCCCTCCTTCAAGGCCTCCATCATGGACTGCAACTTGCGATTGTCGAAGGGGTCTTGACGACCGCCCTCCTCGATCGTTAAGGGCTTCATTGACTCAAGTTCCCTGAAAAGATCCGTCCTGAGCAGCAGCGCAGTACTGACTGATGGCATCTCTATTACTGAGGCCCGCGCCCCACAATGAGTTCCCAAGCCGTCCTCACGTCATCGTAGTGGGAAGTGCTTATGTTCCGGCATTGCACCGGGGTTGAGCTTGCCGAGGATGTTGATTGAACCATAGCAGTCTGCACCTCGCTGCGGTTACGCAGCTGGCACCGGGGGCCTCAAATAAAAAACACTGCGGATGAACCTTACTCTGAAAACTGCGGATGAGCCTTAATCTGAAAGCACGGGCCACGCTCTGTGAAAAGTCGAATTTGATCCGCGTCAGCAACGCTTCCGTTTTTTGTTTACCCCGGTCAATTGTTGCAGTCGCGGAGCACCAACCCAAAGCAGGGCCATCGTCCCAGCAAATTAAACAGGAGCAGCTCTTGTCTTAATAACTGTGGCTCCACAGTTACTAGGCCCAGCGGATCAACCTAGCTGCCGTGAGCACCGCCCTCATTGCCTCCCTCAGGACAGGAACCGACATGGCGTTGCCCACGATTTTGCCTCTCTTGGTGCGGGACACACTTTTGGGCCAGCGGAAGTTGTGGAATCCCTGCAAAGCCGCCAGCTCCTTGAGGCTGAGAAAGCGACTTTCCTTAGCACAGGCTGTAAGCGGGCTGCGGGCTGCGCAACTCGCCACACTTGATTATTTGCACTCGCTAAATCTGGTTTGGACAAGAATCGTTGTCGAGCCAGAAGTTGTCGCCGGAGGCTCGTGCACATGGGATTGTGGGAACATAGCCCGAGGTGACCTGCCGGAAGTTTTTCCCGGCTCCTGCGTCGATGATGTCCCTGTCCAGATTCCAAACACCCTTCGCCTTGAGCTTCTTCCTTCCTGCCAAAATGTTGTTCCGCTTGGTTTTGCAAAGCTTCTTGATGTCCACCTTGGGAAGCCCCCTCTCCAAGAAGTCGTCCAGGCAAGCGAACTTGCTTTCAGGCAGCGAGTGGACCATATTTGGTTTTCTGGTTTTCACACCCTTGCGCGTGGACCTCCTGGCGCCCATGATGTAGATCCTCTTCCGGTTCTGCGGAAGCCCGAAACTGCGGCTGTTCACCATTCGCCAGCTCACAGCATAGGCCCGCTTCTGCGACCCAGGAAGCCGACATTCCGTGAGCTGCTGCAGAAGTTTGTTGAAGTGCTTCCTGTGCTTCTTATTCCGGATGCCCGTCACATTCTCCAGCACAAATCCACGCGGTTGCATGCGGCAGATGTAGTCCACCACAGCCTTTGATAAATCACGTTGGTCGCATTTCTCCTGCCCGACGCCCGCACCTCGGAAGGAGCAGACTAAGCAAAGACATATGTGCAAAAAAACAGAAAGTAACCCAAACTCGGTTGAAAACAGCTACTTGTTCTGGCAGTCTGCTGTGTGGTTGGCACGGAAACCCAGCTGTGTACAAGTCACACTTCTCGCAAACATTTCCAAGAGCATATCCAAGACTCCTCGGTCCCTTTTTGTGGGAAAGAATCACCTTTCGGCAATCTGGGTCCACATCGATGGCAAACTGAACCATGAACTCAATCCCCAGTTGCTTCGCTGCCACAACATCAGTTCCCATGCCGCTGCAGTCGCTCCCAAGCATGATTGGCCACTTGCGCTGGCAATGTGGCTCCACCTTCTCCACGCGAGGAGGCTTCTTGATGCCAGTTTTCTTCACCTTCAAGTTCAAGGATGTCTTCCCCATGCTTCACGGACTTTCTGCGGCAACGCAGCAAGTCAGCTGAAGAAGCAATTGGAGGAAAGCTGGCTGCGGGGCGAAGCGTGAAACGGCTTGACGGGCAGACAGAACACATGAGCACACCAGACAACAGACAACAAGACGTAGTAGTCTTGGCTTGGGGCTTAATTGCCCCCCAAAACAAATAGCAGGTCAGCCCGATTTTGAGCCGCAGTGCCAGGGGGTTCCGTACCCCCTTGGCGCTGCAAGTTCTGATGCATCAGAACTCGCAGTGCCAGGGTTACCCCCCCATTTTCGAGCCCCGAGCGCCAGAGGGTTCGGAACCCCCCGGCACTTGGGACTCGAAAATGGGGGGGTAACCCCCGGCACTGCAAGTTCTGATGCAGCAGAACTCGCAGTGCCAGGGGGTTCGGAACCCCCCGGCACTCGGGCTGTCGGGCCCAAAAGAGCCCGAGGACCCGTTTGAAAAAGCATAAACGACTTAGACTCAAAAATCTAGTGCGTCAGAACTCGCAGGGGCCCGAAATCTAGTGCATCAGAACTCGCAGGGACCCAAAATCTAGTGCATCAGAACTCGCAGGGGCCCAAAATTCTGATGCATCAGAATTGTTCATTTGGCAGACACAGGGAGCAACACCAAAAACCAGGCTTGCGGGACAAGGTTCCCCCCACCCCCCCACGGCTTTGTACACTGTTTAACTCCCAGCGCTTCAAGAAGCACTTTCCGTCATCAGACAGCGAGCCATCGCATAGACGTGTTTCTCTCTGTTATGACGCGAGGCAGTGGCAGCCCTCTTCCCCAGTCTGCAGATTCTGCGCAGCGACCAATGCTCGTCATTGGCGGCTGTGACCCAGGCAGAATCGCTCTATTGCCCCAAGAGCTCCCCACTGTACAATGTATGGGCGTTGAACATCTTTGTGGATGTTTTCCTGCACAAGTCACATAGTTCTTCTTGGTCTTGGCAGCTTTGGCTGCGTTCACCCAGGTGGCAGCCTTGTCCTCAGTTCTGTTACCAGGGGCGCGCCGCTCCAAACAAGGCAAACGGGACACGGACAGGACGACAAGTGTGCCACAGCCAGCCAAGGCCCGCACGTACACTTTCCAGTTGAGCTCTTGCATGCGAATCGCGGATGACGTTTGCGAAAAGATGGCGTAATGAGCACATGTCTTCGGGTGCCCTTGGCTGGCCCTTTGTATTTAACCCAAGGCCCAAACCCGGTCTTGATCGCAGCTTGGCTTACGATAAGACCACGTTTTGCGACATTGTTCACCACAACGCCTTCAGCCAAGAGATAATCATTGACCACCAGGGCACCCAAAGAGTGGAGTTCCTGGTGCAAGTCAGCAGAGTCTGCCTCCTCTTTCACGAGCAATCGCCTAAGAAAACTTGCAAGAACAAAGGCGCAAAAGCAAATTCAAACGCCAAGGCGCATATTGGCCAGAGCTGGAAGTTCAGGCTGACTCCGCCTGCGTTTCCGCAGCGAGCTTTCGAGCTGAGCTTGGTGGTCAGCTTTCCTCCTACGCACCAAGCATTGGCTGTGCTCTGCTGGACGAAGCTGCTCTTGCCGCAGCAGCAGGTCGTCTTGCTGAGCTTGAAAGCACCGTCTTTTCTTCAGCTCCGACAACTTTTGGGTCGCTTCCTCGTGCTTGGTGGAAATTGCATTTCCAGCTGCCTTGCGGGAACTTTTGCTCAGCCGCAGCATGTCCCGAGGGGCATCGTTCAGCTTTAAGCATCGCTTCACACTCTTCCGGCGTCGAGCTATCCACGCGGCTTCCGAAACAGGATTTCTTGTTCGTGCCTTGGCCGGCAAGTGTGCAAAGCGAACTCCGGCAAGTTAAAAAAAGCTATGTGCCGCCAAGCGTCCTGCCGGCTTGCTTCTAGTCGAAGACCGGAAACAAACTTAGGTTTGCGAGCGGACCCAGATGATCTTTCAGAGCCGAAGCCTTCCTGCCAAATCTTTTGGGCAAGCGTAGCAACTGCACCACGAAGACTGTTCTTGTCCCACTGGCGAAGCCGCCTCTCGAACGCCTTGAAGTAAGGGCCTAAGAAAGCCCTGTCGCGCGCAGTGTGGTACTTGATATCTGCAAAGTCACGCTCGCTCTGCGCAGTTCCAGCCGCCGATGCCAGCAAGACACGGGCAAGTGTTTTAGACATGTCCAAGCAGCGGCCTTTAAAACTTGACTCTGCCAAGGTCCAGGCTTGCAAATCACCCAACTCTTCCGACTTGGACAGTTGTTTTCCTGGGCAGAGCATTGACCGTTAAACAAACTCAGAACCAGTCGGTGGCGTTGGGCAGTAGGCTTTAAGTCTGGGAACTGTTCATAGAGCTGCTTAGAGTTCGCGTCGAACATCTGGGAGAGCCGCAGAAGACAGCGCTGTGTTTCCGCAGCGCTCTTTTGGGGGCCGCTGAGCGAAAAGGCTGACAAGTTGTGGATCAGTTCAAATTCAGGAAACTCTGTCTTGATGGTCTGCGAGACAAGGGCGTGCCATGCAGCCATCCTTGCAAAGCACCTGTTGAAAACGATCGGCGAAACGCTGCCTCCCACACTCCTGTGCCCAGCGCCCAGTTGAATCAAACGAGGTCTTTCCAGCCACTTCAGCACCTGGCAGTCAGATCAAGTCTTTGAAGCTCTGAAAACTTAACACGGGCTTCGCGACTCAGTGCTGTCTAGAAGCGTGCTGTGTGTAACCACTGGAGGTGGCTGTTTTCTGCACGAAGAGCACATGCAGCCTTTGAGCAAAGGTTGTCAAGCAGGTTTGCGCTGCACTCATGTCCATCTGGCTCTTGTCAAATTTGCGTAAAATTCTGATCTCCTCATCAGCAGCGTCAGCCATCATAGCCATTTGCAGGTACACCTCTGTGGATATAGACTCCAGGAACTTCTTGGCAACCCTTCGGGGTTTCGCGTTGGTCTTTACTCGCAATATCCTTAGATTTGCAACACAGTTTTTCTTTGAAATGGCGACATACTCAAGCAAGCCTGATGCCTACTAAGTCTCTCGTGAGCTGTGGCCAAGATCGCATCCGCAAGAAGGATAAATCGCCCCATCGGCTTCTGCAGAGAAGAATGACGATGCTTGGCCGACTGCAAGTCTCTCATGCCACTGTGACGCAGAAAATCGGCGTCCATGTGCCGAACCTTAGCGCGACGAGACACTATGGCCACACTTGCGGCATGTGTGTTAAAACATGTCCACTTTTGAGCCTAGCAACATGCTTCGCAATCATCACCTTCAAATCTGGCGAATGCCAAATCAGCGCAGTCATAGACTCCTTTCCAGATATGAATTGCTGCATGTATTCCTGAAGCGTCTCGTCAAGATGCCATTTCTTTGCAAACCTTAGCCAGCAAGGCAGCTGTCTGTTAGTTGTCCGTTCCGCGCAGGGTTGTTTACTGGGAATGCAGCACGTGAGGACTGCGCTGAGTTGCCGCTGGACAGCATGCGCGCTGTCGCGCAGTCGAATCTTCATAGCTGGAAAAGTCTCGGCAGGAAAGTGGTCCCGAAGTGAGAGTAAACGGCCGGCTCTCAGTTCATCAGCGGCCGCATCCGAAGCAAACATTTCCTCAGCAGCGTCAGCGTCAGGGAGAAGCATTTTGTTTTGAAACATGGAGCAAGCAAAGCTTTGCCGCCTAGGTTCCACCCTTCTGCGAAAATGCTGCCAAGCCTTTTTTGTAAAATGTCGGCGCCTTCCCGCACCACCCAGACGGAGGTTTTCTTCTAGCCTGAAACATAGTTTTTGCAACTTGCAGCGTTGTTCTGGCAAGCCTTCCGGCGCCGCAAATTTGGCCGTGGAAGAGCCCCAAGAGGCCTTGATGTAGTTCAAGTTGACCGCGCTGCGGTTTTGCAGCGCGGTTTAACACACAGGCAAAGCAAATCTGACAGAAAGCATCGGCCCTTGCACATCTTGCAAAATCAGAGCTACCTGGCACTTCCCAAGTTTCTTCCGCTCCATTCCAACATAGCCTCATTCAAGCACCATGAAATCTTCTTTCTTGTAGCGACCAACAGAAGATTTTTAAAGCGATTCTCCTTTTAAGCGGCGCTTCACAACACCCAGAAAGGTCCATTAACGGGGTGCCTGGCAGATTTGGGCTGCAGCCAAGCTTGTCGAAACCCATGCAGCACTCACGCTCATGTTGTTTTAAGTGCGTTGTTCACAATCCTTCCACTGAGCGGCTAAAGCACTTGCAGTACCGGCACTGCACATTTGACTCAGTTTTGCCCACTTGAACAGTCTTCCCACTTCATCACGCATTTAAAAGAAGGCATGGCGCCATCCGAACTGCGTTGCTGCAGTTGGTGCAGCAGCTGCTGTACAACTTAAGCATGTTTCAACAGGCGTGATCAACGATTAACGATGCCGCAACATGAACTTCCTTTACGTTGGCCAGCTGCTACTTTGTGCATGGATCATCAGTTCACCACTCAACGCCGTCGTTGAAGGTGACTTTCAGCCATTGTCCCCGGTAGTCGTACCAGCGTTGGCCTTGGGAATTTTGGCGCCCGTGGCAGCCGGCCAAACTGATCCAGCAGCGACCCATTGTGTATAGGTGTAGGTGCCGCTGGAACGCATCCTATGCACCGGCGCAGGTCTCTTTGTCTTTCTGGCTTCTCCAAGTTCTGAAGGGCAGCCCAATCACTCGGTATCTCTTAAATCTGGTTCTCGCGCGACCGCGTCTTCTGTCAAGTCCTGGATAGCCCTTCCACCATCCGGGTTAGGCATGTTGTTATAGATGCCTGTCGCAGCGACGTAGCCGACTCCGCTGCTGTAATTTGTGTGTGGAACCAATCGCCTGCTCAGTGCCGAGCTTTGGAAACCCGGCGTTCTGCCACTGCCTCTCCAATTGCGCAATTGTGCTTCTTGCCATCAACTTGACTCAAGCGGCATCCACTTGGTTCTAGTGCTCATCTTGGTTCTCGTCCTTCTGGACATTTTGTCATCCGGCTTCTCATCATCCTTATCTAAGATTCCGCTTACATTAGAGTTAGAATTAGGAACATTGACACGGTGCAGGGTCATTGTCAGGTGTTCCGCACGCTGGAGTTGTTGCTGCAGTCCGTCGTTATCCTTCTGCATGTGGTCAGATTTATAAGACTGCTGGTGTTAAAGCCTTTCGCATGCAGGCTCATCAGCCGGCGACGTTGGCAAATAGTTGAACCAGGCCGGAACTACGGTATGTCAGTGTCAAGCTGCGTCGCCGCAGTTTTGGCATGGGCAAAAAACGGAGTTGGGCTTGCTCCACCGACAGCTGGAAAAGTGGGCTTCTCCGCTGTTGGCGTTGGCGCAAGCTGCTTGGATCTAACTGCCGCCTTGCGGCGGCAAGCGATAAACGCAGCACTCTTGCCTTTACGTTGGTGGGCTGAGAAGTCCAGGGGAAGCAGCAGCTTAAGGGTGTGAGATTCTTCACCTTGTCATGTCCATGTGAAGGAACCACTCCTTGTATGGGACGTAGTCTTCTTCCCAGTGAGGGGTGTGGGCACAGTTGTGCCACCTGCTTGCTGCAATCTTTTCGTATACGGGCACCGCCACGTGGTCCCTCTGCAACTCTTTCAGCAGCAGGCGGCTTTGCGGCTGGAAATTCCGCAAGCACGTCTTGCCCTGCTGGACCCGCATGTTGTACCTTACAATCGCCTTCACTATCACGAGGTCCTCCGCATTCCACACCAGCTCTGTGCCACGACGCATGTTAAAAATCGTCCTGGGGGTGTGGCCCAGAAGCTGGAAGCCCAAAGCGTGGTAGACATTGTTGCTGAAGGCTTTTGTCTTCGTAGTGGTCGAAGACGTGCTCCCAGTCTTCTGCTGTGTACCTTGGCGCACAAGGTCGGCAAGGCACGAACAGGCAAGACTACAACAACCAAGGACTAAACATTCACAAATCATTACCAAACACAAATTTCTTGGCAAGGCGCACTCCGACTCCACGGCCTCCTCGGCCGTGATACTCGCGTGCCCCCAGCCCGGCGTCGTTATCTGACGCAGACAGCTTTCCCTGTCTCAGGATTGCCGGGGCACATTCCCAGTACGTGCCGTGAACCACCGAGTGCAAGTGGATGCCATCTGCGTTTCCGCAGATGTCTTGAATACGACGCTGCCCCTGCGCAGAGTGCAGTCTGTCCGACTGCAAGTAATCGAACTCGATGTGGCCAGAGCTTTTCGAGGTCTCCTGGGGGAAATGGCGGCATTGGCCCAGAGAGTCGCAGACTCCGTGGACGTGCGCCCAGTGCCGCACCATCATCTCCACCAATGCTGGGTCCTTTGCAAGGGGGTGGTTGCTCTGGCTCCTCCCGTGTTTTTCCCACTTTGAACGCTGGGTCAATCTCCCGATGTTGTTCCTCAGGACATCATACGGGGCTTGCACCAATGGAGTGGCCAACTCCAATGACTTTGTGCCAGCCACATGCGACAGCTTCAGGAGATTCGCCAGCATCTCGCTCGCGATGAGGACCGACTTCAGCGGCAGTCGTTCAATGCCTTCCAGTGCCCTGTGTGATGGCCGCTGTGTTGCCACAGCGGCTTGGTTCACTCTGTCCAGGAAGTCTGCAAGCGGAGTCCTGCAAAGGTCATAGAGGTCGCGATGACTCAGCATCGTATTGACCTTCACCCACTTGTGCCCGGAATTCTGGTCGAGCGGCTTTGTTGAGACCCCATCCACATTGGCCATCCCGTGTGGCAGGAGCTCGGGTTTGCCAATGCGTTGAGGGCCATGGACCTCTAGTGTATCGTGAAAGAATGACGGCAAGACGAAGCCGAAATTGATGTGGTTTACGTTTCTCCGCTTGCCTTCCTGCAGGGGCATTGCTTGAACAGTGTTTGCAATAGTTAGAACAAACGTACAGGGACATGCAGCTTTTCACACGCCCCAACCCCATGCACTTTCCCAAACCTGTCCTGAAATTTCTGGTTTATCAGCGTTGTGTCTTTTTTCGCCAGCGTGAAAAAGTGGCCCGCGACGCTGGAGTCCAGCTGCAACCCAGCCTCTTCTACCAGTTCCCTTAAGGCGGCATTCTTGGCCGCATCTTCCTGCCAGTTTCCACCATGCCTGTAGACAAGATCTGCTGGAACTATGCTTCCAGCAGGTGTAGCAAGAAACCCGCTGCACCTTCGGTGCGCCAAGACATGCCAGTCGAAATTGACATTCATGAACAAGTATAGCGCCACACTGCCATACTCGTCGGAATGTCGCGGCATGTCCTGCTGTGTTGCCAAAGCAGTCTTCAATCTGCCTTGCCTTGCTTGAAGCCAAGGCTGGCGCGCAAGCAGTGTGAGATGCAGTTGTGTTTCATGATCACTGAACGGCAACAACATTTGAGAGCTGTTTTTTTCCACTAGCAGCCTGAGTAAGTAAGTTTGAACAACCAAGGCAAGGAGCTCCAACAACTAGATCATTCGACAGCAACTGTTCAACTGCGGGTGCAGAGCTGGTTCTAGATGCAGTTTTGTCAACAATGTGGTGCGCATGGAGTTGCGGAAGCTTTATGTTGAAGAGGCGAAGGGCAATTCCTGCTGTCGCAAACGACAACACAACCGAAAAAACAAAGTCGTGCAGTGTTACCAGATGCCTGCATACCCTACTCGAAGAGCTGCACAGCCAACCCAGGGCGGGCCCTTGCTCATGGATTGACAAAGCATTGCGCTGCGTTTTTTTTTTCTGGCTGCAAAATGTGCGAAGAGACTGTTGCGGCAGCAATTCAAGTGAAACACTGGCAAGACTGCGTGGCCGCAGTTTGTGTCTAGCGATGCTCGAAGACTGTCTCCTTGGGCTGTCTGTGTCTAGCAATGCTTGATTGTCTCCTTGGACTCATTCTTCTGATTCAGCAGCTTAATAATCATCATCTCTATCTTGTTGACACGGCCTTGCACCCCTGTCAGCTCGTCCAAGATATCCTTAAGCACTTCCTCGGGCGGGAGCGGCGGCGGACTCAGCCACGGCGGCGGCGGGGAGGTCGCCGAGGATGCCTGCGACGATGGCGGCAAGCGATCACACACGGCGCCCACCCAGTTAGTACACATCGGCGGTTCGCAATTTTCGGACCGAACTTTGAAGGCCTCATCCCTGGTGTAGCGCCAGCTGTGCTGCAGGCCAGCCTCAGCCTTTCCCTCCAGCAGGCACACGCAGCAATTCACCTCAAAGTTCCAACCGCAAACCATCACACCGCTGTCTTTGAAGGCCTTCTTCTTGAACAACGGGGTCTTGCATTACATCCGCAGAACATCGCACAACGGTCCTGCCAAAAAGTCAGAAATTCCACGGCATTGGTCTGACTGACAGCTGCGATTCCGCAGATGTTCATTAACAGCTGCGGCGGGCAATTCAACCATCACGACATGAACACAGCATCCCTGACACATGTTTCAAACTGTTCACAGGCGCGCCCGAGCAAACACAGGCACGAATCGAAGACTGCAGCTCAACCACCATTAGCCTTGCGTAAGAGGGTCTTTTTCTTGTTCCGACCTTGCGCCCGAAACGTGTAAAGTCAAGACTAAGCTACTGTTGGAATTTGCAGAGGTGTTGGCCATTAACAAGAACCAACTGCGGGCACGCAGTTGGTTTTCGCGGCAGCAGCGCTGCGTGGAACTCCGGCAGTATAAACATGGGACATCTATCGCCGGCGCAATTCAGACTCTAACTTCTCCAGCTCCTGCGTGCTTTGCCACAATTTGTGATCGATGACCTCCGTAATTGCCGTCTGCCACATGCGGAGCGACATCCTGCGCATAGACTCAACCTGAAAAGTCTCTGCCCCTCTCAGAACCAATAAACAGCTGCTGCCTGCCATTGCGCGTGTTTTGGAACTCCTCGATGAGGTCCAGCGCCGAATCCAGATTGTGGTACTCCTGCCTCATCAGGATCTCAACAGCTACCACCATCTGCAACTCTTCCTTTAGGTGTTCCATTTGCGTTTTCAATGCCTCGATCTTCCGTCGTCGAGCCCCAGCCTCGGTCATGGCGCGCAACGCAGGTGACTGTTCCATCCTGGCTCCCCTAAAAAAAGGCCAGTTTGGACCAGAGCGCTGCAAAGTAAATTGCACAAAAAGCATCTCAAATTGACAAATATTGCCCCAGGTGCTATTTTTCTTGCCTGCAAACAAGCATGCGGCAGCAAACACATCGTTTCTCAGGCTGCAGCAGCCCCTCAAGCTCAGAATAAATACTACTGTGTTGCCGCAGTGTGTTCGTATGTGAACTCTCGAAGCACCGGCTGCAAGTCCTGTATCAGGACATGGACTGGCCAGAGTATGGCCAGAAACACACACTCTGCGTCGTGGCCAGCGGCAAGACCGCCCCACACATCCAGGGCCTCGCTCACCTGCAACATATGGTCATGGAGAGTGCGCAGCTCGTCAAGCTTAACCTTGTTCAGCTTCCCCTTCATCGGCCGCAGCATCTCGTACTCATCAAACATCCACAAGACGTCCTTGTAGCGCACATCAGTCACCGGTGTCTTGTGACAAAAAAAGTGTTCAAGCACAGCGCGTGTGGCGCAGCACTTGCTGATGATCTTGGAGTTCATCCGGTTGTCTTTGTACAGAGGGCCCAGAGTCTCGCAGACCTTGATGAGCATCGAGAAAGGGATCTTGTCTGGTTGCCCGCAAGTGATTCGTTGGATGTCTTCCGCCAACTTGTATAGGCAATCCCCCCCGCACAATGCCAGCTGAGCCCTCCTCCAAGTACCTGGATGCCATGGCTTCGCCAGCTTTGGTTGCAAAGCTGGACAACGAGTTGAAGCCGAACCGAAGCTGAGCCAGTTGAACCGAATGGGCGGGCGGCGGGCGAAAACTCACTGAGCCGCACGCAACGCTGGCAGCAAAACCGACACGCTTTTCCTTGTGCTTTGTAAAACTCAGGAGTTGCCAAACTTCTCAGGCAAAGCAAAAACCTAAGCTGAGCCGGGCTCTCAGGGGAAAGGCTGTGTTTCCGCAGCCTTTTCTAGATGCAAGTTCAGTCAGAGTTCAAGGGTAAACAAGCTCACGCAAAGTCAAACAAGCATCGTCCAACAGCATCCCCAATGGGGTAAGAGGTCCGTCAATGTCGGCCAGTTCGTTCAAGAAGTGCAGAACCTGGGTCGACTCTTCCACAAAGGCCCGCTCTTCAGCAGTGACGCGTGGAAGTTGCGTTGGTCCTGGAGAGCCTGGAGAGCACAAATCCCGCACAAGAGGCTCCCTGGCCATATCATCAGAAGGCAAGGGCGAAATCAGCGCGCGCTCCATACCAGCAAGAACGACTGCGAAAGGAAACATCGCGGCTCTTCGCCCAGTTCTTTCCATGATCAACCGCAGGACCCGGCTGCATTTCCTGACAATAATCTCGTCAATCTTCATTTCAATGACATGCAGCGCCACGCAATGCGCGAGCTCGTCAGCGTCACCCCCGTAAATGTCCATGGCAGCACGTGCGCCAAGTTTCACTACCAGCTGACATAGCAAAAACAACTCTCTGAGCCACCGGATTGTCCAAACATCAAGGCCCCCCTCCCTCCCCAAGATTTTCGGCAAAAAAACACTTCCGAAAAACAGATTGTTTTGACAAAGAACGCGCACGCGAAAAAACAAGGTGTTCGGTCCAAAAAAAAGCACACAAAAAAAGGCATAAAAAGCATGTCCTTAATGACCGGCCAGATTAAAGGGCAGACCGATGCCATTGAGCTCACGGGACAAGTTCTCGAGGAGCAGGCGGGTCTGTACACGGTTTGCAGGGAAGGCGTAGATAGAGCAGATGACCAACTTCCGGACTTGACCTTGAAATTGAAGCGATGCCTGCTGCCACTTGCGAAGCAAAACCAAAATTGAGGAAAAGCGGCCTCGCTGGGACTGTGCAAAGGAGGCGCGCCCTCGATTTGCCGGCCTCAGGGGCTGAGAGATGGCGGCAATGAGCTGAAGCATTCGCGCGGCACATGTCTGACTTTCCCGTATTCATAGTAACACATCGGCCTGCCGCAGGCCCGGTGCCCGGCTGCAAAGTGTCCTGAGCTCTCATGAAGGCGTCGGACCTTCACCTCTCAGAGCTCGGGTCGCCACCTCCCAAATTCGCTAATTCAGGGTGCAAGGCCTCATGCTTTTTGACCTCCTCCAGTTTGCGAAGTCGTCTCTCAGTCATGGCCTTCTGTTTGCGCTCCGACACGCTGTGGCAACCACTTCTCAAGGCGATGGTCCGTAAGGAGATTACCGAGTATCACTGCGACAGCTTGGCATGTCCTGCTTGCTGATGGCCATGTCGCAAAAGGGGCAAGACCAAGCAACTTCCGAGCAAGGGTTGATTTTGAGACCAACTTCAGCTTACGCGCAAAGCGTCCCAAATTGCCTTGACATCCATGATGGGCACGGTTGTGCCTATATCTGGTGTCCGCAAGATTTGGATTCGGTCCGAAAAGGGCACCAGGGACAAGACCATTGGAGTTGTAGGATCAGGGCGAGGTCCAGGACGCGTGCGAGGAACCGGAGGCACATCTCCATCAACTTCCAAGTCCGTGATGTCACGCAATGTTTGAGTGGTCAGCGTTGATCGCTTCGATCTTCTTCAAGGGCTCTATTGGCTTTGACTGGCTGTGGGTTGGCTCAGAGCCCCGCCTGTTGCAAAGAGTCCGAATCTCAGCATTGGAGGTTCATACCAGTGCGAAACCTTTTGGCTAGATGAGCCCGGCGTTCTCTTCCGAGATGGGGCCTGCTGAGTGCCCGAAGCAAAATCAATCGGGTTCAGGGATGATGACGCTGATTGCGAAGCAAAGTCAGCAAGATCCAAGGACCGCGTAACGTTGACCCCGTATTAATCTGTAACGCACCCCCTTGAAGGTCAGAAGATTTTGCGGGGGGCCAGATTTTGAAGGGCTTTTGGCTCCCCCCTAAACAATCTGGAATTGAGTTTCCATGTGATTTAGTATTGCTGGAGCTTCCTTTTGAGATCTGGAATTGAGTTTCCAGTTGATTTAGTATTGCTGGAGCTTCCTTTTGAAATCTGGAATTGAGTTTCCATTTGATCGCTGGAGCTTCCTTTTTGAGATCGAATTGAATTTCCATTTGATTTAGTATTGCTGGTGCTTCTTTTCTGAGATCTGGAATTGGGTGCATGCTATGAATTGCAAGCATGTGAGTTGTCAATATGGATGACATTTTCAGCAATTTCTAAGAATAAGCTCGACAAGCAGTGGAGAAAGCAGCCATCTGGGGGCAGGGACCGGTTTAATTGGGGGGGGTTTTTTAGAACCCTATCTGAGCTATGTATTGTTTAGTATTGGGGGGGGGGTCACCCGGACCGGTTTAATAGGGGAGGGTTTATTAATACGGGGTCAACATTAGCGATAGAGGGCCTCGAGCGGGACTTTTTGGCAGGCTGCGTTAGGACATCGGAAGCAAAATCCTCAACGCAAGGGGTTCCGCCAAGGACCTACCTGCAAACCTGGTGCCCTCCTGGGTGGCTGCCCAGAAACGGTGGCATCAAGATACTCGTCATGCTGGGCCACCTATATCGAAGTATAGGCAAAGGGGCCGCGCAGTGCCACCGTGAGTATGCAGCTTGACCTCGCCCTCGTTGCTGAGGACGAAAAGTCACGAGCGAGTGGGCAACGGTCAGCTCCAGGTAGCAAGCCCAGGTGCCGCACAGCTTGACCTTTCCAATTAGGACCATCCGCCTTGAAGCTGGCTCCAGCTTTCATGCCATCCCATAGCGCCTGGTACTCCTCAAAGTGCTTCTCATACCACGCCGCCACGAAAGCTCTGAGAGACCTTCCGGACGCCTTCTTCTCAGAGCAAACTTGGTCATGCCTTCTGCAATTGCAAGTTGCTATTCTGCGACCGCTTTCTGGTATCCATGGTTTCTTTGTGTCATGGCCAGCGTTGGTAGACTTGCGCCTCTTTGCGTCTTCTACTTTGTCAGCTGCCTCCATATTGGCATCCCCGTCCTTGTCGGTGTCCTTGTCGGCAGGCTGGGTCACGGCATTGCTTTGTCGCTTGTTGTCCTTGCGGCTAATGGAGGCCACGGACTTGAAAGAAACAGCCACCTCGCCGCGAAGTTACCTAGTCTTGGACAAATCCTGGTGTCGCTTGGCCTCTTTCATGCTGATCAGCTCGAAGGTTCCCCCTGTAGCATCCTGCAGCGCTGGTTGGTGCAGCTCAGCATCATTAAGCTTCACAACCCAATCTGTAGGAAAGCTCTCCATGTAGAAGGACGGTCCCGTAGCCGGCATCTCCGTGAGGAATGCGAATACCAAGTTGCGATCTGCCCAGAATAGCACCTTGGCCTGCAAGCTTTCGGACCCGAGCGGCGTAAGCGGTGTCTCTCATCAGTGTTCCAGTCCATCCATAAAACCTTCGTGTGTAGTTCCTGGAGGTCGCCATGTACAAGCTCCACCATCCATCTCTGGCCTTGATCATTCATGGCACCTGAGGGCTGCATGCTGAGAGTGTACCCAAAGTAGTCCGCAAAGCTGGGCCTGCCGTGATAGGCCATCTCTCAACTCGAATTTGCAAGTGTCCCCGAGTTGCTTCGTCCGAGGCTCGTGGTTTAGTGCCCACCGACGCGCAGAAGCACCGGGGTTGGCCACCATCTTGGACCATTCGGAGAACAAATCCTGTCGATCCGGAATACCACCCTTGTCGACAGGTTGGAACTGTTTCACTGAAGCCGGGCTAATCACCTTTCGTGAGCCAAGGGGTTGGTGATTGCTGTAGCATTGGCTATAGCACTGACGAACCTGAATGGCCTTGCGGATGATGCCTGGAACCCAACCCTGATCATCTCGGGTCCTCGGGCCAGGGCACGTTGGTGGGGAGCAACAGTGACCCTAGCATTGCGTTCACCACATGCCAATCCACGGCATTCCTCGTAGTCTCGATGCTGTCTGCGAGTACGACAAATCCTTCATCTTTGAAGTCATCCAACACCTTCGCAAAATCCACCGCCCCACACACCATATGAAGCTTGCTGGTTTCCGCGCTGCCCCAATCAGCAAGCCGAGGCCTCCAAACGACGTTGCCCCAGTCATCCTTGTAGGGCTCCTGGTTCTTTGCGCGGTGTTGCCCCAGCCATTTCTGCGCCGGGTCGTGACGCCAGCTTCTCCAGGTCTGTCCCGAGGAGGGGTAGTCTTTCCATTGTCTCTGGCGCTTGTCATCCCAGGATGAGCTCCACGAAGAATTGGAAGCTTGTGCCCTGCTACGCTGCTCCTTCTCCGCTAGTTGTCGTCGAAGGCCGTTGAACAGGTCGAAACCTTTCTGCCGCCTGGCTCTTGCGAGCAAGTTCTCCAAGGCCATGATCAACGGCTCGGAGCCGTCCTTCGTATCCTCACTCTGAGACTTGTAGTTGCCGCAGAGTTGTTGCAAGCCGGCGAGTAGATCTGAAGAAGAGGATCCCCCGCCAGCCATGCGGTCGACCACAAAGTGCTGAGCACTGCGTGAAAAAGGATATTTTCGGCATGCCCAAAGGGAACGCTGCCGATCTCGTCCACATGGTCTTGATGAACATCACGTTGAGCACGGACACCACGATGAGCATGAAGTCCGGGCCATTTCAAGAGAGCACGGCGATATCGCCAGCCCCCATGCCGCAACCTGCACCTGAAAGGTCGATTCCAACGTCGCCTTCGACCTGCCACATGCACGGCAGTGAAAGCACAAATGCCCTTCAAATATTGATTCCAAATCTTCCAGCGATTTCCAGCGCACACCCCATGCTTTCTTCGCTTTCTTCGCATAGTCGACTTCATGCCATTCATCTCAAGGCAAATTCCAGCGCACACCCCACGCTTTCTTTGCATAGCCGACTTCCCACCATTTCTTCTCAAAGCGAGAGAGAACAAATACATGAGGGCAAATACGAAAATCATCACAAGGAACTTTCCCTTGAGGTGCAGTCCGGGATACCAGACTCGCTCAGTATCGGTGAAGGCAACGTAGGAAGGAGTGGTTCGGTTGCCCTGGTCGTTGGCAATGATCTCCACTCCGTCGTTCTTCCAAACACCCAAGCAAGAATAGGTCGTGCCGAGGTCAATCCCAATGGCAGTCTTCTTGGCCATGATGAATTACTAAATCTCAAGAGGCTAACTGGGCAAGCACCAATGACAACGACGGATTTTCCTGAGCCACATATCATATATCAATCTAGTGGTTGATACAAAGAGCCCAATCAAACAACGTCGTGCTGACAGACATGCAGGGCCGCTGGAAGTATGACCAATGACATTGGAGCGCCCTAGATTGTCAAAACCGTGAAACCGCTGAACAAAGCACCTCAATGCCATGTCTGCTCACAGAACCGGGCAAGAAACAACTTCAAAAAGCACGCTATGCCAATGCTATGCCAGTGCTTCATCAGGCAATTGCTTTCATGCAGTTTCCGATCATTCTGTTCCATGCACTGGTTTTTGCTGGGCATTGGCACAATTGCCAATTGCCCAAAGAAGATTGTTGGCCGTGAGCTTGGGTCCCACACCTACTCGAGCACTTTGTGCTTGACGCCTAGGTCGAATTAGTCCACCTCCTCGACGGTGGGGCCGCTGTTGCCGCCAGGAGCGCCACCCATGCCACCACCTGGCATGCCACCTTCTGGCATGTCACCGCCGCCGGCAGCCTGGTACACCTTCATCATGATGGGGTTCACAACGCCCTCCAGCTCCTTCTGCTTGGCCTCAAACTCGTCTTTCTCAGCCAACTGGTTCTTGTCCAGCCAGTCCAGGGTCTCTTGCACTGCAGACTCGATCTTCTCCTTATCACCGCCCTCGAACTTGTCCTTCAGCTTCTCCTCGTTCAAGGTGTTGCGCATGGTGAAGCAGTAATTCTCCAAGCCGTTCTTGGCCTCGATCTTCTGCTTGTTGGCCTGCAAACAATCCAGTGCACACCGCATTAACACTGAGAAGTCAATTCATCAAGACTTTCAAGTATCTTTAAGTAAATAGCTTTGTCTGTAGCCCAAACATGGCCTCATCCTCGGCACGGAACTTCTCTGCCTCTTGCACCATACGATCGATCTCCGACTGCGACAGCCGGCCCTTCTCATTGGTGATGGTGATCTGGTTGGACTTTCCAGTGGACTTGTCGGAGGCGCTCACGTTCAAGATTCCGTTGGCATCGATGTCATAGGTCACCTCAATCTGCGGCACACCCCGGGGAGCCGGAGGAATGCCATCCAGGTGGAACTTGCCTAGCAAATTGTTGTCCTTGGTCATGGCGCGCTCACCCTCGAACACTTGGATCAACACACCCGGCTGGTTGTCCGCGTAGGTCGTGAAGGTCTGCGCTTTCTTGGTCGGGATGGTTGTGTTGCGCTCAATCAACTTGGTCATCACACCACCTGCGGTCTCCAAGCCCATGGAGAGCGGCGTCACATCCAAAAGCAGGAGATCCGCACTTGGGATGAGCCCTCCTCGCCAGTCAGGGAGGCAGCCTGCACCGCCAGCGCGAGCTGCCACAGCCTCATCTGGGTTTGATGGACCTGTTTGGCTCCTTGCCGTTGAAGAACTGGATCATGGACTGCACCTTGGGGATGCGCGTGGAGCCGACCCACCAGCACCACGTCAGCACGCCTTCGTCGATGTCAAGTCCTTGAGGCACTTCTCCCACAGGGCCCATGGAGTTGCGGAAGTAGTCCATGCACAGCTCCTCAAAGCGTGCACGAGACAAGGAGCAGCTGTAGTCAATGCCCTCAAAGAGGGAGTCAATCTCAATGGTGGCCTGCGTGGATGAGGACAGGGTCCTCTTGGCACGCTCGCACTGCGTGCGCAGTCGGCGGATGGCTCGCTGGTTGCCCGCCAAGTCCTTTCCACGGTTCTTGCGCTTGAAGTCCTGCATGCAAAAGTCCACTACTCGATTGTCAAAATCCTCACCTCCCAAGTGAGTGTCTCCTGCAGTGGCCTTGACCTCAAAGATGCCATCCTCAATGGTCAGCAGCGACACATCGAAGGTGCCGCCACCCATGTCGTAGATGAGCACGTTCCTCTCACCGCTGCCCTTCTTGTCCAGGCCATACCGCAATGGCCGCGGCAAGTTGGCTCGCTGATGATGCGCAAGCACATCATGCCGGAAATCGTTCCAGCATCCTTGGTGGCTTGGCGCTGAGAATCGTTGAAGTAGGCCGGCACCGTGACGACTGCATCATTCACCTTGGTGCCCAAGTAGGCCTCGGCTGTCTCCTTCATCTTCAGCAGAATCATGGAGGAGATTTCCTCCGGATGATACCTGAGTCGACTTCAATCCACAGCCTGGGCTTCAACCAAAACAATATATGCGTGCCAGCCATCAATGAACAAACCCCGATCATGCAAGTTCCTAAGGTCCTAAACGACAACATATCTGTTCTTGCTCATGTCAGGGAACTTCTTCTCCTCGCCTTCCACCTTCACCACAATGATTGGCTTGTCGCCCTGACCTGCAATGCACTTGAATGGCCACAACTTGATGTCTGCCTGCACAATGGGGTCGGCAAACTTGCGGCCAATCAATCTTTTGGCATCAAAGACCGTGTTCTCAGGATTTCGGGCCACCTGATTCTTCGCTGCGTCCCCGATCAATCGCTCAGTATCGGTGAAGGCAACGTAGGAAGGAGTGGTTCGGTTGCCCTGGTCGTTGGCAATGATCTCCACTCCGTCGTTCTTCCAAACACCCACGCAAGAATAGGTCGTGCCGAGGTCAATCCCAATGGCGGTCTTCTTGGCCATGATGAATTGCTAAATCTCGAGAGGCTAACTGGGCAAGCACCAATGACAACGATGGATTTTCCTGAGCCACATATCATATATCAATCTAGTGGTTGATACAAAGAGCCCAATCAAACAACGTCGTGCTGGCAAACATGCAGGGCCGCTGGAAGTATGACCACGACATTGGAGCGCCCTAGATTGTCAAAACCGTGAAACCGCTGAACAAAGCACCTCAATGCCATGTCTGCTCACAGAACCGGGCAAGAACCAACTTCAACAAAGCACGCCATGCCAATGCTATGCCAGTGCTTCATCAGGCAATTGCTTTCATGCAGTTTCCGATCATTCTGTTCCATGCACAGGTTTTTGCTGGGCATTGGCACAATTGCCAATTGCCCAAAGAAAATTCGTGGTTGTGAGCTTAGGTCCCACACCTACTCGAGCACTTTGTGCTTGATGCCTAGGTCGAATTAGTCCACCTCCTCGACGGTGGGGCCGCTGTTGCCGCCAGGAGCGCCACCCATGCCACCACCTGGCATGCCACCTTCTGGCATGCCACCGCCGCCGGCAGCCTGGTACACCTTCATCATGATGGGGTTCACAACGCCCTCCAGCTCCTTCTGCTTGGCCTCAAACTCGTCCTTCTCAGCCAACTGGTTCTTGTCCAGCCAGTCCAGGGTCTCTTGCACTGCAGACTCGATCTTCTCCTTATCACCGCCCTCGAACTTGTCCTTCAGCTTCTCCTCGTTCAAGGTGTTGCGCATGGTGAAGCAGTAATTCTCCAAGCCGTTCTTGGCCTCGATCTTCTGCTTGTTGGCCTGCAGGCAATCCAGTGCACACACACACATTAACACTGACAAGAGAATTCATCAAAACGCTTTAAGTATCTTTAAGTATTTAAGTAAGAAACACATAGTCATTCGGCAACCTGCTTGTCTGATGCATCAAGGTTTGAACATGCAAACAAGATAAGTACGCGTGATACGAATTGCACAGCATGATGGGTTCCGCGCCCACACACACACAAATGACAAACATGGGTAAGCTTGCTGGCAGCACAAGCCAAAATAGCTTTGGCTTTGTCTGTAGCCCAAACATGGCCTCATCCTCGGCACGGAACTTCTCTGCCTCTTGCACCATACGATCGATCTCCGACTGCGACAGCCGGCCCTTCTCATTGGTGATGGTGATCTGGTTGGACTTTCCAGTGGACTTGTCGGAGGCGCTCACGTTCAAGATTCCGTTGGCATCGATGTCATAGGTCACCTCAATCTGCGGCACACCCCGGGGAGCCGGAGGAATGCCATCCAGGTGGAACTTGCCCAGCAAATTGTTGTCCTTGGTCATGGCGCGCTCACCCTCGAAACTTGGATCAACACACCCGGCTGGTTGTCCGCGTAGGTCGTGAAGGTCTGCGCTTTCTTGGTCGGGATGGTTGTGTTGCGCTCAATCAACTTGGTCATCACACCACCTGCGGTCTCCAAGCCCATGGAGAGCGGCGTCACATCCAAAAGCAGGAGATCCTGCACTTGGGATGAGCCCTCGCCAGTCAGGATAGCAGCCTGCACCGCCGCACCATATGCCACAGCCTCATCTGGGTTGATGGACCTGTTCGGCTCCTTGCCGTTGAAGAACTCCTGGATCATGGACTGCACCTTGGGGATGCGCGTGGAGCCACCCACCAGCACCACGTCGTGCACGCTCTTCTTGTCGATGCCCGAGTCCTTGAGGCACTTCTCCACAGGGCCCATGGAGTTGCGGAAGTAGTCCATGCACAGCTCCTCAAAGCGTGCCCGAGACAAGGAGCAGCTGTAGTCAATGCCCTCAAAGAGGGAGTCAATCTCAATGGTGGCCTGCGTGGATGAGGACAGGGTCCTCTTGGCACGCTCACACTGCGTGCGCAGTCGGCGGATGGCTCGCTGGTTGCCCGCCAAGTCCTTTCCACGGTTCTTGCGCTTGAAGTCCTGCATGCAGAAGTCCACCACTCGATTGTCAAAATCCTCACCTCCCAAGTGAGTGTCTCCTGCAGTGGCCTTGACCTCAAAGATGCCATCCTCAATGGTCAGCAGCGACACATCGAAGGTGCCGCCACCCATGTCGTAGATGAGCACGTTCCTCTCACCGCTGCCCTTCTTGTCCAGGCCATATGCAATGGCCGCGGCAGTTGGCTCGTTGATGATGCGCAGCACGTTCATGCCGGAAATTGTTCCAGCATCCTTGGTGGCTTGGCGCTGAGAATCGTTGAAGTAGGCCGGCACCGTGACGACTGCATCATTCACCTTGGTGCCCAAGTAGGCCTCGGCTGTCTCCTTCATCTTCAGCAGAATCATGGAGGAGATTTCCTCCGGATGATACCTGAGTCGACTTCAATCCACAGCCTGGGCTTCAACCAAAACAATATATGCGTGCCAGCCATCAATGAACAAACCCCGATCATGCAAGTTCCTAAGGTCCTAAACGACAACATATCTGTTCTTGTTCATGTCAGGGAACTTCTTCTCCTCGCCTTCCACCTTCACCACAATGATTGGCTTGTCGCCCTGACCTGCAATGCACTTGAATGGCCACAACTTGATGTCTGCCTGCACAATGGGGTCGGCAAACTTGCGGCCAATCAATCTTTTGGCATCAAAGACCGTGTTCTCAGGATTTCGGGCCACCTGATTCTTCGCTGCGTCCCCGATCAATCGCTCAGTATCGGTGAAGGCAACGTAGGAAGGAGTGGTTCGGTTGCCCTGGTCGTTGGCAATGATCTCCACTCCGTCGTTCTTCCAAACACCCACGCAAGAATAGGTTGTGCCGAGGTCGATCCCAATGGCGGTCTTCTTGGCCATGATGAATTGCTAAATCTCAAGAGGCTAACTGGGCAAGCACCAATGACAACGATGGATTTTCCTGAGCCACATATCATATATCAATCTAGTGGTTGATACGAAGAATCCAATCAAACAACGTCGTGCTGGCAAACATGAAGGGCCGCTGGAAGTATGACCACGACATTGGAGCGCCCTAGATTGTCAAAACCGTGAAACCGCTGAACAAAGCACCTCAATGCCATGTCTGCTCACAGAACCGGCCAAGAACCAACTTCAACAAAGCACGCCATGCCAATGCTATGCCAGTGCTTCATCAGGCAATTGCTTTCATGCAGTTTCCGATCATTCTGCTCCATGCACAGGTTTTTGCTGGGCGTTGGCACAATTGCCAATTGCCCAAAGAAAATTCGTGGTTGTGAGCTTAGGTTCCACACCTACTCGAGCACTTTGTGCTTGACGCCTAGGTCGAATTAGTCCACCTCCTCGACGGTGGGGCCGCTGTTGCCGCCAGGAGCGCCACCCATGCCACCACCTGGCATGCCACCTTCTGGCATGCCACCGCCGCCGGCAGCCTGGTACACCTTCATCATGATGGGGTTCACAACGCCCTCCAGCTCCTTCTGCTTGGCCTCAAACTCGTCCTTCTCAGCCAACTGGTTCTTGTCCAGCCAGTCCAGGGTCTCTTGCACTGCAGACTCGATCTTCTCCTTATCACCGCCCTCGAACTTGTCCTTCAGCTTCTCCTCGTTCAAGGTGTTGCGCATGGTGAAGCAGTAATTCTCCAAGCCGTTCTTGGCCTCGATCTTCTGCTTGTTGGCCTGCAGGCAATCCAGTGCACACCACATTAACACTGACAAGAGAATTCATCAAAACGCTTTAAGTATCTTTAAGTATTTAAGTAAGAAACACATAGTCATTCGGCAACCTGCTTGTCTGATGCATCAAGGTTTGAACATGCAAACAAGATAAGTACGCGTGATACGAATTGCACAGCATGATGGGTTCCGCGCCCACACACACACAAATGACAAACATGGGTAAGCTTGCTGGCAGCACAAGCCAAAATAGCTTTGGCTTTGTCTGTAGCCCAAACATGGCCTCATCCTCGGCACGGAACTTCTCTGCCTCTTGCACCATACGATCGATCTCCGACTGCGACAGCCGGCCCTTCTCATTGGTGATGGTGATCTGGTTGGACTTTCCAGTGGACTTGTCGGAGGCGCTCACGTTCAAGATTCCGTTGGCATCGATGTCATAGGTCACCTCAATCTGCGGCACACCCCGGGGAGCCGGAGGAATGCCATCCAGGTGGAACTTGCCTAGCAAATTGTTGTCCTTGGTCATGGCGCGCTCACCCTCGAACACTTGGATCAACACACCCGGCTGGTTGTCCGCGTAGGTCGTGAAGGTCTGCGCTTTCTTGGTCGGGATGGTTGTGTTGCGCTCAATCAACTTGGTCATCACACCACCTGCGGTCTCCAAGCCCATGGAGAGCGGCGTCACATCCAAAAGCAGGAGATCCTGCACTTGGGATGAGCCCTCGCCAGTCAGGATAGCAGCCTGCACCGCCGCGCCATATGCCACAGCCTCATCTGGGTTGATGGACCTGTTCGGCTCCTTGCCGTTGAAGAACTCCTGGATCATGGACTGCACCTTGGGGATGCGCGTGGAGCCACCCACCAGCACCACGTCGTGCACGCTCTTCTTGTCGATGCCTGAGTCCTTGAGGCACTTCTCCACAGGGCCCATGGAGTTGCGGAAGTAGTCCATGCACAGCTCCTCAAAGCGTGCCCGAGACAAGGAGCAGCTGTAGTCAATGCCCTCAAAGAGGGAGTCAATCTCAATGGTGGCCTGCGTGGATGAGGACAGGGTCCTCTTGGCACGCTCACACTGCGTGCGCAGTCGGCGGATGGCTCGCTGGTTGCCCGCCAAGTCCTTTCCACGGTTCTTGCGCTTGAAGTCCTGCATGCAGAAGTCCACCACTCGATTGTCAAAATCCTCACCTCCCAAGTGAGTGTCTCCTGCAGTGGCCTTGACCTCAAAGATGCCATCCTCAATGGTCAGCAGCGACACATCGAAGGTGCCGCCACCCATGTCGTAGATGAGCACGTTCCTCTCACCGCTGCCCTTCTTGTCCAGGCCATATGCAATGGCCGCGGCAGTTGGCTCGTTGATGATGCGCAGCACGTTCATGCCGGAAATTGTTCCAGCATCCTTGGTGGCTTGGCGCTGAGAATCGTTGAAGTAGGCCGGCACCGTGACGACTGCATCATTCACCTTGGTGCCCAAGTAGGCCTCGGCTGTCTCCTTTTTTTTGAGCAGAATCATGGAAGAGATTTCCTCCGGATGATACCTGAGTCGACTTCAATCCACAGCCTGGGCTTCAACCAAAACAATATATGCGTGCCAGCCATCAATGAACAACCCTCGATCATGCAAGTTCCTAAGGTCCTAAACGACAACATATCTGTTCTTGCTCATGTCAGGGAACTTCTTCTCCTCGCCTTCCACCTTCACCACAATGATTGGCTTGTCGCCCTGACCTGCAATGCACTTGAATGGCCACAACTTGATGTCTGCCTGCACAATGGGGTCGGCAAACTTGCGGCCAATCAATCTTTTGGCATCAAAGACCGTGTTCTCAGGATTTCGGGCCACCTGATTCTTCGCTGCGTCCCCGATCAATCGCTCAGTATCGGTGAAGGCAACGTAGGAAGGAGTGGTTCGGTTGCCCTGGTCGTTGGCAATGATCTCCACTCCGTCGTTCTTCCAAACACCCACGCAAGAATAGGTCGTGCCGAGGTCAATCCCAATGGCGGTCTTCTTGGCCATGCTGAATTGCTAAGTCTAAAAAGGCAAGCACCAATGACAACGATGGATTTTCCTGAGCCACATATCACATATCAATCTAGTGGTTGATACGAAGAATCCAATCAAACAACGTTGTGCTGACAGACATGCAGGGCCGCTGGAAGTATGACCAATGACATTGGAGCGCCCTAGATTGTCAAAACCGTGAAACCGCTGAACAAAGCACCTCAATGCCATGTCTGCTCACAGAACCGGCCAAGAACCAACTTCAAAAAGCACGCCATGCCAATGCTATGCCAGTGCTTCATCAGGCAATTGCTTTCATGCAGTTTCCGATCATTCTGTTCCATGCACAGGTTTTTGCTGGGCGTTGGCACAATTGCCAATTGCCCAAGGAAAATTCGTGGTTGTGAGCTTAGGTCCCACACCTACTCGAGCACTTTGTGCTTGATGCCTAGGTCGAATTAGTCCACCTCCTCGACGGTGGGGCCGCTGTTGCCGCCAGGAGCGCCACCCATGCCACCACCTGGCATGCCACCTTCTGGCATGCCACCGCCGCCGGCAGCCTGGTACACCTTCATCATGATGGGGTTCACAACGCCCTCCAGCTCCTTCTGCTTGGCCTCAAACTCGTCCTTCTCAGCCAACTGGTTCTTGTCCAGCCAGTCCAGGGTCTCTTGCACTGCAGACTCGATCTTCTCCTTATCACCGCCCTCGAACTTGTCCTTCAGCTTCTCCTCGTTCAAGGTGTTGCGCATGGTGAAGCAGTAATTCTCCAAGCCGTTCTTGGCCTCGATCTTCTGCTTGTTGGCCTGCAGGCAATCCAGTGCACACCGCGTTAACACCGAGAAGTCAATTCATCAAGACTGTCAAGTATCTTTAAGAAAAAAAACACTTTGTCTGCAGCCCACACATGGCCTCATCCTCGGCACGGAACTTCTCTGCCTCTTGCACCATGCGATCGATCTCCGACTGCGACAGCCGGCCCTTCTCATTGGTGATGGTGATCTGGTTGGACTTTCCAGTAGACTTGTCGGAGGCGCTCACGTTCAAGATTCCGTTGGCATCGATGTCATAGGTCACCTCAATCTGCGGCACACCCCGGGGAGCCGGAGGAATGCCATCCAGGTGGAACTTGCCTAGCAAATTGTTGTCCTTGGTCATGGCGCGCTCACCCTCGAACACTTGGATCAACACACCCGGCTGGTTGTCTGCGTAGGTCGTGAAGGTCTGCGCTTTCTTGGTCGGGATGGTTGTGTTGCGCTCAATCAACTTGGTCATCACACCACCTGCGGTCTCCAAGCCCATGGAGAGCGGCGTCACATCCAAAAGCAGGAGATCCTGCACTTGGGATGAGCCCTCGCCAGTCAGGATAGCAGCCTGCACCGCCGCGCCATATGCCACAGCCTCATCTGGGTTGATGGACCTGTTCGGCTCCTTGCCGTTGAAGAACTCCTGGATCATGGACTGCACCTTGGGGATGCGCGTGGAGCCACCCACCAGCACCACGTCGTGCACGCTCTTCTTGTCGATGCCCGAGTCCTTGAGGCACTTCTCCACAGGGCCCATGGAGTTGCGGAAGTAGTCCATGCACAGCTCCTCAAAGCGTGCACGAGACAAGGAGCAGCTGTAGTCAATGCCCTCAAAGAGGGAGTCAATCTCAATGGTGGCCTGCGTGGATGAGGACAGGGTCCTCTTGGCACGCTCGCACTGCGTGCGCAGTCGGCGGATGGCTCGCTGGTTGCCCGCCAAGTCCTTTCCACGGTTCTTGCGCTTGAAGTCCTGCATGCAGAAGTCCACCACTCGATTGTCAAAATCCTCACCTCCCAAGTGAGTGTCTCCTGCAGTGGCCTTGACCTCAAAGATGCCATCCTCAATGGTCAGCAGCGACACATCGAAGGTGCCGCCACCCATGTCGTAGATGAGCACGTTCCTCTCACCGCTGCCCTTCTTGTCCAGGCCATATGCAATGGCCGCGGCAGTTGGCTCGTTGATGATGCGCAGCACGTTCATGCCGGAAATTGTTCCAGCATCCTTGGTGGCTTGGCGCTGAGAATCGTTGAAGTAGGCCGGCACCGTGACGACTGCATCATTCACCTTGGTGCCCAAGTAGGCCTCGGCGGTCTCCTTCATCTTCAACAGAATCATGGAGGAGATTTCCTCTGGATGATACCTGAGTCGACTTCAGTCCGGGCTTAAACCAAAGCAAAAATAAGCAAACCCCGAAAATGCAAGTTCCTAAGGTCCAAAAACGACAACATATATATTATTGCTGATGTCAGGGGACTTCTTCTCCTCGCCTTCCACCTTCACCACAATGATTGGCTTGTCGCCCTGACCTGCAACGCACTTGAATGGCCACAACTTGATGTCTGCCTGCACAATGGGGTCGGCAAACTTGCGGCCAATCAATCTTTTGGCATCAAAGACCGTGTTCTCAGGATTTCGGGCCACCTGATTCTTCGCTGCGTCCCCGATCAATCGCTCAGTATCGGTGAAGGCAACGTAGGAAGGAGTGGTTCGGTTGCCCTGGTCGTTGGCAATGATCTCCACTCCGTCGTTCTTCCAAACACCCACGCAAGAATAGGTCGTGCCGAGGTCAATTCCAATGGCGGTCTTCTTGGCCATGCTGAATTGCTAAGTCTAAAAAGGCTAACTGGGCAAGCACTAATGACAAAGATGGATTTTCCTGAGCCACATATCATATATCAACGTAGTGGTGTGATGGTTGTAGTTGATGTAAAAAAACAAAAACAATGCGACAACGTCGTTGGCAGCCATGCAAGACTGTCTTTGGTGCAGCCTAGATTGATGAAACGGTTGAACAAAAAACCTCTCAATGACACAGTGGCCAACCGATAGTCGCAGCCCTTCTTTGTAGCAAAACCCCGGCACACTCTCACAAGAACAAAGACCGCGTGTTGGACACAAGACCTGGTCCCCCCTCCCGCAGGGCTCGAATCTGGACTGTGCAAAGTGGGAGGTAATTATAACATTGGATAATTCCCAGGCGGTCCCTGCCGTCGATTAAACCCTTTCAAACCTTGTTTACCGTTTCCAGTCTTCACCATTGCCAGAGACACATCGCCAGCATTGCCAGTATCCGCTGCGCATCGAGCTGGCGGCAAGTCTTTGTTAGCACCCAGCTGGCCACCCGCGCCGGTTAAAACACACACGGGACATGGTGAAAGGAAAGGTCCTACTCGTGCCGTGCGGGGGCCTTTCAGAAACGATAAACAACCAGCAAACAGAACAACAACAAGTTTCTAAACTGGCGTTCGCTGGTCCCGGCTTCCAAAACATGAGCGGGCGTAGTGACAAAATCCCAACTCGACTAGATCTTTCGGCGAAGACGAGTTCCAGAGCACACCCCGTTCCTTCTCTGCTTAGCTGGCTTCCTAGCAAATCTGCACAACGCAGGAAAAATTGACTTAGGGTGGTTTAAGGATTGTTTACGGTGGGTTGCGGGTTGGTTAAGGATTGGAAGGGTGGGTTTGTGGTTGGTCTGGGGTTTGGTTCGGGTTTTGTTCAGGCTGGGCTTAGGGTTGACTTGGGTTTGGTGAAGGGTGAGTTCTTAGGATTTTGGTGTATGGCGGGGTTAGTAAGGGTGGTCGTAGGGTTGGTTCAGGGTCGGTCTGGGGTTGGTTTGGCTTATGTTTGCGCAGGGTGGGTTTGCAGTTCACTGCAGTTCGTCTTGCGTAGCAAAAGCGTTTCACCATATTGGGGTCGCCTAAGAGCGGGTTTACAGCTGTAAGTTTGGGGGTTGGGGCAAGGATGGTCGTGTTTTGCGCTTGTTTCGGGCTGGGTTCAAGGAAGGGATAGTTGGGGTTGGCTTGGGATGGTTTAGGCGGGGTGTGGTGTTGGGTCGGTGTTGAATTTGGCTTAGGGGCGGCTGAGGGCGCTTTGTCTTTGCGGCGGTCTCCCCCGCCCAAATAAAACCTAAACCTGCCCTGTCAACTTCCAACCAACCCAAGCCATAAGACAAAACTCAAGTGATCTGCGTGATCCAAGTGACAGGTATGGTTTTGTTGTTGCCAAACAACGCGAAACAAACAACCCACACAAGCTTTGCCCCCAACCCGACAAACCCCGCCACAACACTCACCAACCCACCCCCACCCCCACTCTATCCCCCCCCCCCTCACCACCTCAACTCCGCAACTCCACCCCAACTCCCCCCTCACCACCCACAATCTTGCTCAAATCCCTACCCCAACCTCCCAACCCAGCATGCCCCGTTCCTGGAAGCTGCTTGCATTTACAGGCTACGAAAAGGGGGCACACCTCAAACATTGCCGGCGGACATCAATCTCTGCGAGTAATCCTGAGAACAGGATCAAACATGTTCCTTGTCGGACAGCCAGCGCAGCTGGTGCGGGGCGTAGCCCTTGAGTTCCTTGTTGCAACGCTCATGGAATTTGTGGGCGTCCGGAGTCAAACCGACATGTAAGCCCAGGTTTTGCTTACAACAACAATTGAATCCACAACCGAGCCGGGCTGACTTGCAAAGGCAGCATCGCACACTTTCATTGACGCCGCACGCTTCAAAGCAGCCAGAAGGGAAGGTAGTTGCCTCGGGCAAGCGTGCTGGCAAGCCGGAGAAAAGCCAAGCGCAAACTCGATGCTCAATCCGAAGCTCAATTTTACCCCGAAGAAAAGGAAAGCCCCTCCCTGCTGCCAGACCCAAATAGATGCCTCAATGATTCACCAGCAGCTAGTTCTCCGCCCCCCAAGCTGCACACTGCACACATCCACCTCTTTATGTAGATCCGTGTAAACTCACAACGGGGGTGTCCCACGCGAGCGCCCAGCACGCAAAGCTGTGTGAACCCCACACCACGGCCCAACTTCCATGAAACTGATCCTAACACTTACCAAAGGACCGATCCTGCAGCTGAAGACATGTGTTGCCCTGTTCTGCTAGCATCCAGAAACGTGATCCTAGTACTAGACGAATTCAGAATCGTTTTTGTTCCGTCTGTTTTTTCATTTTTTTAGTAGCACTGCCTAACTTCTTGGAATCCGATCCTCTTCGAGGCAATGGACCAAATCTCATCCAGCTTTTTTGGGTTCTCATCCCCAATTCGAAAAATCGCGTTGCCCAAATCTCAAGTTTGGAGCTGTTTTGGAGCTGTTCTTGGAGCTGTTTTTGGAGCTGGTCTTGGAGCTGTTTTTGGAGCTGTTTTAGAGCTTGCAGGCCTTACCCAGTCCTTCTAGGTGGGCGGGGCTTAGCCCAAGGTTGACATTACCAAGCCAGTCGCCTTGGCCCCGAGAAAAACCATCCACGCCCAGAACCTGCATCATTGAAGAAGCCGTTTGGTGGGGATTCAATTCCACAAACTACCCAGGCGGCTCCCTCTTGAAAAACTCATAGCCACACATTCAAGTTCCGTGGACAAGCCTCCATTTGCTTCTCAAGTCCCCTGGCAAGAACTAAAATATATCGATAGAGTCCCTGTAAAACCAAACCGGGGAAACTTGACCCCACTCTTGAGCAAATGAAACTGGCCTCATTATTTTACCATGATCAAAGTCACCCCCTAAGTGGTGGGTTACAGGGAAACAACCCCATGTTCTGACTTTGAACACCCCCCAGAAACCGCCAAAATGATGACACCGGTGAAAGCAACCAGCAACCAAAGCACTCCCAGCCCCAGCAGCCACGCGGCTCTCCGCTCGCGCGACACAGCCCAGCACCTCCCGCAGCGCGCCGTTGCTCGCGAAGGCCCCGCGAAAGAGCGCCGCGGCCTCCTGCAAATCATTCCCATCGCGAAGCCGGGAACGTGCGAAGCGGTCCGGGCGGGAGTCTGAAAATCGGGGAGCCGAAGCGGGGAACGCGCATCTGGCGGGTTTCTGAAAATCGGGGAGCCCCAACATGGTTGTTTTTTTCGGGTGTTCGGTTAGTTCGCCTGTACACCAGAACAAAAAGGGGCACCAACCACGCCAAAACAGGGTTCCTTCAAAAGAAGGCAAACCCAGAAGGCAAACCCATCTAGGACCAGGGATTAATCAGCCCCTGGCTAGTTTGATTTGGGGCGTATCCCATTTCAAACACAACGCTTCACTCTTGGGGCCTAACAATGCACCAGGTTGATTCTTCTGGGCTCGATGCTTTGTGTCAAAATAGGAACTTTGACCCCAAACATGGCGGCATTTCCTCGGTGGGGGCAGGTGTGGAACACCAATAGAGCAGCGGGCTTGCCGATTTTCCTCCAGCCGTCGATGCGTCATGATGTTGCAGGCGAGGTTTGCAAACCCCTATCTAGCGGATGATGACCATGCCTACCAAGCCAAAGTCAACGGATCTTTTGACCATGGCAGATGTGTGCCCAGATCATATCTTGTTATCCTATTGTTCGAACCCTTTGCCCATTAACCGAAAGGTTTTGTGTTAAAGGGCGAATATCGCCTGCGTTGGGTTCCCCTCATGTGGAGAAACAGGTGCAGCTGAATGTGGCCGGGCTCATTAAAATCACCTCAAAAGGACCCATGGTGGTACCTGAAGTCGTTTATCGAAATGACCCCCTCAACATGTTCACTTTCAGCCTAATTCTGTTGGTAGCTGACACAATAAGGGAAAACGCGCCAAAATGAAGCCAACACCCAGTCTGTCAACGGCCCTCTTAGGAGGGTCCTTTACAAAGGACCTCCCTGGAGGTATGTGCCCGCATGCTTTGCTGGCCATGCCAGGCAGGTTTACCAAGCCGGGGGAAATCCGCCGACCCCTTCTCCTCAAAGGGGGAGGCGCACGGGAAGGGTGGTTGCAGTACAAGCGCATGGATTAATCTTTGAGGCAAGCATATGACTACTGGCATCATATGGATGCCCATCATCATCATCATCATCATCATCATCATCGATATGATCCTTCATCATGTTTATCGTCAACATCATCATCATCCTCATTTCTATATCCTTCAACATCATCATCCTCGTCATCATCCATATTTTTTGATATACGTTTCAATTGTGGCGTTAGAGAGGGTTTGACATGCAAAAGCTGCGTGGACATGATGATCATGATGACTGCCCCCCCCGGCCCCTGAAGATTGGGGCTTAACGCCCCGCTCTGGCCCATTGTAGCTGCCACACAGGGGACTCATTTAGGCTTGGGCGCAGGGGGCGCTATCTCAAAAAATGAGCCCCTTACTTTTCGGCACAAGGAGTGCTAGGGATACTGGGCCCGTGGGGTAAGTCTCGGGCCGCCCTGGCCCTGGTGATGCCGAGGATGCTACGTTAGACACCATTGGCAATGCAAAGGATGCTACAACGATAGCTATGATCACAGTCCTCATCCTTATCATCAGGTCATCATCATCTCTTTTTAGCCGGCGCTGGTGATGCCGAGGATGCTACGATGATAGCTATCATCACAGTCCTCATCCTTGTCATCATTATCATCATGGTCATCATCATCTCTTATTAGCTGGCACTGGTGATGCCGAGGATCATCGTCTCTTAGTAGCCGGCACTGGTGATGCCGAGGATGCTACCATGATGATGTCATCGCTCTTCTCATCATCATCATGATGATCATCATCGTCTCATTCTTGTTCTTATTCTTATATGCATTTCAAAAGCAACGTTAGACCCCATTGGCAATGCAGAGGATGCTACGACGATACTTATCATCACAGTCCTCATCCTTATCATCACTATCATCATGGTTATTATCATCTCTTATTAGCCGGCACTGGTGATGCCGAGGATGTCATCATCATCTCTTATTAGGCAGCACTGGTGATGCAAAGGGTGTTACGATGATAGTTATCATCATAATCATCATCATGATCATCCTTATTATGATGTCATCGCTCTTCTCATCATCATCATGATGATCATCATCATAGGCAGCACTGGTGATGCAAAGGGTGTTACGATGATAGTTATCATCATAATCATCATCATGATCATCCTTATTATGATGTCATCGCTCTTCTCATCATCATCATGATGATCATCATCAAAGCATTCATCATAAGATCAACATCGTGGCATTTCAACAGTAACGTTAGACCCCATTGGCAATGCAGAGGATGCTACGACGATATTATCATCACAGTCCTCATCCTTATCATCACTATCATCATGGTTATTATCATCTCGTACTAGCCGGCACTGGTGATGCCGAGGATGTCATCATCATCTCTTATTAGGCAGCACTGGTGATGCAAAGGGTGTTACGATGATAGTTATCATCATAATCATCATCATGATCATCCTTATTATGATGTCATCGCTCTTCTCATCATCATCATGATGATCATCATCATCTCATTCTTGTTCTTATTCTTATATGCATTTCAAAAGTAACGTTAGACCCCATTGGCAATGCAGAGGATGCTACGACGATACTTATCATCACAGTCCTCATCCTTATCATCACTATCATCATGGTTATTATCATCTCTTATTAGCCGGCACTGGTGATGCCGAGGATGTCATCATCATCTCTTATTAGGCAGCACTGGTGATGCAAAGGGTGTTACGATGATAGTTATCATCATAATCATCATCATGATCATCCTTATTATGATGTCATCGCTCTTCTCATCATCATCATGATGATCATCATCATCTCATTCTTGTTCTTGTTCTTATTCTTATTCTTATATGCATTTCAAAAGTAACGTTAGACCCCATTGGCAATGCAGAGGATGCTACGATGATAGTTATCATCACAGTCCTCATCCGGTCATCATCATCTCTTGTTAGTTGGCACACAGCCCTCATCTTTGTCATCGTAATCATCATGGTCATCATCGTCTCTTAGTAGCCGGCACTGGTGATGCCGAGGATGCTACGATGATAGTTATCATCACAGTCCTCATCCTTGTCATCATTATCATCTCTTATTAGGCAGCACTGGTGATGCAAAGGGCGTTACGATGATAGTTATCATCATAATCATCATCATGATCATCCTTATAATGATGTCATCGCTCTTCTCATCATCATCATCATGATGCTCATCATCATCTCATTCTTGTTCAAGGGCTGCCGCCCAGTGCCGCCGACCCCTGGATTTAGTTGTGGTTTTCGAGCAACCAAAAACACTGCCCTTGGTTTTGGTTTCTTAGCTTTCTTGCGAATGATGCGTAGTGATGATTATCATCAAGGCAGGACTCCAAATCTCAATGACCCAAATGGCATCTGAGGCGAGGTGCCGTTTCGACAGTGATGCGTAGTCATGATTATGATCATCGCTGCTGGAGATGCTGGGGATGCGTAGTGATGATTATCTTCATGATTGCCACAGATGCTGCGAATGATGCGTAGTGATGATTATCATCAAGGCAGGACTCCAAATCTCAATGACACAAATGGCATCTGAGGCGAGGTGCCGTTTCGATAGTGATGCATAGTCATCATCATCGCTAGGCACCCTTGGTAATGCAGAGGATGCTACGATGATAGTGATCATGATAGGGATCATTTGTTGCCCAGCAAGTCACAGTCCCTGTTCGTGTCTTCAAAAATGCAAACAAAACCCTAAAATACAAGATTAGCCTTTTGGGGCCACTAACATTTCACCCAAAAGAAACCAAAGAAACCAAAACCAAGGGCACTGTTTTTTGTGGCTCCAAAACCACAACTAAATCCAGGGGTCGGCGGCACTGGGCGGCAGCCCTTAAATAATGCGTTTCATGAACTTTGCAATTGACTCTTTAGGAAGGCTAGATGACAATGAGGTTTGAGGCCTGCGCTCAAATCCGGGAACTTGGCAAGGCGCAAAATGAGAATGTTGATTAGGACACTACTCCAGCATACAGGACTAGTTGCAGAAATGCGAAGGAAAGGGCACTGTCTGTTGCATCTTGCAATGCAATGACGTGGTTTGGACAAATAAAGTTGTGAAATCGGCGAGGAAGAATTCCGCGTGAATTAGCGCAAGAAGGACCTCTGCGCTCGTGAAAGGACCCTCCAGAGCGTGAAATTAGCGTGATTTAGCGTGAATGGCGGCCCCTGAGATTTCAAGTTCATTGTCTGGACTGCATCGGCCATGCTTTGCCTGAACGAAAGCAACTGCAATGAGCACCACTAGCTGGCCCACACAAAATAGCCGGCAACACTCTCAAGTACAAAGTGATTCGAGCTTCGCATGAGTGCTTGAGTCGCAGGGAGCGGAAAGCTTCGCAGTTGAGGGCATTTTGGTAGGCTAAGTGAGAGATAGGCTTTCAGCACAACTTCAACAAAGCCGGATTGGACTGAGCGGGCTCCAACAAGACCCGAAAAGCATTGAAAACAGAACGGCCCTTCCTGCGGGGTCCTTTGTCTGGCCCTTCCCGGAAGGGCCTTTAGACACTCTGGGATTAGAAGAACACATGGGTGTGGGTCAAGACTAAAGCCACCGGACCCTGGGCTCCATTTCGGTTCTCATGTTTGACCCACAGCCAGATCCGGCAAGAGAACCCAAACTAGGTGCTCCAGTAGAGAGCTTAGAATAAGGGTACCCGAGTTTTTTCTGCAGTGTTTTTTAAGTAGGGAACCCGAATCTCCCAACCAAAAGAAGAAACTTGGTAAACAATTTCTGTAGTCTATCTTAGTAGGGAAACCCAAAACCCCTAAAAAACAGACGGTAAAAGTTGGCACTCTATTTTGGGAAACCCTCCCCCCCCCAAAACAAAGAAACGGGTGAGAAAGGGCACTACTGAAAAACCTCGCCAAAGGGACCCCCCAGACCTACTCCTCGGCCAGCCTGCAGCTCCGCTGGCAGCTCCGCCGTCTGCTTCAGCCGGTAGCCCCGCCGCAGCTGCCGCGCCGCCTAGCCCAAATCGGAACTGTGGCCGCCCCCTCCTTTTTCGGCGGGGGGTGAAAAATGGGTCTGTCTTTTGTTGAGGGTACCCTTTTTGGGTTGGCAAAGGAGGGCCAAATGGCAATACCATGAGAATTCTAGGGAACCCTGGTGTAGAACACCAAACCAAATGGAGGAAATACATGGAAATACCACGGGAACAGGAGAGTAGCTGATTTTTAAAGAAAAAAAAACACCAAACCACTTTGCTGGTTCTCAAGGGAATGAGAATTGGAATGACACCAAAAATGGAGCCCTGGGAACTGGACCCAATTGGATCATCCAAAAGAAAGGGGTCAAATGACCCCATCTTTAAAGGGTCATGGAGAGTCTAGGTATAGACCGAAACCGGATAGTATCCGTATTGAATTTGGAGCCACACCCAAAGGATTCGGGGATCTGGACAAATGACAACAACAACAACACGGGCACGCCAACCCTCTCCCGGTAACAACCATAAGGGCCTAGATAAGAGCTGTGGGGTACTTGAAAATCGAATCAAGTCAGTATTAGAGGGTCCGGAAAAGCAAAAGCAAAGAAGTCATCAAATAGGCTTCCATGATTGAGAAAGATATGCATGTAGATATACTTCTCCAAACATGAGGGGCTTTTGGGAGGATCTTTTTGACGGCAGGGGGGCAGATTTGGGGCAAAATCGGCGCTGCTGAGCGTTTCTGGGTTGGGTGTCCTGCTGTTGAGACGGCAATGAGCAAAGCAAGAGTCTCGCCCGCCCCGAAAACACCGGTGATGCGCAAGGACATGTATGTAGGCCACATTGTGGGATGGCCGCCAAGACCCACTTCGGAACTTCCGTCGCTTCCTTCAAAAAGGGAGCCTCTGGTGGGATCATGTGGGATCCATCTTACACGAGAGCAGTTGATTTTAAAGGAAGTTTTACACCAAAAAACATGCTGGTTCTCAGCAGGGAATGAGAATTGGAATGACTGACCCCTTGAAACAACCCATCCCTCCGATTTGGTTTCCCGCATTTTTGCGGGAATCCCCTTCCGGTTCCTTCCCAATATTCCGGACGTCAGTCCCCGCCCCTGGCACCCGGCACCGGGTCCTCCCGCCTCCAGCTGCTCCGAGCTGAGCTGCTCCCCCGCTGCGATGGCCGCCTCTAGCGCCGCGCCATCATCGGAGGCCATGCCCAGCCTGAGGCCATGGAAGCCGCGGGGGGCTTAGGGCCTTGGGCTTGGGGGTGGGTCATGGGGGTGGGTCATGGGGGGGTGGCGGGGGGGGGGCGAAACGACGGGAAGGAGCTTGTGTTCCCCATTTCTGCGACACAGCCATAGGTCCCCCCAGCCCCACGAGCCCATCGAGCCCGTGGAGCCTTTGCTGCTCCTCTGCTTTGAAGCGCCGTGCGAAGGAGCTGGGCACCAACCCTGGCTCTCCGAAGGTTCGAAGGTCCGAAGGTCCGAAGGTACGAGCCAAGTGCGGTGGCAAGATGCCAAAACCTCCGTTAGCTCTCAACAACCTTTTGGGCAATGAGTCAGGGACTGTTTGTTCTTTTTTTTGTGTGTTTTTTTTTGTCTGAGCAATGCGGAATGCTCTCTCTTTTCTCTCGGATTCAGAAGGCTTCTTGCCTCAGGAAATAATAAAACAAATGAAGGGGAAGGAATCTTCATGTTGGTGGATGTCCAAAGTCCCAATTGGGTCCATGATCTATCTGGATGAATTATCATTTTTCCTAGGTCGTTCGGTCAAATTCGTTATTTCAATAGTCGATCTGAAATAACTTAGGTCGTGACACTGCTGTGCCTCAACATTGCAACTTCTGAACCCCCAATAAGGGCTCCAGGCGGGAACTCCTTGAATACCCCGTGTTTAAGAGGTTGGATGACCCCCAAAGTGGAATTCTGGGTGACGCATCGGGAAACGGCTCAATTTGCATGCCAAAACACGGGAGGGGGTCCAGCGCCCAGACTCTTATTTCAGGATTGCTAGGTCGAACTCACAGTCAGGTCGGGTGACCTCGCTATAATTTACCCAGCTCTATGTACCCAAGCAAGCAGCGCGGCTTCGGCTGAACGTGGTCATGACAAGACCTGTGGGGATCTCATGAAGCGGTCCGTGCCTTTTCCTGGGAATGAGACACCTCACAACCCAAACATTCGCCTGTCCTACAGAAGTCATGTGGGTGTGGGCGTTGTTGTGCTTTGTCAGTCCTTCTTTCCCTGGGATTAAAAAGAAGCTAAAAGCAAACACTTGCGGAGGTCTTATTCTGACAGTTACCAATGTCCTGGCATCCTTAAGCTTGAAACCACCACACACTTTCGTGCCAGGTCCTAGAGACCCAGAAGGATCTTGCCCCATCGCTTTTGGATTCCATCAAGAAGCGGGGATACCGTCTGAAGGTCTACCCTTTGATTCCAAAACTGAGGAACATGTGGAATTATGTTTCCAATTTCAACAGGCTCCTCCTGCAGGAAATTGGAATTTCCCTTTTGGTTCATCAACCCTGCTGCCAGTGGCAGAAAAAGGGAACTTTTTTTAGAGATTGATCATGTGTGGTGGTGATTCAAACAAAAGGGAAAACTGCACTAAAATGGGGCTGCGGAGTGCTACTACCCAAACTTAGATCATGATCCTGGGATGATACATGTCTGTTCATGGATGCATTGCAGTTTGGTCCTCGTTTTACTCGTAGCAAGACTTGATCCACCAAGTCATCTTGAGGGAATGACCCCCTACCTTCCACTTCATTCCAAAAACCCCAGCTGATTCCGTAGCTTGAACCCTTTGGTTTCTCCTGAAAAGAAAAAAAACAATCGACCAGTTTGACCGACGGTTTGCCCCAAAATGGAACCACTCAGCTCAGAGCTCTTCGACCACCCGCTTGGTGGACTTGCCATGCCTTTGGTGGGTTCGACTCCCAGTGGTTCCAATTTTATTCTCTCAGTTGATTTCAAAGGAACAAAAACTCTCCTTCTGATGATCTTAAAGGGGAAAACTCTCCTTGGGAGGATTTTTTTTACAGGGCCCGACCCTCCCCTCCAACAAAAAAAGGGCGACAGGACGCCCGCCGACGTCTGGGGCTCCAAAGGGCCCGGGGACCCGGGGAAGCGCCGCCTGTGCGGAGCCCGCTGTGCCAGGCCGCCGCCCGGCGCTGCAGGTCCTCCGCGCTGAGGCGCTTGCAGGTGACGTACTGCACCTGACGCCGGACCGTGAATCACTGGGGCCGGTGCAAATCATCCAACACACAGCCCACACATTCCAAGCAGGTGTCACACACTCACACACACATCACAGTCATACGGTGACACAACAAAGTCACGCCACTGCCGTGCCAGGTGACGCCACTGTCATGCCTGCATCCTCCGGCATGCGCCCGCGGAACGCCATGCAAATGTGTCTTTTCTTGAGGGTACCTTTTTTCCAGTCAGTCAAACTTGAAAGGAAACCAAAGGGTAGTAACCTCTCATTTGAAGGGGCGCTCCAAAGATCCGCCATAAGAGGGAACACAGCATAGACCCAACAACAAATGTCCGTCATCTTTTCAAGACTCAAAACAACCTGTAGATGCATATATATATATATGTATATATTACTACATATGTATTATAGCTGCTGTTTCAGTTTATAAAGAGACTCCCTCAGCCGTCGACCTAATTCCGCCGGATCGAGGCGCCATCCGCCAGCCACTGCCGCAGTTGGGGAAGTTCTCGTGAGGCAGCCGCGAGTCCCAAACCAGCAGCGCCCCGCCTCAGTGACGCCAGGCTGATCCATTGCCCAGTGGAAGGGATGCGACCTGTGCGATGCCGCTGAAAACTTGGGGCATCCGCTACATAGGAATATCCTGCATGGCTATCCATGCTCAGAAGGCAACGTCCATGATGGCCTTGCGCCCCATATCTCAGGCCCAACGCCTCGAAGAGCACTGTAAAAAGATGTAGAACAAGCAAAGTGCAACTGAGGTTTCTTCAAGAATGAAGGGTCCTAAACTGGGCCAAGTGCTTGACATGAGGATATTTTCCAGCTAGAATTTGCCCAGACCCGAATGCTCTTCGCTTTCCAGGGGTCACCAAAGGGTCCCTAGAAAAGTTAAAAACGCGTCCCGAGCTTGAACAACCCTTATGTAACCGATTCACCAAACAATTTGGTGGTGAGCAGGGAATAAGGGAATGACCCCCCATAAACCATCCCTTGTGGTTTCCTTTCAAAAAATCCCTAAGTTCATTCCCAACACCCTGGGAGTATACAAATGCGAGGACACCTGACAAGGCCTGCTTGCACATTGGGTAGTCTGAGCGAGCGGACGTGAGGAAAATGGCGACAATGCAATATGATTCAGTGAAAACGGCCGAGATGATTCATTTTCTATACATCGTAGGCACGCATTCTACCGCAAGCTGCTTCCTCTGAATGGTGGGCTTAGCATTCAGAAAGCAACTGTCAATCTTAAAAGCGTGATTGCATACATTTATCTGCATGCTAGACGACCGTGCACTGGTGTGCTGCATAATCCCTTTCTCCAAATAATGAATGCCCCCTTTGTAATAAACAGTTTCTGGGGGCCTAACGATTTCTTCTATCAGAGTCATTTGGGGCTGAAATGGGCCGCCCCAAAAGAACGTATTCTTCCTTGGACACGGGTGTATCGCTGTGTCCCAAGCACCAAAACAACACCTATATCGACTGTGCACATAGGAATGCTGACCAAAATGTCCATCTCAACAAGTCTCCAACCTTTCACAAAAGTGACATCCTCAAAGCGACCCTCTAAAAGGTGGTTTCCAGGGAAAGCAGCTAACTAAAAGTTATCTTGAGGTCTTGAGGGCAAACACTTCCCTGCAAAGTATATGCACATGTGCAGCTACATGCTATATGTATATGCATAGTTATGTGGAGAGCTTCATTAATTGTTTCTCTTGGTTTTTGGCTGGAACTTGCGCTAGCTGACCTGGACCAAGCGGCTCGGCACCAAGATCTTGCAGCGCTCCGCCTGTGATGGCTTTTGCCCACGTTGCCATTTTCTTGTTCAGGGTACCCGGGTGCGGCTTTGGTTTCAAGGGAAACCCAAAAGCAAAGGCACCCATTTTAGGTCCACCCTGCGTGGGACACATACTCATAGACTCATAAGCTGCAGTGGAGAACACTCTCACGACGTACATCATGTCAATGATCAAACAAAACGTGATGCTCGAGGCACAAATCCGTGCAGCTCTGCACCAAAAAGACTATAGGTGTCTATTCAATTCGGCAAAGCCTGCAACTTTGCTGTTTGGGATGATTGCCAAAGGCACCTGAACAGCGTATGAACCTATTGCACAGGGCCAGAATGCTTCTCTCATGTTCTCTTTGCTTCGTTCGCCTTTTCCACGTCTGCCGCGGCTGGCCCTGCCCGCAAAGGGCTTGTTCAAGGGGCCTACCGGAAACCAGAAACCACCATCACTTCTTGCGTTCTTTTTAGAGCCTTTCCCTTGGACGGGTCTACGATAGTCTACGTCTTACCCAGCGCATCCCTTCCCCCTATATAAAACCACACATTTTCCCATAGCTTTTGGGGCATGTCCCTTGGTCCCCCGGGAAGCGCCTGGATCTCATCCTCCAGGGGCACTGGGAAGGGGATCATCGTGGAGCTGCGCTTGGCGAGGCTGCCTCCGGCAGTCTGACGACCGGGCACCCGCTTTGGCAGACCCGTTTGGTTTCGAGGGAAACACACAGGCAAACAACCCCAGAGGGTCCAAGTACCTCATGAGAATGGATTTTGGGAGGCGAAAAGGGGTCGATCTAAGTACCTCCTTAGAAGGTACTTGGACCCTCTGGGAACCATTTTGGGGAGTCATCGCGGGGGTTGTTGCAAGCGGGAAACAAAAAGGCCAAAAGCCCAGGTAGCATCCGCAACAGCCCTGGAACCCTCCTTTTGAGCCCTCCCTGAAAGCTGCCCCGAACTACCCTGGGCCAAGTTCAGCTGTTGGGGAAAAAGCATGGATTGTGCTGATTGAAATGATCATCGAACCAAACTGACACTAGTGGAACTTATGAACTCGACAACCTTCTTGGGGAGTAGTCATGGGAGTTGCTTCAAGTCATCCATTCAACGTTCCCACAGCAACACCGAGGGCAGGTTCTGCTTTTGTGGAGCATTCCTTTTCCGTTCTTCCTCCAACATCCTCCAACCCTTGCTTTGGCCAAAAACATGTATTGCCGCTGAAAATCAAACCAAACAAACCCCTGCAGAACCTATCCATTTCAAGCTGACCTAAATAGGACACATATGGGGTCAAAATTCCGAACCCTCAGTGAACATCCCAATCCCCACTAAAATAGACTAAAATGGGTGGTGCACCTACCCCAAAATGGTACCATTGGTTTTGACCCATTGCCATACCTGGACTTTCCTAAAGCATGGAAATTTCCGTCTGTGCCACAAATTTCCGTCAGCTGACTCTGAGGACCCACGGACGGAAAACAGCAATGGAGGAATTCAGGCAGTTGTTGTTCTTTCTTTACAGCTAGTTTGCGGAGGCTATGTCTTTGCATGCTTCCGTTGCAAAGCTTTTGACCAACTGCCTGCCTGCTCCACTTGTTTTCTATATAACAAAACCCTTTCAGGTGCACCCCCTGGTACCATTCTGCATCAATGCTTTGTGCCAGCTGCAGTGCAGTCAGAGGTTCTATAGCGCAAATCAAGTAAGCAGGGCCACACACCTTGTCACATGTTGTCACAACAGAGTATTGCATGCCAACATCTCTCCCCCATGCAAGATTTGACGACTTCCCAGTTGCCCCTGCAAAGAACCTGTCAAACGCAAGACTTGGGGTGTGCGTTGCTTCTACGACAAAAAACCCTTGTGGCCCGTCCCAGTAGCCACGAGCGAACGATATCTGAACATGTTCAACCAGAAGGGCTACCAGAACATTCACTCAGATGCGCATAAACTGGTGTAAGTCGATTTGCCAACGGCTGCAAGGAGCTCAATATCCACCAACGTTTTGAGATTGCCTACCTGTTGAGCTCTGAGAGCGGCCGCGCAAGGCGGACCTAATTATTTTGCCTCCTTTGATGTGTTCATGCAACATGTTGCAAAGTGTGTCTAACTTTGGAAGACACAAAACAAACGGAAAACGGCGGGAAACGGACGGAAAAAGACGGGAAACGGACGGAAAACAACGGATTCCAATAATACCTGGTGTCTACGGGTCTTGTGGTCATGGGAACCTAGATTGTGCAAAGCTATGATTCACGCGCTGTGTTCATTTTGTCGCGTGCGGAATCTTTGAGAACTCAAGCCATGGGTGAAGCTCCTTAGCTGAAAGTCCCAGCAACTGTTTCCTGCTTCCCTTAAAAGCTGTAGACTCAAATACGCAAAGCTACGTGCATCCGTCAAGAGTTTTGGGAAAGCATGTCGAATTCTTATGGGCTTGTGAAATACGAGCATCGAGCGTGGTCTACAGAGACTATTAGGACCCGGCGGGCTGTTTGTAAATAAGAGCTTTGTTGCCTTCATTTCGTGCAGGCTAAAACAAGACCTCAGCAGCTCCTTGATGGATTGTTCTTGCGCACTTGTCATATATAGCTGCGAAGCAAATGAATGAGGATGCTGTTGGCAAAGCCGCAAGGCTTCCCGCAAACGGTTTTGACCCGCAAGGGCCCTTGTGCAAGCGTAAGTTTCTATGGAGGCAGTTCAAAACGAGCCAGATCTCAACGTTTCGGCCAAAGATGTTGAAGCGGGGCGACGCAAAAGGGGACTGTTTTTTTTTATGTGGCATTGCAAAGGAAGGACGACGTAAGAAACGGACCGTTTTTTGCTGCCACGTACGCTTTTCCGAGAAACGGACGGATTTAGGCGGACTGTCCCAAAAAATGTGCCCACGGTGGGTCCAGGTATGCTGGTCACCCTGGGTTTTGAAGGTAAGGATAAGCCCTCGGACGGTGTGCATCCAGCGGCACCTTCCGGGCATCGCTGGCCCCAGTCTCGGAACCGCCGCTGGAAGCCCGGCACTGTCACGAAGCCCCCGGAGCTTTCGCAGTCGCCTAGCTGCCAGTTGGATGGCATGAGTTTTCACCAATGTCTAACCCTAAACCCAGAGCAACAACACCCCCCACCCCTTCTCGAAGGGGTATAAATGTCTATGGGCCCTCTGCCAACAGGTATGGCTGCACCCCCCAAGACGAAACTCATGGCACACCACTGGTTGCGATAACTGCATTATCCAGCTTGATGTTGCACCAACCAAGTTGAACACTGGGAGAACCGAGGAGCTTTCAGCGACTCGAGTCAAACCTCGACAACGGCATGTGAGATGCACAGAACCTTTGGTGAGCTCCAAACCTCTTCAACCTGGTGACAAGGTGTTCCAATAGAAGACAAATCCAAGGTTCCCCCGTGACGCCCCCCCCCCCCTCACCCCCAGCAAAAACAGCGCTTTGTGGTGTTGTTGACACCATTTTTGATGGGGACACCACCAAATACAGAGGCATTTCGAGGGTGCCGCTGAACAACGGGAGGTTTGTCCATGGTGGAAATGAGGTTGCCTACAGGAAGGGGCATAACACACATACACAGTAGAGTGCATGCAATATACGCGTGAAAAAGGAAAACCTTTGGCGAGCAATTTTTGCGCTGACTGCAGGCATCCCTACCCGTGCCTTGAAGGCACAGCAAGCCCTGCATGGCCTCGAAGTCGGGCGTGGACCTTGAAGCGTCGCTGGATCGCCCCAAAACGGCGAAATCCCCACGAAGCTTCGGCGTGGTGCTTGCTGGAAGCTTCCTTCGGCTCCGGTGGACTCGCTGGGTCCATCCACTTCTGTTGCACCCCTCTTTCAAAAACGCTCCCCTCGGCCACGGTCGGACACCGAAGGTGTCAACCAATCCGAACATTCCGAACTTGGGCGCAAGCCACCAGCCGGGGCTGAGATGCGGAGGCAAAGCTCTAAAACAGGTCTGGACACTCCTCCAAAGACATGCGGCATTTGGGTCACAACCAGCTGTGGCAGGGTCCGGCCTGGTTGGATCATTTCTAGTCACAATCGGTTATCTATCCTGAACTGGAACCTCTTGCGACCCTGACACAACCAGCACATACTGGAACCAGGTCATTGCATGTTGCTCGGACCCTGGACAAGAGATTCCAGAACCAAGCGAGCCCAATCTTTTTTTACGTCGAAACCTTCAAAGTACGGCCGCAGCACCTACATCTCCTGAAGGAGCACATCAAATGACGAGCGGCCAGGGGTTCTGGTCCCAGTGCAACCAGTTGCGGCTCGTGCGCCATTCCGGCCTGACCCCATCCCATCAAGCCGCGTCAAGGTGCCTCTGGAGACAGAGGGACGGTAAGACATGGTCACGATCCGTGCTAGTAACCAATTTCGAATGTGCCGCATCCCGGGCTCGAATATATGTATATGCATATACACACATATATGGTCTCGTGACCCGTGATTGCGCCCCCCCCCATCCCATGGTATGGACCATAGACACTGGACCATATATGGATACACATCTTTGCGGACTGCACACCAAACCAAAGCCCAATGTCTACTGCCCCGCCGATTGAAACTGGAATCTTCCCCTGAAAAAATGGATCTGACATCTCTGATTTGCAATACTGATTACACCCACAGGCAAAGTTTACACCCAAACAGGCCCAAACAAGCTAACATTAACATCTACGGATGTAGATTTGAACATCTTGAAAGTCGAAGCCAAAAACCAATGGTCGCGCATAGACCAGCATCCCATGTCCCAGTCAAAGTTGAATTGCGCCCTCCCAACACCGCACAGCCCCTGCCTCTCCTCCCAGGAACCGTCCCTCCACAGCTTCGTGGGCCTCACTCGCAAAAGGCCCGGAACCACATCTCATCTCCAACTGGATGTGATTTCCTTTTTGTTTTTCCTCAAAGGACCCAACAAGCGGTGTCCTCTGAGAACCCCCCCCCCGTTGAGACGGCTGCCAAAACTTGAGAAGCTTGACTCAGGCTGACCCATACCACTGGAACCATCAAGTGGAGACCAAACCGCGGCTTTCCAAGTTGGGATGACGTGGCCAGCCTTTTTGAGATAATCTTCAGCTGCGGGCTTGAAGGCACACAACCCTTAAAGGGGTATGGTCCTATTAAGGCAGCACATACTCCTTCTATCAGTGGTGTATGAGCCGCAACCAACGTTCCTTGTCCCCCTGAGGCGAGAAAGTCCTCTTTCTGTTATTGTGTGAGTCCGCAGTCCATGGTGTTGAATATATATATATATGTATTTAGTGACTGTTGCAACCGATTTTTTGGGTTGACCATTTTTCAGTTGGGGACCTTCCCATTCCCAAAGCAACAAACAACCCCACCTCAGGGAGATGGCGCCATTCCCTTTCTCTGGGCAAGCAAATGGAAAACCAAAAGGGGGGCATTGTGGCGTTTACATTTTCCTTCAAGTGTATCCTTTTCGAAGGCCAACCACATCTCAAACCTTAACATACCCCAACAAGATCTAAAAGTTCAACACACCCCAAAAGGGGGGCTCCCCCATTTTCAGAGCCACGTCTTTCCAAAAACCGCATCGAGGCGGCTGAGGCACCGGCCGCATGAGGCCCAAACGGTCCACCGACATCACCAGCGAGCCCGACCTCGCGCCCGGATCCTGGGCGACAAGCTCGAGGCCTCTGGAAACCTTGCAGAAATCTTCAGTCATGATTTGCACACATAGATCCATAAGTACATGTGTATATATATATGAATATATATATATATATATACAATGCATCTGGTATATATATATATAATACTCCAAGTTTAAGTTGTAATTTCAATGTTGCCTTGTTAACTTGAACGGTACGTACGAGCAAGTGCCTTAACCGATTCCATGTCGATTTACGACAAATAACGGTGTTTGTGCCCGGCAAAGGGGGGTATCCATTCTGGATAATGACTGTAGCAGAAACCCATGGGACGCCCTGGTAGCCTATGAAAGAAACTAGTGGTTCGCCCGGAGGGGAATTTCCGTCTTAAGGGAGGAGTATGTATCTTTGAAGGAAGCGGAATATGTATACATATATATATATATTATAACAATCATTTTCAAGTATGCAGTCATGATTGTGCCAAGATTTCATGAGCTGGAGTAATTGTGTTTGTGCGGTTCAGTATAAGGTTGGTGGATTTTGAATTGGTTGTGCGATTGCAGGGCCTGACAATTCTGCAAACAGCTTGGGCCATTCTCAGCCTGAAATACTACAACATGGAATATGGGATCAGTCCCACCCCCCTCCCCCTCACTGAACCAAAAAACAAAGTGTTTTTTTTTGATTTTATTGCATCTCTATGCTTTGTTTCCTTGATATCCACAGAAGCGAACTACAAGCTTCATCGGGGGTACATCGTTCGGGGGGGGATTCTGAGGGTCAACCTCACCGTGCTGGCCTTGGCCCCAAATGGTGGGGGGGGGGGGGGGGGGGTTGGGGGGTTGGAGTCAGCATACCCTTTTGGGCCTTGGCTTAGAGGGAAACCAAAAGGAACGCCACCTTTCTGCCTTTCTTTTGTATTTTGAGGCATGCCCAAAATGGAGATGGGCATTTCGGGGAAGAAATCAACACAAAGTCCGGATTGACCAACATCCACAGACTTCATCCTTTGCAGAGTGAGCAATCAACCACTGATGGCCCGAGAATGGTCTACAAACTGGGAGTGTGACCGTGGTTTGACCTGACGGGTTTACAAACATTGAGTCCGGCAACGCAGCCCACCTTTGCATTTGCCGAGCAGCGTCCGGGAAGCATTCCCACAACCTCGAGGCGAAACATGCATTAATCGAGCTCCGCGAACGAACATACAGATCTTACACGTTAACTTCTTGTGTTTGGTGTAACCACAAAAACAGAACTAGGTGTCCCGTCCGAGAGGTTAAACAGCAAATCGCAAAGCGTCCGTAACCTTCATCAAGTATCATCGATCAGAGACTCATGCTCGCAACGGGCGGCGAGCTTGTATTAGGCTGGTGCGTTTGTTTGACAGGCGCTTCCCCAACACTTCAAAAAGAAGAATCGGACTGATTGAATGTAGCCCACAACACCTACAATACGAACACAACACAGGTGTGAAGACGAAATCACAGCAGCAATCTGCCGAATGTCTGGGCTTGTAGAAGTGTGGTGCCGGACAGTAGGCATGAGCTGGCAATGTGCGGTTCGAACTTTAACAGTCTCCGCTATTTTCTTGCCTGGCTGTCTGCAGTTGAGCAAATGTGCCGCATGTTCGGTGTGTGTGGGGATGGTGCGCAAGTTGGCAAAGTGTGCCTTTCCAAAAAGACTAGATAGCTCAAATAATTTGGCAGAGGCGCATCCTTTCACAGACACCCAGCACAAACATACCCGCGGCCAAGAAGTACCGTGTCATCATTGATCACAATATATCACATCCTCCAGGGATACTCTTGTTGCATGTCCTTGATCTCACAACAAGTTGACAAGTGCCTGTAGACGTCCTTCTGCCTTCCACCAAATTCAAACACATGGAATGGCCCTCAGCTCGGCAGTTGCCCTGCGGAAAGGCCAGCCTTTTTGCTTAGTTGAGATTCGTGCTTTGCTTCACAGGTTCATTCTGCAAACAAAACGTCTTTTAGTCGGCCAAGCCATTCATTCGAAATCCGCACACACGCAATGCTCGTTGCTTGTGACATCGCAAGGCAAGTGAACAGATGCCATGGAGTAATGTGAGCGGTTGGCTGACACTGAGGCAAGGGATCCACAAACTCACGAATTCAAAACCCGATCGCAGCCTTCACCATGCATCTTTGCCTCTAGATGACTGTTCTTGCAGATCCTTGTGCTCATGAAGCCAACAATAGTTCATCTAAAATGACGTAGCCAAAGAAGACAGCAGCTCAGCAAATGGGCACCCGCCTAGCCAGTCAACACCCAAAACGCTGTCACCAGTCCGGCCAGGGGGCAAATCAAAGACTCGGTTCACCCTGGGGTTCACCCGGTTCTTCCAGGTCTGCGTTTCTGCACATGGATCCTGAGAAATCCAAATGCGCGGCGCAGGGGACGAGAAGACATGTGGTCTCAGAAGCAAGCCCCCCCCCCCCCCGACAAATGCGCGTGTTTGTTGAGGGTACCTTTTTCAGTGGCCTGAGTCTGATGGGATATCAAATTGGACAACACAATTTTGGGATGGCGAATTTTGCACATACCCACATGGTTGCATTGCAGGTACCCACACGGTTGGCCTTGTGGTCTCTCTTCAATATCCCATCGTGCTGAACGCCATCCAGAAGGGATTCCCTTCTCGCCCTACAAATCCCAGTTCCAGCAGATCCTTCAGCGTTCTACCCAGCCACATCGCTCTGGGCGGTCCAGATCTGTTAACTGGACAACCCCCTAACCCAGAAAGGGTTGCTGTGTTGCATCCAAACAGTACGTGAGGAACCATGCTGCACAAAGAGTAAGAAGACCTGGGGCACTTAACAATTGCAGCGTCTTGCTCCTACGGGCACTAATTGCCTTGGTGGTTGCTTGCTGCCTTGCCAAGAGTTAAACTTCGATTGGGATCCGTAAATCCGTCTCATACATCTCGCTCAACATGTTAACGCCTAAGACAATGGCTAAGAACCGCAAAGTTACGAGCTGGTCTCAAGTCATCATGACACGCAGCAGCACACAAGGAGTGCTATGTTGGCCAATCATCCGCACACACACACACATGAACAACAAGATTAAGCAACTATGACAGCAATATCAATCCCCCTCAAACCAACGACGCAAAGAACACACATCAAGTATGAACATAGACAAAGACAGCAGCCGTCACTCATGTTGGGTACAGTACCTACCCCCCTGCGAGTTGTCTCGTCTCTGCGAGTCGCTATGGGATCCAAGAAGTTCCGGCAGCCGCCGGGCCAGGCATCCCAGGTGCTGGGATCCTGGGGCGCCGGGGTGTGTAGGTGTCAACATGGGGGGGGACCGGGAGACCCCGCGAAATCCTGTGAGCTTCCCCTTAAACCAATCGCGAAAAGGATACCCTCCGGAACACACGCAGGGTTGCGCGCCTGAAAGAGCGACAAAAGGACACTGGCCGCAGTGCTCGAAGCAAATCAAGCTCAAAGTTAGCCTCAAAGCCCTCAGCCATCACCCCCTCCCCCATCACCCTCCCCATCACCCCCCCAAATCACCCCCCCCCCCCAATGACCCCCCCCTCCTCCTCTTTGGGCCCTTGGCCGCCAAGGAGACTGGGGCTTTGCCAGACCTCCCGGATGCTTGCCTCCACCTGCCAACAAAGTCCGGTCGCTCGAGGGCGCGATTTGATCTGAGGCCACCGCGCGTTTTGGAGGTTCCCTCAAGGTACCATTTTGGGGAAGGCGTTTCGGGAAAACGCGTGGAGAATGAACCGCCTGTTTGGAGGTTTTTCTCCAGGAACTCTCCAAACCACAACCAACTCCAACGGGAAAGCCACACATTTTCTGGCAGGCAAGGACGAGCTTGGGATCCTGGAGACCCCTTTGGATGCCTAAACAACATGGAACAGACATGAAACGCTCAAAACGGGCAAAACCCGCCACCGAGCAGGCACTTCAACTGGACTGGGGCAGCTGATTCGCCGTGGCGGGTTGTCGAAACCCTGCCGCCAGTTCTTCACGTTGAAGGGAGGGCAACGCCAAAAGAAAAGACAAACTGAGCTGTGTCAGATACATGTGGACCAGGCCCCCTCTGCAAGAAGGTCAGAGAAGGCCAGGTCTGCTCAAGTTCATTCGGCCCAACTCAGGAAAATTATGCTAGATGTTTGGTCTACCCTCTTGACATATTCAACAACATATTGGAGGAGACCCCAGGAACAGCCAAAAGCTGATCATAGGCTGTTCGAAAGCCAGGACACGTTGTGTTGACATGCGAGTTTTGCCCCGTTGATTGGACCATCAAAACAATGTGCCATAACAGTTCATAATTTCTCCATATTAAATCCCCACACATCCCCGCATCGCGGGGCCTCCGCTTCTTCGAGAACTGACTTCACCACCACGAAGCCGTGCTCCCCTCACCCGGCGACCCGGTCGCATGTGTTCTTCGCTTGGCCACCTACAAACACCTCATGACCGGAATGGCAGGCAGTTCCCTGGCTGTTGCTCATTGGTTTGGCTGAGCCTCGTCTCTTTGAGGTTTACGGGAATTCTGGTAACCTCTTGCACGGCATATGTGTGTGAGTATGTGCTTCAAGTGCGCTTAAACATCGACTTACTTCACCTCATTCAGGGGAGTCAAGCGCAGTAGCTGCCAAACAACATCAAGGTTTCATGACCCTTTGTAGTGTTAAAGTCTCTGGGGTCGAAGTTAAGCACTGAAGGCAGCAGGGGCGTATGTGTATGTCGCTTCATCATAGCATGGATACACACAGAGAGAGGCAGTATGAGGCAGCACAACAAATGTCTATCCAACAGAAAGTTCCTCGTCACAACATGGGTCCCAACTCCGGATGGTTTCACTTTCTGGCTTCCCAAAAAGAGGGTGTGGCAAACCTTGTCGAGCTGGGTGTCCCGGCAAACTGCTTTGGAGGGGCTTGAAATGTTGGTCACAGGGCTCCAACACATGTCAGCTTGTCCAAACTGATACCTTGCAAACATTCTTGAGGGGCCCAAAGGTCGAAACCAACAAAAAAACAGTCGCGCTTCTGCGCTTTCAACCCCTTTTTGCGACCCCTCCCCCCGCGCAATAGGCGCTGCCCAGGGGCGGAAGTGCTCCACATACGCCTCCTCCTCCTCCGGCCCAAAGTGCTGCACTTCCAGCGCCCGCGGCTCCGGTGGCGCCACGGGCGCCATGGGCGCGGAAGGGCGCGCGGATGCGCGTGGAGCCCAACCCCGGCCCTCCCAGAAACTGAAAACTTGTTGGTGAGAGAGAGAGAGAGAGAGACAAGAACAAGAATGGCTGTTTGGAGGAAGCCGGTTTTGGGGAGTGAGTCTGGGCGGATTGTGTTATACATACCAGTTCGGGGTCCAGAAAGCAACAGGAGTCTGAGTTTGCGTATGGGGTGATGGGGTCTGGGTTGCCGGGGTGTGGATAGGGGTTCGTAGGGCATCTCCAAATGGTTGGCTTCCCTCTAACATGATATAAACAGCAGTGTTTGCTTTCTCGCCTTGGTTCAGATGCCTGAAGCTCATGGCTAGCAGCCTCTCGATTCTTGTTGCACCCATGTTGCACTAAACGCGAAAAGCTGTGTCAGCTGTGCATGCCAGCTTGATGGCTTTGGCTGCTGTGTCGACCTGGACCTGGTGAAGCCCCCATGAAGCCTGTGCACAGAACATGTAGTGCCCATGACAAACACGACTCATGCAGTCTTGCCAAAGAGAAGCATGCATCATGTAGCTATGTCCCAATCGCCAAATGTTGCCCATCAACAGCAAAGCCCCACGTTGCCCATTTTGAGAAATCCAAGCGAAAATGCCAAATGGCTGTGGGCATCCAAAATGGAAGCCTGGCAATAAACCCTGCAGTCCCCTGGTGATGTAATTTTGACCATATATAGATGATGACTGGAAGGATCATCCTCCCGCTCCCCTGATCCTCGATCCCTGGCACTGAGCATTTTTCGCACTCCGCAGCGGCCTGGCCAAGGCAATTTCGTTCTGAAGCCGTCACAAGTCATCCGACCAAACCAACCAACCAACCAACCAACCAAGCAAGCAACCAACCAAGCAAGAACAAACCAGCCTACCAATTTCGTCCCAACTTCCAAAAGTCATGATAAGCCCAACAACTGCATCGAGAAATCCTGAAGAATCGCTGGACTCCTGGACGAGTTCACTTTACAGAGCCAGCCACACATGATGCCAACCGATTCGAAAGTTCGGGCACCATGGGAGAAAGCTGCTTCATGACTGTGAAGGAATGGCTTTGTTGGAACCTGGCACACCTTCTTTGTCATTTTTTGGGGGGAGGGAGAGCCTTGGCTTGCCTCATCGACCAGGAGCTGGAAGCGTGCGCTGCTAGAAAGGTTCGAGACTGCCGGGTACCTGCTCGGCTTCTTGACCCATTTCGGGACACGTGAAATGAGCGGAGGCCATGGCATGGGCCCTGGAAAGTGTCAGGTAAAAGCAACAGTAGTATGATCTTTATCTGCCGCATCAGCCGTTTACCCTGGGCACTGCTTTCCCCGGATATCCCTTTCGAAGACACCGGATGAGCCTCATGAAGTCCAGCCATTCATGTGGTTGTGGCGATGTATTCTTGGCAAGTGCCCAGGCATTGGGCCAAGGCTGTTCTGGGAAGAATGCGATGTTTAACCAGTGTGTGTTGGGCTCAAGCAAGTAACGAGGCGCTTGCGAGGTCAGGCACTTGCATGGGCTTGTGTGTCAAAATAGGGGGCCACCATAAATGGTGGAGGTCCTTTGGTTTCCCTTTTCAAACCATTCTCACACAAAATGCACCCACATGCTAAAAACGTATCCTTGGATTCTGGATATCCTTGAAGGAACTGTTGATCAGCGCCCTGACAAATGCCACACATCGAAGCATTGCAACTGAGGAGCTGTTGCCTGGAATGTGGACTATGTCAAAAAAACTAGCGGTAGCAGCAGTAGCAGCAGCAGTACCAGCAGCAGCAGTATTATTATTATATACCATTATTATTCTCATTATTGTTATTGTTATTGTTATTGCTATTGTTATTATTATTGTTAGTATTGTTATTATTGTTAGTATTAGTAATAGTATTACTATTATTGTTATTATTATTATCATTTGATTTTTACTATTATCATTATTAGCATTATTATTATTGTTAGCGTTATTATGTTTACAGAAGGGGTCGTCATGGGGGCTGAGTTTTTTCAGATTCCTGGGGGCTGACTTTTTCAGATTCCTGGGGGCGGAGGTTTTTTCAGCAAAAAACAAAAAACAACAAAAAAACACAGCCCACCATCTGCATCTGCTAGTTCAGGGCCATGGGTCTTGTTTTTTTTTGGTGCCTTTGCTCATAAACACCAAGAAACCAAAAAAACAAAAAAACACAGCCCATCATCTGAAGACAATACTTTGGTGATGCTTTCTGGATGCAAGCTTTCTTGATGCAAGACATCAATAATATGATGAGATGTGTATCAACAGAACATAAGCCTCTTCCAAGATATTCTGCAGGTAACCCCAGGTAACTGGAGATAATTTATCTCATCTCTCATTTCATCTTCTGCAGGTAACATCTCATCACAAGCAATTGCTTGTGGCTTGTGTCTACTTGAATCTATTCTGAACAGCTTTACTGTTGCAAGAGCTCTTCAGCAACACGAATAGCTGCAGAGAATCTTATTCCAAAGCTCTTATTCCAAAGCTGAACAGCTTTATGCAGAGAATGTTATTTGCATCTGCAGATATCGTTGCAGGTGCTCATCTTTGCATCTTGTGCTTCTTGAGCTCAAGCAACTAGATTGGAGCTGTGCTCCAATTGCTCCAGCTCATTATGCGATAAATATGTTTGTGTTAGCTGTGTTTTCTCAAGAGCATGGGCAGAGCCCATGCGTATATTGAAAAATATTGAACATCCAAGTGTAAAAAGAGCTGAGTCTTGCAGCTGAAAGCTGCATAGATCAGCGATATCTTACCTTTCTTATGATTTCATATGCGTGGCAAGCTGTGCTTGCCATACTTACGTGTTTCAGAATTGCAACACAACAATAATATTTGTCCCAACATACATCTGCTTGCAGATTGCTAAGCATACGTCTTCCAAAATATTGCATACGTATGCAACTTGTGTTGAAGATTTGTGCCAAACATACGTCTTCCAAAAGTTAGCACCCTGAGGTTTATAAACTTGGCATGCGTAAGCATGCCAATTATCCAAAAATAAGCTACAGACACACGTTTGCTAAATATTTGTGTCCAACAATGATATTTGTGCAAAATAGTTCTCAACAGGCTGTCTTCTGTGCAGATTGAAGCTAGCTCATTTTCCAGGTCTGGATGCATCTGAGTCTTCATTGGATCGAAAATGAATCTGTGCTTGCATGTCATCAGCCAAAAAAACAAAAAACGCACCCCAATAAATCTAAGAGGTCACGGGTCTTGATCGTATTTTTTAGTGTTTTTAATGGAACATCTCAGCCCCCAAGAATCTGAAAAACTCAGCCCCCAGGAATCTGAAAAACTCAGCCCCCAGGAATCTGAAAAACTCAGCCCCCATGCCGACCCGCCCTCTATTTTATTATTATTATTATCATTTTGATGTTTATTATTATTATCATTATTAGCATTATTATTATTATTGTTAGCATTGTTATTATTATTAGTATTATTATTCTTATTATCTTAACCCAAAAGGCCTTTGTTAAGAATGTGTTCACATGGTTGACGTAAATGCTGGCTAACGTAATTCCAGGGCTGCGTAAATATTGTTGCCGATATTACGTAAATGAATGTTGCGTAGTTCATCAAAAGTGTGCCTAAAGCCGTGGCCACTCAACAATATAGAAACTCAAGCCGTTCGGGCTCAACGAGTGGGAAATCTGGCTCAAAGCCGCAGCCAGTCCTGAGCAGCGCCTCAAGGCGAATCTTTTTCCCGCCCATGCTCTACAGTCCAGCTGACGCTGACGCTGACGCCTGCAAAAACTTGATCTCTTCGTTCAGATCAAGGTCAGCGGCATCACGCCGATCCCATCTTGCGAGGGAAAGGAGAGAGGCCGCCACTGAGAGAAATGCTGGCCCAGTAAAGCCGTTGCCGGCTAAATCGGCCAAATGCTGTGAGGAGAATTCTGCAAACTTGCCCTCCACATGATCGTGATCAAAATCCAAGCCCTGCAAGGCCATATGTTCAAATCCGGTCAAGAGGCGGCCCCTTGACACTGACCAGAGCCGCGTGCCCGGCAAGAGGGTCGGCACCACTTCCGCTGTGGACACGGTCCTTACTTGCATGCTCCAAAACAAAGATGAAAGACCGAGCGGGGGAACACAATCCGAAAACTGACAATTCCACTAGATGCAGCTTTGAGGTTGAAAGTATTGCAAAGCGGCAAAGCAAAAGCTTTATTTGCCACTCAAGAATCTGCGATGTGTCAATGAACTCCACTTCGGAGTTGGCGCTGATGGCTGAAGGTCATTTCGCAATTGCGCATATTTGCGCCTCCCCGTCACGTCCATTGTTAATTGATTCGCAGTTTGAGTCTTGACAGTGCCACTTGGACTTGGGCCAGTCGAACTTTGACTTCATTTGCGGATTGAATCAATGAATGAGTCGCCATTCGCCCCGTGGGCGTTGACAGGTCAGGGAGCGCGCGCGTTGACACATGACATAGCAGCCGCATTGACATTCACATAGTAGGCAAGGCAGTCGCACTTTGAGAACGCTCCAATTTGATTTGCACATGGTCAGCAATGCCGAAACGTGCGGCTACACCAAAGCCAAAGGCAGCAGACAAGAAGGCTAAAGCGAAACCCAAGTCTAAGGCGGAGTCCACTCCACCACTTCGACCTGTTGACCCTGGTGAATACCACGACATCCACCGGTGGGCCCGGAGGTTCCTGTCGCATGTTCAACATTGCCATCAGCGTTGCCGCCTGTTGCGCCAACCGCCGAGATTCCCACCAGCCAGAACATGCAGGACACACTGGCAGAGACAGTGCCCGCCAATGAGGTGCAACTGTGTCCTAGCGCAGCCAACGCCAACAGCTCTGGCGACCTTCTTCAGAGGAGAGACCATCATACTACGCGAGCCCTCGATGAGACTGTGAGTGCCAGCCGGGCCGGTGACGGTCATCAAGCTCAACCCGCTGAGCGTCAGCCTGGTGAAGTTTGCCCACCTCCTGCAGATCGCCCGCCCGCAGAGCTTCTCCCTGGTGATGGTTGCCTTTTTGCTGCTCTCCGACAGCCTGATGCTCATCCTGGCGGCGACGTTGCTGATCTTGAACGCCTTGAAGGACCTGGTCACTCTGCCCTTGCTGCCCGTGATGCTCGTCAACGAGACCAACCCGCTGAGCGTGAGGCTGGTGAAGTTTGGTCACCTCCTGCAGATCGCCTACCCGCAGAGCATCGTCCTGGTGATGGTCGCCTTTTTGCTGCTCTCCAACAGCCTGATGCCCATCCTGGCGGCGACGGTGCCCTGGTGACTCTGCCCTTGCTGCCCGTGATGCTCGTCAACAAGACCAACCCGCTGAGCGTGAGCCTGGTGAAGTTTGCCCACCTCCTGCAGATCGCCTACCCGCAGAGCATCGCCCTGATGATGGTCGCCTTTTCGCTGCCCTCCCACAGCATGATGTTCAACGCGTAGCTGCCCACGATGGTCGTCAACTAGACCAACCCCTTCTTGCTGCTCTTACCCATCCTGGCGGTGACGGCGCTGATCTTCAACGCCTTGAGGGGCAACCCGCTGAGCGTGAGCCTGGTCATGGCCCGGTTTGCCGACAAGACCGACCCTCTGAGCGTGAGCCTGGTGAAGTTTGCCTTCCTCCTGCTGAGTGCCTACCCGCAGAGCGTCGCCCTGGTGATGGCTGCCTTCTTGCCGCCAATCTTCAACAGCATGATGGCCGTCCTCAACACTTTGAGGGAACTGGTTTCGGTCGCCTACTTGCTGCCGCTCCTCAACACCCGGCTCGTCAACAAGAGCAACCTGCTGAGCGTCAGCCTGGCGATGGTCATGCGCCTTCAGCGCTTGCAGGCAAGTTTGGGCCGAAACCTTTCTAAGTCTTTTTTGCCGCAGCCTCGGCAAGTAATTGACGGTAGGCCCGCCGTCGAGTTTTGAACTGTTTGGGTCGAAGCGGGTTGCGCAAGTCAGCGCTTGAGACGTGTTTTAGCTTGCATCTCTTGAAATTTGGCTGTAGCTCTTGTCTAAGTCAACTTTTCTAACTAACCTAACCAAACTGTTTGCATTTGGCATCCCATCCTTGGTTGGTTGTTTCGAACACGGGAGTTGCAGAAAGAATGCGACCGAGTAGGAGTCAATGGAGATAATGTCAGATAGTTGAGATCGTTGAGATCAGATCCTCAGACTCAAACTTGGTAGACTTCCGTTTGTAACTTTGTTGCGATCACCGCGTAGCCACCGGTAATCTGCATCTGTACTACCATGCGCTAATCGGTTTGGGAGCATCCTTTTGACAAACGATGTGGCCATGTGGCCCGTGACTGACCGCTGCGCCTCAGGTGATGGCACTGCTTCTGTTGATGATGTGCTCCAGTCGCAGGGCAGCTCAAGTTCATTTCCGGAGGTTGCGCTGGTGCCCTGGCAGGAGGACACGTTGCTGCAACAGGCAGCCTCAGCATTTGTTCAGCAAGCAAAGCACGTGCTCGGCATTGACAGCCTTGGCAAGCAAGTCAGCTCATGGCCAAGGCAATTGAGGCTTGGCACAGCGTGCAGTGGCACGGGCGCTGCGGAGGAAGCCCTGCTACACTTTGTGGACGCTTTGACAGAGGACGAAGACACGGGCGTCTTTGCGAGGCAGTTGGAGCTGAAGGTCGGGTTCATGGCTGAGAGCAAAAAATTAAAGCAGGAGTTCCTGAAGTCTTGCCACCGCCGCAGCTTTGAAGAAGGGTGCCACCTTTTCGCTGATGTGAGTGAGGACCCCATGCGCTGCGTTGCCCATGGCCACCAGGCCTCGGCGTGTGACACCACTCGTGACAATGGCGATGACATCGACGTTTTTTGCGCTGGCTTCAGTTGCAAAAGCTTCTCAGCGATGAACGTGCACTCCGCCTCTTCAACCACGCTGCTCAACCAGCCAACGCCTGAGCAGATCGAGAAAAGCTGCTCGCTGAAGACCTACAACGGCGCCATGCGCATCATTGCACGGTGCAAGCCGGCTGTGGTCATCATGGAGAATGTTGAGCACATCGCAGCCAGCCCCTCCAAGTCTGCAGATGGGACGCTGCCCCAGCCAACGAACATGGACAAGGTGTTGAACGACCTCCGCAGCCACGGGTATGCGGCTGACGCTGTCCGTGTGGAGAGCCCACGCTTTGGTGTTCCACAGCGACGTGTCCGGTACTACTTCCGCGGCCTTCACACTCAGAAGGTCAGAAACGCAGAGTCGCAACTGGACACCAGCAAGGAGCTGCTTGAGCAGTTTGAGCTTTCGTGCAAGCCGGCGATCGACTACTTGCTGCCCAATAACCATGAGATCGTCCGGGCGGAGCTTCAGGGCCGTCAGGGCCGTCAGCGGACGGACTCAAGTAAGGAGTCAAAATGGCAGATTCAACACATGCAGGCGGCAGAACGCCTTGGTCTCACTTGGCCCCTTCAGACCCTGGTCATTATCAAGTTTGGCCTGCGTTTCCAGCATTTGAGCGTGGCTGACAAAGGCTCCCTCAAAGGTGTCGCAAAGTTCATGTGGTGTTTGACAACTGTTAGACCTTGAAGACATGTTGTTCACCAAACGGTTTGCGCTACGGTGGGTGGCATGGATCTACCAGTCACAATAGCAGTGTCTTTTGGCCACACACACAACATGAAAGCGGCCAGGCAAGACACACAGCTAAGGCTAAGCCGATTCCCTCAGTTGGCAGCAGCCGTGTGCCATCACGGTCTCAGACTTCTGCAGGTCAAACTGAACAGGTTGGTGCGATTGACGGGTGCTCCAAAAAAACTTTGAAAGATTCAAAAGACACATGATTCATGATTCAGTACGGTTGCTGCTGCAACGGAAACCAGGCGGCTTGTGTGCAGCGCACACAAGGGATACCACTGCCGACGAAACATTCCTCAATCGCCGACATCAAGAATGCAAAATGAATTGCGGGCTGATGACGCCCTAGTAAATGGAAAGGAAACCATGCGTGGGTATCGCTGTCGACCACCCAAGCGGAGACTATGAACAACACAAAATGCGGCAAGCTCTCACTTGCAATCGCTTGTCGCGCGCGCCTGCACATCAGGAGGCACATGCAAGTTCTCATCTCTGACGAGCTGCATGCACTGGTTCAACTGCTGGTTCTTGGCGTCAGGCTTGGCATCTGAAGCCAGGATCTTGCAAATGGTGCATGTGGTGAGGAGCGACAGGATCTCCTTCTGTTTCTCAACCACAAACTTGTATTCCTCAAACATGTCAGCTGAACGTCCAAACGCTTCAGCTGCGTTGACAGCCATCTTGATGACATCATTCACCCGCGGCAAGATCTTCTTGAGGTTCTTTGCCATCACCAAGCTGTAGGCGGGCAAACTGCGTTGTAGTTCGTCTTCCAAGTTGAAATTATCGCATCACGGGTTGGTCGATTCTTTGTGATTGTGGACTCCACTATACCAAGCGCAATTCCGTGGTTGGTGTCGCCAATGCCCCAACAACCGCTCGGCTTGTAAGGCAGAACGTCAAGCGTAGAGCCACCTGCACCACCCTTGTTCGGCAGGGTCAAAGAGGAAATCGGTTGGCCAAGGCTGCCTGGAACTGGAAGTGCGAGTTCATCAGACACTCGGACGAGGGCGGTGTAATGGCCCTGCTGCTTTGCCTCCCGTCGGTTCAAAAACTTTGCTTTTGCAGAGTAGGTTCTTCTCAAATCAACATCTTGCCACCAGCGCAGCTGGGCATCCTTGCCAATTCTCAGTCTAGCATCATTTTTGGTTTCCCCTGGCATTGGCACTTGAACTTGGCATTGCTCCGCCAAAAACAGAAACCAGCCATTGGTCTTTTTCTTGTGAACCTGCTTGTCTGAATGACTGGGCGGCGTCACACCGTGATGCCCCAGCCCCGGCAATAGCTTAACAGTTCTTGAGTCTGACGACGAACGCGCAGCCACAGCTGGAATAGATTCGGTTATGCGCTGATTAGTCTGTGACGTCAGCTCTGATAACACATGCTTCGCAGCCATAGATCCCAGCAAAGCTGTTTTACCGGCCTGTACCCGATGCTGCGCTCCAGCTCTGGCAAAATTTGTTTCGCAAGCAATATTGCTGATCTTCTGGCTGAATACCATGTGTAGAAGGCGTCGGGCGTCTGGCTGCAAAAGATCATCAGGCTGTTGGCGCCGCGCCCGAATGGCAAGTGAGATGCCTTCATCCAAGCAGCAAGGGCTTGCGCGGGTAAACTCCGTGGCGACTTGCGCTCGAGCATCATGTGACATGTTGTCGCCCAGCAGCAGCGCCAGCCGTCGTGGCCAGGCAGTAAATGGCTGCACCACGCGGTCGTAGATCTCGCCAATCAACATGAGCACGCATTGCTGCAGAAAACCATAGAACGCCGAGTCAGTCGAAAAAGCATCTGCGCCTCTGAGACGTTGGGCAATGAATACCAGCTGGTTCTCGCACGGGCCTTGCTGTTCAGTGGAAAGAAACTTGCAGAGTGAGTCAATGCTTGCCCTTGCTGGAGATTGCGAACCTGCGAGCTGCACCAATGGCAAAGATCTTGCGTCTGCAGACTTGTGCGCCTGATCGGCTTGAGTGCTGAAGATCCAAAACAGCAAGCGGTCAGCCGTAGAAGTCAACAAGGTGGCCACTGCAACCTCAAGCGTCATGGAACGTGAAACCAGCCAGCCATGGGCGCGCTTGGCTCTGTGTCGTTGTTTCCGCTGAAACAAAGCTGACTCTGAAGATGGCATGCAGGGAAGTTCATCTTCGCTCACTGGAACCAAACTGCCCTTTGCAGCCTGCTCGTCAAACGACTGCCTAGACGACGGGTACAGGCGCTGGAAGGATTCACTGAGCAAGCGGTGGCAGGAGTTGGCAAGGAAGTAGAATCTTGAGCTTTTCACACATGAAGTCCAGCGTGATATTGCAGGGATTGATGGCTTGCGCGAAAAAAGTACCTCTGCGACAGCTGCTTTAGCGCGCGCCAGGCTATCCAACTCTGACAAACATCCACACCCAAGCTTGCAGTGGTGGTAAATTTGCAAAGAGGTCCAGTCCCCATTGAAAATTCTCAGTAGCTGCGCAGCAAGGTCTCTTGTCCTGGCACTCTGCACATCGGACGCGTCAAGCCCGTCAAGCAAGGTCATCTTCACCACAAGTTCGGAGAACTTGTTGTGTTCGGGGTTGGGTGGGCTGTAAACCACCCGAAACCGCTCATGGACAAGCCTCATCGCCATTGTCTGCAAGTCCAACCAAACATTTCCACTTTGGGGCGCTGACAGCAAGACATTGGTGGTGCAGAACATGTTGCTCAAAAACCCGAGCCCGGTCCACAGTGGAGCTGAGCAAAGATGCGTTTGATGCGCAAGGCACTGAATGTCTACCAAGATGCAGTTTTGCGGCCTGGCCCTTCTCAACTGCTTCACCAAAGAAATGTTGCTTGGTGCTGCATCAGAAATCAAGCCCAAAATGAAGCACTGAGTAAAGTTGGCCATGTCTAATGGCGACCGACCTTGCGATTTCAAAATGCCACCCCAAATTTGCTCTGCTGTTGTTCCATGGAGCGCAACTGGAGGAAATACACCAGAAGCAGCAGCCATGACCCCATCCTTACAAAACACTGCCTCGCATCGTGACACTAGGATGGGATACACGCCATCCGATTTGGCAATCCCTTGCCTGGTGATAGTCCTTTGCGAAGTTTCATCCCACTCCAGCCCCCAGCGCATGATGTCAGGAAAAGCCTGCCGGCGGAAACAGCTACCCCGCGCCCTGTCACTTCTAATGCAACAGTTGAAACACCCAGCTAAAAACACGCCCGCACAATGGCTTCCACAGCCGTGAACTGGCTGACGATGCTGACTGGCTTTCATCAAAACAGTGCTCAGATCAGTTGGGTCAATAGCCACTATAGTACACACAATGACAATGACTATGACATGACTATGACTCTGCCTATTACTACCATTGCTACTGTGCTACCGTGGGAAAACCTGCTCAAGTGCGCTCAGCGCAGCACACACGCCTGCCAGCGGTAAGCACACCTGGCCAAGCGCGCCCTCAGCACTGCACACATGCTTGCCAAATGGTAAGCTGGGCTGTGGGAAGCAGGAATGGAACATGTGATGCCGGCGAAGCGGACAAGTGACGCTGGCGATGTGGAGAACGTTCTTTTAAGCGTGCAACTGCAGAAGTGAAAGAACCGCAGTGCGAACAGGCGATGCTGGCGATGCGGACAGGTGACACTGGCGATGTTGAGCGCGTTCTTTTAAGAGTGCAACTGCAGAAATAAAAGAACCGCAGTGTGAACAGGCGATGCTAGCCATGCGGACAGGTGATGCTGGCGATGTTGAGCGCGTTTTTTTACGTGTTCAACCCAACTGCAGGAATATAAAAAACGCAGTGTCACAGGTGACGCTGAGCGATGCGGACAGGTGATGCTGGCGATGTTGAGCGCGTTCGGTTGAGCGCGCGATTGCTGAACTAAAGGAACGCCGTGTGAACAAGTGATGCTGGCGACGCGGACAGGCGATCCTGTCAAGCGCTCGATTGCAGGAATCTAAAGACGGGGGGCGGCTACCAACACGGAAAACGGTACCGTGTGTCGGCAAAGTTCAACCCTTTGAACAACTCCGTGGCCAAGAGCGCACCCGCTCAGCACCGCGCACGCGCCTGCCAAAGGGTAAGCACACCCGGTCAAGCGCCCCAGCTCAGCACTGCGCACGCGTGCCTGCCAAACGGTAAGCACACCCGGTCAAGTGCACCAGCTCAGCACTGCGCACACACGCCTGCCAAATGCCAAGCACACCCGCTCAGAAGCACACCCCGCCTTTGCTTGGCTGCTTTTGCACAACACGCAGCGCTTGCACAAGGCGCTGGACGCTGGATGTCGCCTGCACACACGCGCTTTGGGAGCAAAGCTGAAAGCTGCGGCACTATGTGTCTGGAAGCTATGGGTTAATAAGTTGAAAAGTTCGTACGTGTCGCCCGAACCAATGGATTTTGGCTTTCCCTTTTTTCACCTTCCTCAAAAAAGGACCCCCCCCCTTTAAGACCACAGGTGGATATGGGGCCCCCCTCCCCTGCAGCGCTCGGAGAGAGGCCACGCCCGAAAAATCGCAGCCACCGTGCCGTGAAGGCGCTGAAGCCGCACCCCCGCGCCGCCGGCGCAAGAGTGAGCGGCCCCTTTTTCAGCTCCCGAGTTTTTCCAAAGGAAAATCCACTTTGAGTTCGCCAGAAACTGATGTAGGAAAAAGAACTACACCTTCAAACATAGGTAACATGGGGAACCTGTTTTCCCAATTTGTTTACTTGTTTGGAAGGGGTTGGGTGACCAGGGGCCCTTTATTTTCCTTTTCAGCAAATTTAATCATCATCTTTGGGCAACGTTCAAGGGGGGAAAAAGAGGGGGCCCTGTGACGCTGAATGGGTCTACTAAGTAAGGCTTTGGCACTGTGTCCCTAATCAACACCATCCCGGGGACCATCTAGTTCCTTATCTAGGGGGCCCGTTTTGGATGGTTTTTTAACAGAAAACCAAAAGGAAACGGTCTCCAATTTTGAGAAACACCCATCTTGTCTTCAACTGCGTGAAGTGTGTCAACCTCGAACCCTTCTGAGAAAACGATAGCCCGAGTCTCCTGTCGACTTCCTACTGCCCTTGTCGTTTGTGATCGCACATCGATAGTTGGGTCGTGTCGTGAGCTTGCCCCTGACCCTCAGTCTGCGCTGGTGGCACGTAAGCCTTGCGTCAACAACTACAGACTACGTTTTTGGAACACCTTGGCACACAAAGATCTAGGACAAAACTTTATGGCCAGCCTGCAAAACTCGATCCAGCACAGTCTGCTGGCACAACATGTAGAGCCCAGCCACGGCCATGCGAACCTGCCAGGGGTCTGGGGCCCACGACCCGGCCACGCAACCCGCAGCCCTTTGTGGCAACCCGAAAAAAGGCGAGCCTGGCCGAGGAAGGTAGCGCTCGCGGAGAACCAGAAAGCAGTGCTGCTTAGGCTGAACGCACATGGGCTCCGCGATGGGCGTGGTCTAGAAATAGCCGAGCGGGCTTGATGACCACCAAGCCTCATGTTACACAGAATTCGGACTCCAACGCCGACATTTGGAACATCTGCAAACATACCGGGCTGCATCATGACAACTCTTGACGCTCTACCATTCTGTTTCTTCGCAAAAGGATCGGTAACAAGTCTGACTGCTGAGAACTCAGCTCACATCAATCAACTCAGGAACAGACGTGACGCGCAGAATGGCCCCCGCTGTCCACTTGCGGTAGGCGCCCTTGCCGCGCACTGCCGTCTTGAGACGTCGCTGCGCAGGCGCATGACTCTGGTCGATAGGGATGATGTCCTGGTTCCGGGTCGCATGCCTGATGTTGTGCTCTTTGATCTTGCTGCGCACGTGCTGCGTGGCCGAAGCAAACCTTCGGCGAAGCGCCGCCGCCAGTTTGCCCGCGCGAGCAGCTGCGTGGTTGCGATGCCGGGTCTTGTTGACCTGCCTGTCAACAAAGTGAAGTCTAGCCAGGGCAGCATCACCGTCCATTGCAAGCAGGGCGCATCTACGGCGCAGCGACGCATGTTATGATTGTAACACGTCGAGCTTATGATTCTCGTTGTGACACATCTCTGAACATTGCAACATCTGCAACCGGGGTTCAATCACCCGCACAAACTGAATATCACAGCTCTCGCCGCTCGCCTACTGAAACTCGCACCTTTTGCAGCCGTAATTCAAGGACCCTCACACTTCACAAAATGAGTTGGGCCGCCTTCGCGTTCCGGATTGTAGCGTCGGTGGGAATTATAAAAACAAATCATCAGACCCAAGACCCGCCCAGTTCAGTCAAGCAAGCTCTCCCCAGACATCTCCCCAAACATCCCTCAACTAAACTAGCAAGCGCTGACACAAAACTTAACGTTGTTCCCTTGATGGCTGATGGCCTCTAAGGGGGCTTGTGATGTTTGGGCAAAAACTGGTAACATCGTGCAACTCCCCACGCAAAGTCTCCCAAACATGGAATTTAGTGTGGTCGAGTGAAACACGTCGGATCACGCAGTCAAACTTATCCATGATGTTACATGATGTTGCTATCCTTAACGAATCTCACATGAAACACACTTGAGTTTGCCTTGCTCAAAGGCAGTGTTTGCGTCAGAAGCATGACACTATCACAAGCTGAAATTGCACGCAGAAACCATGGGAAGCAGTCTGAAACTGAATGGCAAACATGGTGTGAACCTCTTGCTATCTACACACAAAGAAGCAATCCTTCAGACTGTGTTTATGTCATGTTGTTTTATGTATTTACGCAACTTTGTTTTACGGAGCCTTTTACATTTATGTAATTACGAAATACGTCACCCGCTTAAGCTTGCTCTTAGAAACAAGGCACAAAGCACTCTTGAATTAACATAAATTATTATTATTATTATTATTATTATTATTATTATTATTATTATTATTATTATTATTATTATTATTATTATTATTATTATTATTATTATTACTATTATTATGATTATGATCATCACCATTATCTTGTGTATATTAGATGAAAGTCAAGAGTCGCCTTAATGAGCAGTTTGTCATTGGCTTGCCTTGAGATCAACCCTACCAAAAATAGGTCCTATCAACAAAAGTGTTAAGCTCATATTGACAGTTCAAGCAAGCATTATCAAGCCGTAAACCACTCCTGCTGGCCCTGATCAATGCTGCACGCTCGAGGGCACACAGTCTCCGGCAAGTCTGTGAAGACGTGCCTTGGCAACAAGATTGGCATGTGTGTGTGTGTTGTTTGGCACTTTTTGGGGGGCTGTTTAGAGGGAAACCAAAAGGAAAACCACCAGTTTGGGGTCCCAAAAAAAAAGACACACCCGTATTATGTGTGGTCAAAACTCTGAATCTGTGGACCATGGCTCCTGAAGAAACTTACAATGAGTTTCTCAGGAGTTCAGGACTATCCCACCCCAAGAGTCTTTTGGACGACTTGTGGCAAAAGGGCAAGTGCAAGTCATGGGGGCTGGGGGGGGAGGGAGGAGGGGGGGGAGGGAGCCCAAATAAGCCCTAAATAGGGCCTCATTAAGGGCTTAATAAGGGCTTGGTTGGGCTCCCCCCCCCCCCTCCCTCCCCCCAAGCCCCCATGAGCAAGGGTTGGTTAGCCTTAAGCATTGCGGATTTAAACTGGGAATGATACACCTACAGCATTTGTGCTTGTGTCAGGCACTCATGATGTGGAAGCACCCCCCCCCCGCAAATGTCCCGGAAGCAGCCAGTGCGAACAGGCAGGGTTTTCCCTCACTAAGCATACAGGATCATATATCCACTATTTGACCTGGCCATAAACATGAGAAGCGACTATGCAACCACAAGCACGCATGAACCACAAGGCAACGAAGCCACGTCATCTCTTCCAGCAAACGCACCAGCAACTTGCTCAAACCAACCATTCGTAAACCTGCACCAAGGAGACCATGGGTTGGCCCGGTACTCGCCTGTGTGGGTTTCGGTCGAGAGACCCCTTTTCCAATAAGAATTGAACCTGACATCAGGGTTGCAGAAGATCACTTTCCCTTTGGGGAAGCCTCCTTTCCCGCCAAACAGGAACCACTGGAGGTGGGTATGAGGTGGGTATGAGGTGGGTCTAGTGGGATTTCCTTCTTCCAAACAAACGCCCCCAAATATCCCTTGACTCCGAATGAATCTGGGTGTAAATCCATCGGGCACCATGGGAAGACAACTCTTCTTCACTCCAAAATTGGCCACAGGTTTCCTTTGGGGGGCCACGTCTCCCATATTCCCCCCCCGGGCTCTCGATTCACTCGTCTCCGAGGCACTGGAAGTGCGACCCGTAGACCAGCGAGGCGCTGCGGAGGCCCTGCTCAGGGAGCTCCAGGTGGAAGACCAGCGCGCTGCCCTGATCGCCGGATCGCGCAAGAAAAAACCCCAAAGGGGGGGGGGTTGGTTCAAGGCTGTTCTGGGGACTGCCTTGAGATTGGCCCATGTGTTTGTTCTTTTGGGACTCAAATGAATGGAGGGCGTCTGTTTATCCCCAAACGCGGATTCCAAAAGCCGTGAAACACACCAGTTCGACAGAAATTCGGATGACGTCTTTGGCTGCCTTAAGCTGGGCCCAGGATTTGTTCTGTTGGGACCATTTGATGGAATGGCTTCCAAGGGAGTCCGAAAGGAAAACCGTAACTTTAAGGAGTACTTTGACACACACACACACACACACGCACCCAAGAAGGGGGCTGGCAGCAGCTGGAGGTTGGTTTAGACGGAAACTAAAGGAAAGCCTCCCATTACCGGGAGGATGCTCTTTTCAAGTTGGTTTAGCAAACTAAAAAAACAAAAGCCATTTCGGGTGTCCAATCTTTCCAGAAGCTGACCAAAAAACACCCAAAACCGACATTTGTTCTTCGCTCAAATGGCTTTGCAAACCCGGTAACCTGACAATGTGGACAATTCTTGGGAAGGGGCTTATAGGGTGGTGGAGTGGGTCAAAGAGGAGATTGGACACGGACCCTCAACATTGTCGTCTCATCCCTTTGGGAAAATAAACACACACACACACACAATAATCAAAAGGGGCCTCCCCAAAAAGACGCACAGCCTGGATCAATACTTGAGGTGTATACTGTTCGAATTGGGAGGGGCACCTATCTTCAAATGCTCTGTGGGCCTGGTGGCCTCCAGTTGCCTTTGGTTGGTGGTTGACTCTCAAAGATGGTGGACCAGGACTGTCCAAAGAGCCCGATGCTGTAGCGTCGATTTGTCGGGACAAAACCCACCAAAAGCGACGGGTCACCGTTCTTCGAACTGGCCCTGCAATCATTTAACAGGCGGTTCTGACGAGCACCGACAGGAGGGCTTTCCAAGGGTTGAGAATCCACGGTTGGCAAGTTTTCGGGTGGGGTGGTTGGGCGGTGGTCAGCCCGAGTTGTTTGCAATGACGAAGGTTTACAATTGTCGGCTCCATCGGGGTCGTAACCTCTGGGAACAGCGGAAACGATGCGAATGTGCATGGCGTTGGAATTCGGCGCGCTGATCTCGTTGATCAATGAACTGCTGCAAGGTCATCTGAACAAGGGTGTCAAATCAAACAAACAAAACCACACCCGACCTCGCCGAAGGTGATGGGGAGCATCTCCAGCTCCCTGGACGGAGAAGCTGACATGCAAACATGTTGCGGATCGCAACAGGTTGCATCCTACGAAGCTTACGCAAATCATGTGAGCTTGCCGGCTTTCCAAAGGTACACGGACGCTTGTGTACATGACGCTAGCATCCTTTGCGCTCCGGCTTTGCAAGGAATTCCAGAATGGGTGGGTCAAAGTATCTGACCGCCTCAAGGCTGTCTTTAGAGAATTGTCTGATCGTACTTTGGACATATCGGCAAGCAGCCAACAAGGAGAGCCCTGTTGGTGGGTAAGAACGGGTGAGTGGGAACCAGTTCTTAAAATCTAAAACAAAATGCCAGAGTTGCGCCCAAGTGACCTGGACCACCCAAGCGGAAAGTCGGACATTGGTGGTATGTCTGACATTTTGTGTGTCTGACTTTCTGGCTGAATGTCTGAGTTTGTCTTGGCTGCAACATCAGCTGCACCAAGCCTGTGACCACTGTATCTGCAGCCATTTTGGTCATCTCAGAATCCAAGTGGGTCCAAGCAACATGCCACGGCTCAAAGTTGTGAGATCCAAGTTGAATCTGTCTGGGTGTGGGGACACACCACTTGCAACCGAAGGAATCCTTCCGTGAGGTTCGGTGCTTAGGTCTGTGGCTCAGTTTCGATCCACCTCCTGAAGCAGTTTCTTATGCTCCCTCTTGAATTGTTCTACCCTGGTCTTCATGGGAAAGTTGGGTGGGCCCCCAACGTCCTCCCCAGACTAACCGAGAAATCACCAATTATTAACGGGAAATAAGAACGCGGAAGATGAAAGAAAGCGAAAGGAATAGATAGCTATGGAAGGGGAATGTGAGGTAGAAAACGATTCATCATAGACACATTCCCACCTTCCTGTCTTCTCTTTATCTTTTGCTTCATCTGGATTCGTGTTGTACCTCAAGGAAAGAGAATTGACGAGAAGAGATAGAGAGGAAAGAATCCAAATGAAATAGACAGGGAAAATAGATAGCCTGGCATTACACACTTCCCTATCACCAATGGTGCTGGGGATCCTTGAGTGCAGGCATGGGGGTGGTACACGATTGGCCGTCTCATCTCATGTCCCCCAAATCAGAAACCACATGGGCGCTGAGCCATCTTTGAGGGCACCCTTCTTGGGTTCATCATGAGGGAAGCCAAAGGGATCCGCTCTGTTCCCATTTGGAGACCACTGCGACTTTGCCAGAGAAATCCATGCTCCCTGCCTCCCGGCGGCCCACACGGTGCCGTCGCTGAAAATGGCCCAGCTGTGGGGAGCTTTGCCCAACGGCTGGGAAGTGGCCGTCCTCCACACGGACTATCTGGGCGAAGCATTCATAGATCATTTTCGTTGTGCCCAAGGGAAGTCATGGGGGTTCATTGGAAAACCCCCCTGCCATCCGCTTCTTCCAGCAGCAAAAACAGCCTCACAAGTGCTCAAAGGTAAGGCCCGCATGGCTTCCCCAGTCCATTCGGAGGACACCAGGCCAACGAAGCAGCAGTCAGCTTGAAGCACCTTCCTGGCGAAGTTGGGATTCCGGCCCTGTAGGCGTCCAAGAACAAGCGCACATCAACTTGCAGGCGAACACACACCTGAGAACATCTTAAGATGTTAATGAAGATCTTCATTAAGCTCATGTTGTCCCTTTACCTCCTCGATCATGCTTGAGATCATACTGAGAATCTGGATGCTTTTCTACACGACTGAAATTGCCCAAAGGTCTGCTGACAGGATGATGCGTTCAATGATGTGTCCTTGAAATCTCAAGCCAACTATCTGCTCAGCTGCAGGTTGAATAAGGCACTCTCGAACAAATCCGAGAACTGTTTGACGTGTGCATTCTATCCCTGGCTTCTTTTGGACACATTGAAAAGGAAGCTGAAGTTGATTTGACTCTTCGTTGCAAGCCCACCTCAGCGCTTGCTCCTAAACAAAACAACTTGGTAGACCAACCAACCAAGCGAACCAAACCAACCAAACCAAGCGAACCAAACCAAACCAAACCAAGCGAACCAAACCAAACCAAACCAAACCAAACCAACCAAACCAAACCAAACCAACCCAACCCAACCCAACCAACCAACCAACCAACCAACTGACACACTAGACAAAACCAAAACAATCTCAACCAAGCAACCAAACAACAATCATAGTTGCCCGCATGCAACATAATTACTGTGGATGGACGAAATCCTGCACCACCTAAGAAACCCTGGCCAATGATGATTGCCCCTTAAATACCAAGGAGCAACGGCTCCCCTTCCTTTTGTTTCTCACGGCGCTGCAGGACTTCGTCCATCCGCACGTGGAACTAAAAAAAAATGCCACCGCCCCCCCAAACAGCTCCGCGGCGACTGAAACCGCCGGGGCCGCACGGCGAAGCAGTGGGCGCCCCGCTGGAAGCCCCGGGTGGCCCGCGCGGCCGCGGAGCAGCGCTGGCTCGTGGTGTCCGGCACCGCCACCGAGGCCTCGAAGCGCTCGAAGCGAGGCGGGCTGAGGCGGGCTGAGGGGAGCGGTTGGCCCAACTGGTTGATTTGCGGGTAAAACAG